>OZ024821.1:109592676-110045176 GCA_964016985.1 Anodontia alba | reverse complement strand
TTCAACTGTCTTCTCTCACTCCCCGGTATAATTGCTTTGATCTTCGCCAGTTCTTTTTCTTCTTCTACAAAGACAAACACGTCTTCTTTTGCACAAATAAGCCACCTTTTGTCCATATTTTTACAAAAAAAAAGTCTCACAAACGAACTCGATAAAATTCAGTCATATGGTTTGAACCGTTTACTAGACAGAATGCCAGAAAAGTGGGCGTTTCGTTCTGCGATGAAACAAATAAACACACGGTTAGCTGGTGTTAATGAGTGGTCCATATGTCTTTTTTTCTGATTTATAAATGGTTCTAATGTAATGTATAAGCCTGATATGCTTATCCAATCCGCCAGATACATTACTACACTTCTTGGGCCAAATAAAAAGGTCATGACCTCCAAATAAAAGAATCTTTCATCGTATTGCTTTTGCACTTTGAGCGGATAGAAGCAGCTTGATTTAGAGTATTTTGGATATTTTCAAATGTCGACAAAGTGGAAATACGCGTAAATACGAATTGATAAAACGACATAGGTGTAAATAAATATTCAGACGTTGAATATGGACGTCTCCTGCAAAAAGAAGAAATCGGTAAGTGCTTAATTTTGACTATTATTTTACAAATACCATAAACCATGATACAAACCCATAAAATGTTGCTCGTCTATTCACCAAAAAAAAAAAAAAAAAAAAAAAAAAAAAATGCAACAATTGTAAACAGCAGTGTATACGTATACATGTAACGTAAAGCGCGTACTAAACGCTACTGTCTTGCATTCATTACAAAAGGTATTGGCAAACAGTGTAGACCTAAAAAAATAAGTATTACAAGTGGCATTATGCCACTTGGTATTATTAAAAAGGCTTGTATATTGGGGGATGGGTACTATCTTATATCACGAATTAAGATCCAAGTTTCACAAACATTTTTTTTTTTCTTGTTTTATTATTATATTACCACTTGGTCAACTGAAGCCACATTTCATGTGGAACCTCCATGGGATAGGGGAAGAAAGTTGTTTTTTTTTTTTTTGTTTTTTTTTGTTTTTGTTTTTTTTTCAATGGTCCAAATGATTGTTGTTCTTCATTAATTTTATCAACCTCCGAGAGTAGGGGAAGGGGGAGTTTACCATAAATTATTTCCCGCAGTGCAGGGCATTTACCAGGGTTTTATCACTGAAAGTTAAAAACCCTGCTATTCTCCGGCCCCGTAAGGGCCGGGCCTACAAATGACTGGTGCATAACTAAAGACCTTGGAAAATGTTAGCCCTTGCCGAGGCAAAAAAAGGTGTAAAATTGAAAATGGCCATAATACTCAAACCTTCGTGAGTATTTTGATAAGTTTGTTGTACTGACAGATCCCGACAATATCTTACTAATGTACGTACTTATGCAATTATATTTTAGAACGGTCTCGCCGAGGCAAACTTATATAAAATATGAAAATGGTCATGACACTTTAATGAACCCTGAGTATTCTGCTACTTTGATTCATGAAGAAATTATCCATACTACAAAATGAAGATGATCGAAGGATCAGATTCAAATTTCCTGGTGTTAAAAGACAAAGAACACGAGTCAGTTTACGATCCAGGAACTCTTGGTGTAGTGACAGCATTACAAAACAGAAAGACAAAGATTCCAAACGTAAGTAGTATATCAATTATTAAATTATTGAAGCTTATCGGGAAAAAAGTCTTGCTGAAAACATAAGCGACATCAAGTTGTAAATGATAAAATATTAAACTCCTAGTTTCTCCCTTAAAACACAATCTGCCACCCTTTAAATCCGTAATGGACCAGATTTGAGGTAGAAGAGTCCACTTGGCATAACTGAATTATTACCACTGGATATGAGATGTGGATATAATATTCTAACAGAAAAAACACCCTTCATCAAGTGGGACATAAGACCACTTGCCTTCATTTAGCAATTTTTAACGATCTATTAAAAGTTATCGCACTCATGCAATATCATGAAACTGTTTAACTTTTACCAAGATCTGGGCTAATTCAGCAGACGACAAATTAGTGATATATTTCTTTCCCCCTAAACCCCACCCCCCCCCCCCCCCCCCACCAAAAAAAAAAAAAAAAAAAAAAATGGGTAAAAAATAAAAATGGGTTTTGACATTTTTGAATCTTATTTCATGAGAAAAAAGAAAAGAACAATAGTTCTAATTCACGTCTGCTGAATATTTTACCTGGAGGGCTTAGAGTTAGATCATGTCAGCTGATAGTATGTGATGTGCTTAACAAAAGAAATGCCATTTTGTTTTGCAAATAATTCAGCCTCCTCATGAGAGCTCCGACAAAGTATGTGGCATGTGCGACTAGCGAAGGCTCATATCAGCCTGTGCATACACGCAGTCTGATCAGAGCCTTACCTGTTCGCATGAACCTTCTATAGATCTTCGGCTACTCATAGATTAAGAACCTGAGTCGCTAAGCTTAAAGAGAGGCTGCATTAGCTGATCTGAGTTTACACTGTTCAGCATGGCACATTGTTGGAAATCTCGGGAGACGACAATTATATATTATCTGGAATCGCTATTTTGCGGGCATGCGGGCTGCGGGCATGCGGGTTGCGGGCATGCGGGCTGCGGGCATGCGGGCCACAGGTTGCCAGCAATAGTATATGTTAAGCCAAAAATTTGTGATCAATGTTATCTTTCTTATTACCCCCCTCCCCACTGCCGCCTACTCCAATAAAAAAGGAAAGAAAGAACAATGTACAATTATTAATACCATGTGCATTGTAGTACAGAATCTATATGCACTATATGTGCAACTATCTGAGCCTCTGAACAGCCTGTACACCCTCGCAACCTGATCAAAGCTTGTGCCTGACAAAACTGACAAGATCTCTAATCAGACTTGCTAAATATGCAGGTCCCAGGCTGGGTCTTTGCAGAGGGGGTGGGGGGGGGTTGTGGGGACACATCATAAGAAACATATATTTTCTCATGACACAGCTTATCTGGCATTCAGGACCAAAACAAAGTTCAAGATGCTGACAGGTGAAAAAAGGCAGACCTGCAATAATTTAACTTAATTTGAAAGATTGTCCTGATGAACCAGTCAATAGGCCAGGCTTATTGAATAATTTGTTTTGCAGTTGCCAGCCTATGAATGTTCCTGGGAGTAGATAGGCAAAAATATTTTCCTTTCTTAAAATACAATTCCATGAGAAAAAAAAGTTCAGTACATATACCAGTAAGTATCCTAAAAATTGAAAAAAAAAAAAAAAAAAAAAAAAAAAAAAAAAAAAAAACATCTGGAGGTGTAATGAAATATGTATGCAGTAAACAGTGAAGACACTGATCAGACTCACCATAGCTGTTTTTCCATTGGTCCTGATATACAAATGAAATATAGTGAGGTACAAAGAAAGAAGAACAAAGGACTCTGCCCAGTGATACAATTTTTTGTTTTGTCTTATTAATGGAGGAATCGGGGTAGGTGTTAGTAGGCAATTACAAACAAACAAAAATTACTTTCGACCTTAACAACATTTCCAGTGTTTGAAGCAAAACACTATAAAAAAAATGTTGAAGAATATAAAAATATGGTTTAAAAGGATTTTTTCCCCCTTAAACCACCACTTCCTTACATATGCTGTTAAAGCTCAAGGAAAGATTGCTGTAAACATACTGCAGTTTTTCTTTTGCTATCTCATTTTTTTGGTCTTGTTAGTCATCTTTTCTTTTGCAATTTTGAAAGAAAAAGATAATGTAATTATAATGGAAATTTAACAATCTAACATTGTAAATACAATGTAGTACCTTGTGCTTTAATAATAAAAGCATCGCAAACACTGCATGATACCCCACCACTGTGGGGCAGTATAACTCAGAGCAAAGATGACTAAGTTTTGATGGCCGGCCTCGGTGGCTCAGTTGGATGCGCCGTCCGACTGGAGACCAGGAGGTCGCGGGTTCAACCCCCGCCGAGGTCGGCAACATTCTTTCGTGGAGATTGATCATGAAATATTTTCTACGGTCATTCTCTCCCTTCCGCTGATTCAAGAAGGGCAGTTGTCAGTTTCTGGCAAAAGAATGTGCACAATACTGGTTAACCGCTTAGAGGACTAAGCCTGCCCAGTAAATGTGTGGTTAGGTAAACTGACCACGCTCGACATGACCCTATTGGGTTGACTGGGCCGTAAAACCTCAACACAAACAAAAAAAGTTTTGATAAAAGTTAATTTTGTTTAAACAATAGTCTATCCAAGAATAGACAATACAAGCACGAATGTCAGAAACTTACTAATTATTTGTCTGAAGCATGCGAAGTGAATTTTGCAGAAGAGTCAAGGGCAAATAACTCTTGTACAAAAGCAATCAGAGTTGTGGCTTTTGTGCTAGTATGTAACCTTTGATCCTTTATATATCCATGAAGTTCCATTCAGATAGTTCCAGAAGTAAAGGAACTAAGGGCCAAAAACCAATTTTCAGAAACTGAAAAGGGCCATAACTCTGTCATTAATTAACAAATTTCACTCATTCACAATCCCATATTACTCATTCCCAATACTAATATATTAGGAATAAAAATGAAATTCATGAAGAAATACTTTAGTAATTGGTCATGCCCATGATCTTAAGGTCAAGGTCACAGACTTTGAAAGTTTACAAATAAAATATTATGTTAAAGTTTTTAAAGAGCTCATATTTTCCAAACCATATGATGGATTTCCTTCATATTTGTTATGATGATAGATATAATGGTCCAAAGTTTCTTTCAGCAATATCCCAGCCCATGCCCATAATCTTAAGGTCAAGGTTACAGACTTTGAAATTTTACAAATAAAGTATTACGTTAAAGTTTTTAAGAGCTCATACTTTCCAAACCAAATGATGGATGTGATTCAGATTTTGCATGATGACAGATAGAGGTCCAAAGTTTTATCGAGCAATACCCTGTCTATGCCCATGCATTTAAGGTAAAGGTCACAGGCTGAAATTTCATGTTTTAAGATTTTTTTGAGGTCACAATTTCAAAACTATATGATTGCTTTGGTTTATATTCAGTATGATGATGGTTAAAGGTCCAGAGGTTTTATTCAGCTATACCCCCACCTATGACTATGGCTGAAAGGTCAAGGTCACAGACAAATTTTACGCTAAAGTTTTACGTAAAAAACTTTTTAAAAGCTCAAATTTCAAAACCATATGATGGATTTCAATTTGGTTCATGTTCAGTCTGATTATAGGTATGGGTCCAAAGTTTTATTCAGCAGCACAATTGACAATTATGACCTCCTTTCCCCCCCCCCTCCCCCCGATAAGCCAAAGGGGTATTTAGCCCTTACATCCAGCGAGCATTTGCTGTCTGCTGACAGCTCTTGTTAGTAAACTTTCATAGGTTTAATTTGTCTGAAAGTTTTTTCATAGAATGATAAACCTTGGTAAATTAGTGTTTGCATTGTTTCATTCAGCTATATCTGGGCAGTATTTTGAGAAAATATACCTTTAAGATGATTTGCGATAAGTCAAGTCATATCAGACTGTTCATCTGTGCAGGCTGATCAGAGCAGAGTCTTTGATGATGGCATACAGTAGCTACTTGGCCTGGCTATCCACAGAGCATACAAGTAAGACTGATCCGTATTTCCTTAAGTGCATGTCACATGTTTCCAAGGGGACACTTTCTCATGAAGCGGCCAGTAAAAGCCACATGTCCTGATAATAACCTATTCCAAAGAATTATGGCATTGCTATCTTGCTATCTATCAGTTTCATACAGACATACATGTGCATGTATTCAATGATCATATTCTGTTGATGTATTGTACACAAAACAAAAAAAAGTATTAATTTAATCATTTCAGTTTTCTTGTGTAATGACCTTATTACAAGGCAGCAGTTATATATGGCCCGCAGCCCGCAACCCGCAGCCCGCAGAATAGTCAATTTGTATATTATCAGGTAAATTATCAGGTCAATTGTCCGAACTAATTGAACAGCCTGTTAAAACAAACAAACAAACAAAAAAGAAAAAAACAAAAAACAAAAAAAAAAAAAAAACAAAAAAAAACGAGTTTTGATATTTCATGTGAATCATCACAGACAATTCGAATGGAATATCAAGATTTGTTTTCTTCGAAAAAAAAGAAATATTTCAATAGGCCGTCCGCTGCAGTTTTTATTGGTGCTTTAATTAAGGGTTAAACTTTACCACACTCTTGGTAAGTTCAGCGGACACAAACTGACCATGTTTTTTCTTATTTGTTTGATGAAAACAGGAGTTGACTGACATTTCATGCATATTTTCTCCATTTGAGATGATTTGCCTGAAATGTCAAAACCTAATTACAGTGAAAAATAAGAAAAAATATTTCATTATATTGGCTACTGAAAATTTTACCCAGATATAATGTTCACTTGAAAGGCAAATTCTGGCTGAGCAGTGCTAAATCTCGTTTTGGTCCAATTAATAAGCTTGAGAATGAAATTACTATGAATACCACTGAAAGCCAACACATGAGAAAAGGTAATTTACATCATTTAGATAAAATATATTGAACAGGCAAAAACATGTACACAAGAGCTGTCTGCTGTTCCCAGACACGCAAGAACCTATATATCTTCGATAATAAGGTATACGGAGACTTTAAGGAAGCTACACAAGGAAAAAGTAGTAAATTTTGGAGAGTAGTTGATATCCCTTATCTGCTTATACCTATGCAAGGGGTTCTATGTCTCAACAATAACAACAACAAAATGTCCTTTGTATTCCGAATACTACTATCAGACAACAAAACTAGAAACATTTTAAGACTGCAAACTCACGGTAAAAAAATGAAAATGAAAAAAAAAAAAAAAATAAAAAAAAAAAATAAATGCACTCTCTATCATTACGTTCTTATTATGGGGCAGTAAATACAACTGCAAAAGGATTTGAAGTAACCAGAACAAATTGATTTTAAGGAACTAACTGTTAGAGATAATGACTTGTGTTTACTAAATGGTTGTTTTATAGCATCCTAATTGCTTGCAGATGTTATCTCAATTTATAGGAGTTGGATTAAATTTCAGAGCTTCTACAATAGGAGCGTTCGTTGGTGACGTCACGAGTTTATGTGTTGCGCACTACGCAGTACACATAAAACCAAAAGTAAGACATTCTTTCTCGCTAAATACGTTGATAACACCTATAAATATTTTAAAATAAGGTGCAAACATGATACATCCAGATCAAACTGCATCTAAAATTTTGAACGAGTTTCACTTTCATGTCATCACACAGAAAATTATCTTTGGATAATAATGATAATAATAAAATAATAAATAAATAAATAAATAAATAACTTAATAAAAATATACATGTAGACGTCACAAAAGACCATATTTCCCTATTATTTGGGCAGATGTACCTGAACCGTGTACACCTAGATCAAATCAAAAGAACCGTAGATGCAGTTCATATTGCCTACAGTGTCTATCATTCATACCGATGCCAAATATTTTGGATTTTAAAGAACCCGAAATATTCGGTGTCTCTTTAAAAGAAAAACTCCATTTATTCAACTATCGAGGCGATTCTATGCTTAACGAGACGAGTCCATCTAAGAAATATGCTACGAGACTGCCTCTCATATAACACTGTCAATTTCGAACAAAGAAAGCACCGTGTAGCCAGCAATACACAGACTGCGCGGATGCGCATGCTCATTTTGATATTCGCTCTCTAGCGACTTAGTTTTTTTTTTTGTTTTTGTTTTTTTTTTTTGTTTTTTTTTTTTCTGACGTCGCTGAGCACGTGAATTTTTCTCGTGCTACTTCGTTTGTTTGTTTGTTGTGTTTATGTCTTTAAAAGAATGACCCATACACAGTAAAATTCTTGACTATTTAGTACATCCGCGCAGTCAGATTAAGGCATTCACCGCCATAACAGCAAAGGTCCTACTCAGATTACGCCGATGCGCAGGATGATCTGAACCTTCGCTGTCTAAAATGATACAGGGATCACTAAATCAGATTGCGTTATGCGTGGGGTGGGTATTTTTCTCATACTGAAAATATCATACTACGAACAGAAGCCGTTTTTCCTTTACGTTCCGTCAGCGCGTTCAGGAGTGAAAATCAATGAGGGTCTGGATTGGGTGGTACCATTAAAATGCCTTTTTATCGGTAATCGGTAAAACTACTTTCACAAAAATCAGCGTATTTTGTTTTTTGGGTTTTGTTTTTTGGGGGCTTAATAGTTAAATTCTAGGTCATAAAAATCAGTAGTTACTAAAATTTTAGGCAAAAACTCAGTAGTCAATAATAAAAAAAAATAAGGTCATTAGTCAGTAATCAATAAGCCCCATCAAAACCCTCATCATTCTGAAAAGTGTGTGTGTGTGTGTGTGTGTGTGTGTGTGTGTGTGTGTGTGTGTGTGTGTGTGTTTAGATTTCCGTATCTACAGATGTCTGCCCAAAGAAAATATGTTCGCAGGTGTTTTGCACTGCTTATCGCAGCCCTGATTTGTGCGTGACTTTTTGAAATGTTAACAAAAAGGCATATGCTAGCAGCGAAGACGCAGCTTAGCTTGTGATTTTTCCAAGTAAACATAAAAAAAAACCCGCTCGTTACCCTGAGTCTTCGCCATATTTACATCATTTGTTTATTAGAAATGCAGCAACTTTTAATTATTTTTATATCGGTATGCATATAGCCTACATTATGTTGTATCTTGATCACACACACACACACACACACACACACACACACACACACACATGTACACGAACACGCGTGCGCGCGCACACACACACACACACACACAGTGCAACTTTTATTCACAATTTTATACAATTTGTTGATTTAAAAATCAGTTATGACAAACATATTTCTTTTAAATTTATCTGAGTATTGCCTCATACCGCATGGAAAATTATGAAATTTGCTTAAAAATTTAACAATAATTGTCCAGAGAAAAAAAAAAAAACGTTCGCGGAGAAACTCGGTGAAGAAAAAAATCGCGTTTGACTGAATCGCAGCAAAACGGTTATGTTCGTTTTTGGCGTCTGTAGATTCTCTTCGTTCTCCATTGCTTTCTTGTCCTACTTTTTCAAGACCGCTCCGCGCATGCGCAAGACTTGTTCTATTTATAGTATATTAGCCGTCCCACGAACTCTCCTATTGTGACCAATCGTTTTCTTCAGTCTTAGGTAACTTGAAGTTGGATTTAAGAGGATTTTGTTAAAAAAAATAATATAAAGAGAGAAAATGGATGTAAAACAAGAACGACTGGAGCCAATCTAATTGATATATTACATACCTGTTTGCTATTTCAGACCAATTTAATTATGAGAAAATTTCTTCGAACCCATAATTAGGCCATGCCATTGTTTTTTTGTTTTTTTTTGTTTTTTTTTTGTTTGTTTTTTGTTGTTGTTTTTTTGTTTTTGTTGTTGTTGTTTTTTTTCTCTCTGTGTTTAGCGTTCGAGGCCTGGTAGGTTTTGAGGGTTCACTCCAAAAAAAAAAAAAAAATATATATATATATATATATATATATATATATATATATATATATATATATATATATATATATATATATATATATATATATATATAGTTTTCTTTCTCAACCAATGTTTTCAACTGTTTCTGGGAATGTCTGCGGGAGAAAACAAAGCTCCTGGATATTGGAAGCATTCATTTGTAATCTCCGGTTTGTTACGTGACAATAAAACACATGGAACAAACCTTTTTTTTTTTTTTTAAGCTCAAATATAGGTTTTGGAATTATTGTTGGACGTCGTGCGGCGTCAACAATTGCTTTAAAAGCCTACTTCTCCTACACCACTGGGCCTGTTGACTCGATACTTGGTAGGGAGCATCGGGATGACTTGTAGGTCAAAAACAGCTAAAATGGTTCCGATCGGAAATCCACGATAGCGTCCATTGCCGCCATCTTGAAAATCTATTTTTCGCTTCTTCTCCTCAATCAAAAGGCCAATTGACTCCAAACTTGGTAGTAAGCACCGGGGTGACTTGAAGATCAGAAATAGCTAAAATTGTGCCGATCGGAAATCCAAGATGACCGCCATGGCCGCCATCTTGAAAATCTATTTTTCGCTTCTTCTCTAAAACCGGAAAGCCAATTGACTTGAAACTTGGTAGGAAGCATTGGGGTGATTGTAGATCAAAACTAACGAAAATCGTTCCGATAGGAAATCCAAGATGGCCGCCATTTATTTTTCGCTTCTTCTCCTAAACCCAAAAGCCAACTGACTCGAAACTTAGAAGGAAGCATCAGGGTGACGTAGATCAAAAATAGTAAAATCGTTCCGATTGGTATCCGATATGGCCGCCATGGCCGTCATCTTGAAAATCTAATTTTCGCTTCTTCTCCTGAACCGAAAGGCCAATTGACTCGAAACTTGGTAGGTGACTTGAGGATCAAAAATAGCTAAAATCGTTCCAATCGGGAATCAAAGATGGCCGCCATGGAGGCCATCTTAAAAATCTATTTTTCACTTCTTCTCCTAAACCCAAAAGCCAATTGATTCGAAACTTAGTAGGAAGCATCGGTATGACTTGTAGATCAAAAACAGCTAAAATCGTTCCGATCGGAAATCCAAGATGACCGCCATGAAAATATAATTTTCACTTCTTCTCCTGAACCAAAAGCCAGTTGACTCCAAACTTGTTAGAAAGCATCAGGGTGACTTGTAGATCAAAAATAGCTAAAATAGTGCTGATCGGAAATCCAAGATGGCCGACATGGTGTCCATCTTGAAAATCTATTTTTCGCTTCTCCTAAACCCAAAAGCCAAATGACTTTAAACTTGGTAGGAAGCATCGGGGTGACTTATAGATCAAAAATGGCTAAAATCCTTCTGACTAGAAAGCCAAGATGGCCGCCATGGCGACCATCTTGAAAATCTATTTTTCACTTCTTCTCCAGAACCGAAAGACTTATTGACTTTAAATTAGGTAGGCATTCGCTTAATACATCATTTATCAGCAGTCTTTTGAAGAATTCATTATCCTCTCATGTACACGAAACCTCTATATAGCCAGAACAGAATATAGCTGTATGGCATACTCGTATGATTATGTGACATGAATTTTGTAATAAAATTATGTTCTGTTCTACAATCTCAGGTCGCATATTATATGGCATATGAGTGAGAAACAGAAAGAAAACAAACACGAAGACAACTATTACATATAAACATAACTTTCTTGTAGCAAGTTATCAAAGGAAGAAATTTCACACAGGTATTTAAATGTGTCTCGGAAAAACAGACTAATAAAAATGACGTATCTTTGCACTGGTACATTTTAATCAGTATTTGTGCAAACACGTGCGTATATAAATGTCTTGATAGAACATATGGTCTTTTGCTTATATATGTACAATACATTAGGAATATCGTCATTATGATGAGTTCTTTTTTTACAGTTTCGAGTTGAGAAAAGCGAGTTTCGAGTTGTAAAAAGCGAGTTTCGAGTTGTAAAAAGCGAGTTTCGAGTTGAGAAAAGCGACTTTCGAGTTGTTAAAAGCGAGTTTCGAGTTGAGAAAAGCGAGTTTCGAGTTATGAAAAGCGAGTAGTTATGAAAAGCGAGTTTCGAGTTATGAAAAGCGAGTTTCGAGTTGTAAAAAGCGAGTTTCGAGTTATAAAAAGCGAGTTTCCAGTTACGAAAAGCGAGCTTTGAGTTGTAAAATATGGAAGCGTAATGGTACCCCCGCCCCTTCGCCGCCCCCCCCCCACCCCTTATATTTTTTTCACAACTTAAATTTATGTAAAGAAACATAATAATATCATGATATGGCGACAAAATTTTATGTTATAGTGTTATAACATATCGTGTTCGCTACATATCTGTATATTGTTCACGGAATATTTGATCGTGTATGACATACTCTTTACTACATAGAAATTTTATCACGTTGTATTTTTATACGCTATACCAGTAGGATTTTTCGTGCGCTTCAAAGAGTTATTTTATTGTCGCAGACCATTTTGTCGTCATAATATCTATTGGCTGGAATAAGTGACGTCACATAGGCCACTAGAGGGAAAACGGCCGAACAAAATAGGTCAAAAGAAACGGGGGTTTCATCGGTACTCAGTCACCATAACGGAAAGTAAAATGTCTAGCACACATGCTAAACCTTGCTTTGAAATACATATACACAATTTTTATGAACAAGTTGGGCGAATGATTATCCCTTTCTCAAAACTAAGATGTAAAATTGTACGTGTACCCTCGCGTGTACAAGATACAATGTGTACAAATAATTAAACCGAACCGGTGTACCGGTTTATCTTGAATCCTGGGTAGCTTGCCCCTCCCCCTCCTCACAGGGGGAGTGAAGCTGCCTTTGTGCAGTTTGTCTCCCCTCCGGGTTGAAGATATCCCGGGGTATGCCCCTTACCCTGAGCAGCTTGACCCCTCCGCCCAGGGGGTGAAGATACCCTGGCCTGTGGAGTTTGCCCCCATCCCAGAACACCTGACAGAACTTAATGCGGAAAGAAAAAAAATAATGAAAACTGGTACTGTTTTGATAATTGAGCGTTATAAATTTGTACTGAGTTTGCAAGGTTTTCCTGGTGTGAGTGTATGTTGGGGGGAGGGGGGGGAAACTGCCCAGGGTAGGGGGCAAGATACCCCGGGTTATCTTACCCCCGGGGGACACGCTGCCCGGGTAGTGTGAGGTGGGGCAAGAACGGCTAAAACTTGATCCTGACGAAGAGACAAGCCATTTAACAGAGCTGAGCCGCAACTAATCTACCGCAATAGATGAGACCGCTTAAATTACTTGGGGTGTTGGGACACTTGCAGGATTTTCTCGCCGACACTAAGCATTCGGTCCCCCTAGTAGCCTCTTTTGATTGACAAATGACGTCAGTGTTCCGCTTTTGATTTTTGATCGTGCATATGGCGATAAAACAATACAGATATCAAGATCTTTAACTTCAGTTCCGCAAAAAACATAGCATTGTTTCGTAAAATATATGTTGTAATATGCATTACAAAATATTCAAACAATACAGATTACCACATAATGTTGACGTTTTTATAAAATTACTAGAATATCTATAACGAAATAAAATTAAAATGAAATAATGAACACGTGAAAACTCGATATTTTTGCATTTTCATGACAAAAATATTGCCACGAGAAAAAAGTATATGGGTGGTACCAATACGCTTCCATAGCTAGCAGACGGAACTTTTAAACTTAACCAAATTTGCATGATTTATGCACAAATCAAAAGAATGTAATTTTTAAAACAGTGGTTTCGATTTTAAAGCTTAATTAATGTTGTTGTTTTAATACGTATCAATAATTATGTGTTAAAACAGATGAATAGTTTGATGTTTATTTGTGTTGAGTACTAAAAGAAGCCATGGCTATTTCAAAATGAGTCATACGGTGCGAAGGCATACAAAAGGTGTTTGTACTAGCCGAATGTAGAAACTACTGTATAATCAAATAGATACGTAAAGCATTTTATAGAGTAGCTGCACATTATTTGACTCAATTATGCAAAATTCTGTGAGCTTCAACATTAAACATTTACTTTAATATATAGTTATCTAGGATCAGTAAAATAATTGCCATCTATCTTCCAATGTTTCAGTGCACATTCCCAGGCCCTTAGTGAGTCTAATACTGTGATCATTTGAGCGAATAGTGCCCTTTGCCTGCAGTTTATATTGCTGAATAGCGCAGAATCAGGCGAGACGGCGCGGAAGTGCCGTCTCGCCAGAACCTATGCTGTACGCTTATGCAATAACGGCTGTTTTCCTGTGACACGTCTCAATTTTTATTGCTACAAGTAATGTTTATTGTTTGTATCTTTTGAATTCAATCTACACTTTAAAACTGTGTCATTCGTTTTTTTCAGCTCACCATGCGACCTTCGTGTTTTGTGGGAGAAAAATATCCTTGGAAGAAAGGCAAACGAAATCCGACTGAAGAAGAGAAACTGAAATACCATGACATCTTTCAGTGAATATTCAGAAAGGCGGCAGATACGCATCCTTGTTTTACCTATTATACCTACGTACGTTCTGCGAATCGATGTGTGGTTCGATCATCTGGTTCGGCAACTTCCTTACTTTGAAATCATGAATTATTATACGTCCTTCTAGCAAGTCTTGCAGATGCTCGTGGCTTGGGAAATGATGGGTACTGAGTGCTGGTTATCCGCTTAGACAACCTAAATTAGCCCAGGAAAATTGTGGTTAAATTCATCAGCTGCCCCGCCATAAGATGTTTACTTTGGCTTAGACTAGTATACAAACAATATACCAATTATGTGTCTAATAGAGCCACATTGTGCTCCGTCTACACTGTGCTCTCTCGAGGAAGATTTTGCGTTCTTTGCATATATTTGGGTCTATTATGCATGCTACTTAAACAATATGTCTATGGAAGCGTATTGGTACCCCTCTTATATTTTTTTCACAACATAAATTTATGTAGAGAAACATAATAATAACATGATATGGCGATAAAATATTGTCGACAAATCGTGATAAGTCAATATGATAATGTTATAACATATCGTATTCGCTACATATCTGTATATTGTTCACGAAATATTTGATCGTGTATGACATTTTCTTTACTACGTAGAATGTTTATCAAGCTGTATTTTTATACGCAATACCAGTAGGTTTTTTCGTGCACTTCAAAGAGTTATTTCATTATCGCAGACCATTTTGTCGTCATAATATCTATTGGCAGGAACAAGTAATGTCACATAGGCCACTGAAGGGAAAACTTGGCCGAACAAAATAGATTAAAAAGCAATTAAAAGACACGGGGTTTTTATCGGTACTCAGTCACCATAACGGAAAGAAAAATGACTGGCACACATGCTCAACCTTGCTTTGAAATACATATACACAATTTTTATGAACAAGTCGGCCGAATGATTATCCCTTTTTTCAAAATTAAGATGTAAAAATGTACATGTACCCTCGCGTGTACCAAGCTACAATGTGTACAAATAAACATACCGAACCGGTGTACCGGTTTGTCTTGAATCCTGGGTAGGTTGCCCCTCCCCTCTCCCCACACGGGGAGTGAAGCTGCCTTTGTGCAGTTTGTCTCCCCTCCGGGGTGAAGATACCCCGGGGTATGCCCCTCACCCTGGGCAGCTTGACCCCTCCCCAGGGGTGAAGCTACCCTGGCCTTAGGAGCTTGTTCCCACCCGAGAACACCTGACAGATCTTAATGCAGAAAAAAAAATGAAAAACATACACTAGCACTGTTCTGATAATTGAGCGTTATAAAAAAAATGTTATGAAATATAAATATTGTTTTGAACTGAGTTTGCGAGGTTTTCCTGTGTGTGTGTGTGGGGGGGGGGGGGCGGGGGGGTAGGGGGCGGGGCGGGGCAAGCTACCCATGGTAAGGGGGCAAGATACCCCGGGTTATCTTGCCCCCGGGAGATAAGCTGCCCGGGTTTGGTGTGGGGCTTGGGCAAGATAAACTGTTACACCGGCTAAAACTTGATACTGACGAAGAGAGAAACCATTTAGTAGAGCTGAGCCACAACAAATGTATACGGCAATAGATGAGACCGCTTAAATTACTTGGGGTACTGGGACACTTGCAGGATTTTCTCGCCTACACTAAGCATTCGGTCCCCCTGGTAGCCTCTTTTGATTGGCAAATAATATGTTCCGCTTTTGATTTTTGATCGTGCGTATGGCGATAAAACAATACAGATATCAAGATCTTTAACTTCAGTTCCGCAAAAACATAGCGTTGTTTCGTAAAACATATGTTGTAATGTGCAGTACAAAATATTCAAACAATACAGATTACCACATAATAATGTCGTTTTTATTTAATTACGAGAATATCTATAACGAAATAAAATTAAAGTGAAATAACGAACACGTGAAAACATTGTTTTCATCTAACTTTTATGGAAAAAAGTATTAAGTAAAACCTCGATACTTTTGCATTTTCATGACAAAAAAAATGCCACGAGAAAAAAATATATGGGGGATACCAATACGCTTCGATATATGTCCCCTAGCTGATGAGTATCCATACGCTACCATGATATGATTACATGCCGTGTGTCCTCGACGTAGTATATTGTTTTAAGGAGCACATTGTGACTCTACATTGCTTGTAAAGAACTTGGTTTAGAAGCCATCTTTAATACAAGACCAGATTCGAAGCCTTCTTTAATATGTAAAATGGTGCTAGATTCCAATAAGTATCAAAGGATGATAATGGATGAAAGACATTGTATCACCACAGGTGGGCTCGAAACTGACAAACCTGGAAATAATTTTGTAAAAACGGCTATGTCATGTAGAATTTAATGGACGCAATTAAATATCATAACTTCAATTTCTACTGACCATTGCTAAATTTAGATCAGAAT
The DNA here is from genome assembly GCA_964016985.1 of Anodontia alba. Classification (NCBI taxonomy): domain Eukaryota; kingdom Metazoa; phylum Mollusca; class Bivalvia; order Lucinida; family Lucinidae; genus Anodontia; species Anodontia alba. Next base: position 110,028,821 of record OZ024821.1, on the reverse strand, counting down.
TTTGTTTTTAAAAGACATAAACGTTGCATTTGATTAGTACTTCAAGTATATAAAAGGACTACCAGTAAAGCATACAATCACATTTTTGACTGTCAACATGATACCTAACTAAATGAAATGAACATTTTACTGCTTGCGAAATTGTACCGTTTTGTATGGCAAGCTGTTTTACTATTTATTATGCTATGAAGATATATATTATATCAGATAACTTATATAGGATATAAGATATATCTTCTTTAGCTTCTATCTTCTTTAGTAAATAAGATATCTTATATCCTATTTAAGATATTCAGATATCTTATATAGCATATAAGATATCTTTACTAACATATAAGATAATTAATATATATCAGATATCTGATATATTACATATCTGATATATTAAATCAGATATCTGATTTAGAGAATAAATAGAAAAACTGCTTTCTGGGAAGCCGTTTTAGTAAGCCGTTTAAGCATTTATCATATATTATATCAGATATCTTATATAGGATATAAGATATCAGAATTAGTATATCAGATATCTTATATCCTATATTAGATACCTTATATCCTATATAAGATATCTGATAAATGATATTAGGTATCATTTTAATTCTACAAATAAGATCTCTTATTTACCATATAAGATATCTTATTTGTTAAATAAGATATCATATCTTTATATAGATGTCTGATATACTAATAAAGATATCTGATATACTTAATAAGACAGCTTATTAAATGGAATAAATGAGTATCTTCTTTGGTAAATAATAATTTCATATCCTATATGAGGTATCTTATATACGTTATCAGATATCTCATATAGCATATAAGATATCTTAAATGTCAATATATATCTTATTTATATAAGATATCTGATAGACTATATCAGATATCTTATACATTGTATAAGATATCTGATATATGATATATTAAATCAGCTATCTGATTTATAGAATATATAGTAAAAAGTTATGCTATAGTTTTGATCTCATAATGGGACGCCTGAATAGCTCAGTCGGTAGAGCCTCTAGTTCGCGACAAAGTAGATACCTCTGCAGCACAGGTATAATCACTCTGACGGCGCTAGCAAAAATGTCAAGTGATAAAGATATGTTCAATGACTCCTGCGTCAAAATGTGTATATGTTTTGACTCTCGACTTCCGAGTCGCAGTGGTTTCACAAAGTATTTCCCGGCTGAATGCCGGGAACTATTCTGGCATTCACCACACCACTAGATAGTTGGAATCTGTAGTATCAGATATTCAGTTTAGTTTGACGTCTATCTTGTGGAGCCCAGTAGCCTAGTGGATAAGAGAGTTGACTCTTAATCCATTAGGTTTCTCACCGCTGTGGTTCGAGCCTCGCTCAGGTCACGTGGGAAAGCCAAGTTATGCTTCCGAATGGTAAGGTGGTTTTTTACCCCGGGTTCTCCGGTTTTCAACCACCTGTGGAGCCCCGTAGCCTAGTGGATAAGAGAGTTGATTCTTAATCCATTAGGTTTCTCACCGCTGTGGTTCGAGCCTCGCTCAGGTCACGTGGGAAAGCCAAGTTATGTTTCCGAATGGTAAGGTGGTCCGGGTTCTCCGGTTTTCAACCACCTTTGATGAACGATCGGCTCGATATAAGTGAAATAGGCCGAAAAACCCAAATAAAAAAAGATGGCGTCTATCTTACGGACGCCTGTATGTGGCATTTCTGTTATGTGAAATGCTGTGTTGACTTTTGCGTCTATAACTTGTTACTTGTGTGTTTTGACTATTGAGTTTTGAGTTTTCGCTGCATTTATGAATAAATCTTTTGGATTTTGAAAAAAAATGTTGGCCTTGATTTTACCTTTCTTATAAAGTAAATATTGCAGACACATGCTTTTATTTTCAAAAAAAAAAAAAAAAAAAAAAAATGAGCAACAAAAATGGCTCTCGTGACATACGTCACATTATTAGTAGGACGCACGACTATTCACTGACATTTTGTTTCAAACAAAAGAACAAGAGAAACACAGAACCCAAAAACATAAAAGAAAGAAATCAAAAAACAAAACACAAAACTCAAAATACAAATCATGAAATTCAGAAATGTTTATTTCTCTCATGGTATCTGAATTATCTTTGTACGATGGGCTAGTGCAATATGGTTTGTACGTCAGGGGTATAAATAGAAGCCAAGTTTCTCAGGTAATCTGCTCGCCGTAAATCATCACACCAAAGCTGAACCATTACTGTTACTGTTATTAGCTTGAACAATTAGCTGATAATATGAATAACTTGTCTTCTACTTATACTCCTGGCGTATGAACCATATTGCACTAGCCTATCGAACAAAGATAATCTGGGGTTTGGGTTTCGTTTGGTATTTTGACTTTAGCTTTAAATTTGTGTTTTCAGTTTTATGTTAGGTTTGTTTTTCGAAAAAAAAGGTAAAGATAATTAAGAAGCTACTGTATACTTATATGCTAGTACTAATGGTATATTATAGCAACTTTTTTTTTTTTGTAATTCTTTGAAAGTAAATGTGCATTTCTCGATTATTTCGCATTGTAACCAAGATAACCTTCAAGCTTTTTTTTTCAAAATTCTATACTTCTACACGCAGAACGCAAAATTAAAATGTCAAAATACACAAGTCACAAATTAAAGCCACAAAAGTCCAAACATCATTACAAAAAACACAATGTCACAGAGGCTTCTATACTATCTGCAGTAAGATGGACTAAAGTTGCTCTTCTATTAATATGCTAAATTAATAACATTGCCTTTTAGTCCACAGATGTCCAGTTTTAAATTTTCATACATACTGACTTTTAACATTCGTTGGAACTTGATACGACATAGTGTTTATGTGGCAGATCATCCAAATTCAATGTCTGCATCATATGTGTAGAAGGGCATTCAGGGTTTTCACAAAAACACACTTATGCGACATTACAGCACAATTTTATATAGTAAAACTGAAGTGAGAAGGTTTTGAACGTTATTCTTCTAATTCTGCTCTAAAACTTAGATTGTGGGTCCTGGAAACAACAATGTATCTTTTGAGCAGAAATAGGAAAGATATCGCTATTATTCATGAGAAAATTACAGCCATAAAGACCCTATGATATCGAATAAGCGTGTTTTGTAATATCTGACATAGCTGGCAGTGGTTCTGAATCATTTTATCTTTATTATGGCTTTATCTGTGATTAACTGGTTACCAATGTTAATTCATTTGGTGTTACAAAATATCCACATGGACGGAATACATACATGTTTTGAACAATAGTGAAGGTGAGGAACCTGGATGTAACTGAATAAAGGTTACATAGATAAAAGGAAAATTAAATATCTCAGTTGTCACCCTTACTTTCACTGTGGTTCATACATGTATTTGTTCCATCCACGCTATTAGAATAGCGTGTACTGCTACATGTAGTTCCGTAATGAAAGAACGATACATTTAACGCCTGGGCCCTACATATCGCCCACAGATGTTAAATCTGCATTGAAATTCCGTTTGCCCTCTGTTTGTACAATACTATCGATGCTGTCGATGACTTGATAATCAAGTTATAAGAGCACATATAACTTCATGTTTTGTTATTCTTCATTTACATTAACCACACACACACACACACACACACACACACACACACACACACACACACATGTATAAAATTGAACACACACACATGTGTAAAATTGAACACACACACACACACACTAACACATGTGTAAAATTGAACACACACACACACATATACACACACACACACACACACACACCTTTGCAAAATGTACTAGGAAGGAGCATTTCTTGCTATTTTAATAGCTCAATACTTTAGTCACAGTGGATACGCATTTATGAACAAATTCGAATTAATGTCGACAACATTGAATAGACTTTGACGCCATTACGTTGAATAAACTTCGATTCATATTGCTGCAACAATGTGGTGATGGGTTTAACTGGTTTAAATTCCCCTGAAAACTAATGAACTGGGATTCTCTCGTCCAATAATAACGGCTTTTCGAGTGCTAGTCGAGAGCAGCCGCAAAATCTGCAGTAAACAAAAACATATTAACCTTCTTAGAGCAGTTTAAGGGGAACGACTTCTGAATGTTGTTAGCTTATTGTTTATAGTTATCATCAATTTTAACGGTAATGGACTGGCATGGAACAGGGATTATTAAAAAAAATAAGTGATTTCATACTTCAAAATGCCCTCGTTTATTCAGCACCTACTTATATAGCGATTTATATAGCGATGAACTTATAAACAACAAAACGTGAAATAATAATACTCCGCCACTATCATGTTTCGGGCAGATAAGTCTGTCAAAAATGGACGAAATTTGCCCATCAGCAACCCCAAACCAGGCCTCCGCAATATCAATGCACACACCAAAATTCATTGAATTTTACTTAAGTTATCATCCGGAAATGAAAATACGGACGTACTGCTTGCACATAAATCTGTCAAAAAATAACGAAATTTGTCTATTAAAATTCCCAAACCAGATCTTTACAATATCAATGTTCATACCGAATTTGGTGAAAATCCATTGATATTTACTCAAGTTATCGTTCGGAAACAAAAATACGGATATATCCTCAAAACATAATGTATATTAATGCAAACCCACAATTTCCCTATATTAAAAGATGAAGTGACCTTCGACAGTGTCCAAAAATTTGTTCCAAAACTTCAAGTTTTTGGTGCTTATCCAAGAAAATGTTTGGGACTGTGCACAAAAGTTAGTTTGTAAAGTTAAAGGAACAGACCGAAGAATTTGTGTTGGGATTCTGCCCAAAACTAATTTGAAAACTTCACAGGATGGATACAAAACGAAAATGGGGATCATGCCCAAAACTAGTTTGAAAAGTTCTCGAGGAAAGCTTTGGGATCGTGCCCGAAAGCAACTTTGAATTATTCTCGGGATCGGTCCCAAATGATCATTTGGGATTGTGCCCAAACAAAATCTCAGGAACTTCGACAAATGATTTTTGGGATCGTGCCCAAAAGCAAGGTTAACACAATATAAAATATATTCCTTATCAAAAGCTGAAACAATTGCTGTTTGGGATCGATCCCAAAACATGAACTTTTAATCGGAAGGTATTTCAATAGACTTCAATATTTTGGGATCGATCCCGAAACGCATATTATATACACTTTAAACAGTCTATAATACATGTATTTATGATTCAAACATACTGTAAACAGGGGATCGTGCCGAAACTATAGCGATTAGGAAAGTGTTTGTTAATATACATTTCTAATATTCACGTGTTTTTTGTATTTTTTGCAAGAAAATTATTGATATATTACCAGAAATATTTCAAATGTAAATTTCGCAATCAGGAAAAAAATATTTTTTCACGATTTAAAATATTGTTTGTTTGCAGCAATTTTATAGCGAGCAAGCTGTCTATACCAAGTTTATAGTTTTCTTTTTATTACTAAGGCACTAGTTGTTTGGACACTATTTCGTCAGCTGTTTTTCATAGAACTGTAAACTGGCTCCAGTCTCCAGTGACAAAATCTTTATTCTTGTAATCCGGTTTGATACATCCACTCAATTAAAACCAAAATAATATCATGACTATAAAGGCTGGTCACTATACTGAATTCACTATCAGAGAGAAAATTTTACACTACAGCCTCTTTATAACGCGGTCCGTTATAACACGGGTTTGGATATAACACGGTTCAAAGATGGATCCTAAAAATGTATAGATTATATTGAAAAATGACCATAAATGAAAATGTATAGATTATATTGAAAAATGACCATAAATGGTCATTTTTCAATATAATCTATACATTTTTGTTTGGATATAACACGGTTGTTTAACTAACACGGTTTATGCTATGGACCCCAACAATAGTGCTATAAAGAAGTTGTGATGTAATTTGATTGTATAGGTAAAGATAATTCATTTTATGCAGTTATGCTTTATTCAATAGACTAATGTCAAATAGAATGACAGTCTGATAGAAATGTAATACTGACTGTATTTTTAACCTTTGCCATCCTCTGTCCGATTTCAGCAGACGAAATTCGGCCATATTTTTAACTCACCTGAGCTATGCTCGGGATGAGCTATAGTGGTCACTTTTTGTCCGTCGTCCGTTCGTCCGTTACACTTTCAAACGACAGCTCCTCCAAATCCATTGAAGCGATTTTTCCATAATTAAGTAAGAATGTTGCGCCTGGGTAGGGAGATTTAAAAATAGTTAAAACTATGATGATCTGCCTCTTTGTTTAGTTGCCAATTGCATTTTCTCCATAACCGGTGACGGGATGTGAACCATATTTGGCACTTATAATCATTTGGTATTGTCATTTAGTTTGGTTGCCATGGCAATATTAAGTGTAAAAAACAAAAAGTAATTTTAAATGGCAATTCCTTTAAAACCACTTAAGGAAAAGGACTCTTATTTGTTACAAATGTTGCTTGCGTAAGGGCGATTCAAAACAGCTAATAGTTAGCCAATCTGCTTTTTGGTTTAGTTGCCATGGCAATAGAAAACTCCCATAGACTTATAATGGGAAAGTGGTTAAATTGCGTTTTCTTCATAACCAGTGGAGGGATGTATACCAAATAAAGAAAATACATCTTGACAATAATTGTCAAAATTACGGGTACAACTTTACCAAGAAAGAAAACTACAACTAATAATAACTCAAAACCTGTTTTATTGAGTAATTAAAAAAAAACAATAGGACTGGGTCCAGTCATTCAAAGCGTCGTTAGCGTTAATTAACGAGCTCGTTAAGGGTCATTTCGTTAACTGTTTTAGCGGATTCAATATACAATATTCTGATATTTTTTGCTGAAAAAAAAATGTGAGTAGCTTTTGCACTGCACATTTTTTTTTTTCAGCAAAAAATTTCAGCATATTTGCGTATCACTCGATGTAAATTTTAACGAATCGTTAACTAACGACATCGTTAGTTTTGAACAACTGGGCCCTGGTTTGTATTCACCAATGAATGCAATGTGGAAAACAGTTAATAATCATCGTGTATGACATGACAATGACATGAAAATCATCGTGTTGAGCCCACATACATACGACAAACAGGGCCACGCCAAAAATTACGGATTTTTTTTTTTTCGGAAATCGAAAATATGCCGAAATATGACTCCGCTAAAAGTTCCACTCCTAAAAACCGCCAAAATTTGCTGTCGCCAAATTTAAGTATTTTACGGTACTGACACAAAGACAAAAAAAAATAGCTGAAGTGTCTTAAACTTGTAATATGTGATTGAAGTAGCCATAGCCTAAAGTTACAATCAATTTTTTTTTTGCGCGCGCGGGTTATCTTTCCCTGCCTCTGTGCTGTATACGTGTATAAAACCATGATACTATTAAACAGCTCTTCAGAAACCACTTGACCATTTTCCACAACATTTCACATCACGAAAACACGCCTATATAGTTTTGACCCCCTTAAATCCCACTTTTATATAGTAAAACTGGGGTTTACAGGGGTATACATTATTTTTTCTTATTTCTGCTTAAAAGCATAGAGTGTGGGTACTCGTTAGAACCGCCTCGCTGAGGCGGTTCTAACGAGTACCCACAATCTATGTTTTTGAGCAGAAATATGAAAAATATCAGAATTTTTATCTGAAAATTTTCATTTTTTTTGGTAGTAAAATTTTCAGTGTATTTTAATAGGCATGTTTTCGTAATGATGTCGATCCTACTGTTGAAAAGGGATTGAGAGTTTGTTCAAATGACCATGCTTCATCGACCATCATGTCAATATATGGTAAAAAATGATAATAGTAGAATACATTCTTCTTCAAAACCAAGAACTGTTCAAATAATGATCCTTTCATTAGTTGCAATGACAGGATTGGAAAAATGTTGCATAACAACTTCTTAACTACAATGGCTGTTTTACTCAGGTGAGCGAGCTGTGGCCCGTGGGCCTCTTGTTTCTTATTTTCCTAGAAAACAGATTGCAAATTGCATTCCCCATTCTCTCTCTGTCTCTCTGTCTCTCTGTCTCTCTCTCTCTAATTCAGCAACACACGACATTAACACAGACTTACCTCATTGACTTGTATGTTATACGAATTTTGTTGTAAACAAAGGAACAGAAATGAGAAAAGAACATATGTTCATATCATATATATTGTAATGTGTACGTGCATGTGACTGAATGTGCTTTACCCGTCATTTGTTTCTTATCAAATCCTTCGTACATAGTGTTGGTCTGAACCCATTTAAGCCTAGCGTCCCATAAATAGGACATTGGCAAACGATGTAGACCCACATCAGACGCCACAGAACGCGGCGACTGATCAGGGTCTACATTATTTGCATTAAGTGTAGGAATGTATATAAAAGATGGTGATAAAAAATAACCAGACATCTCTAATAATGGAAATGGACTCGTCCAAAGAACTGAGGTAGAAGAGTCTACTCGGCATAAATGGGCTAATATACTGAAAGGAAAAAGAAACGCAGGGTAAATTTTATTCCTAAATTTCATTCAAGTTTGAAAAAGTTTGTTAAATATTTTACTATGATTACAAAACGGTACATGTGTGGAACAAAAGTTCCAAATTTCATTGGTTTGCGATCAACAAGTCTCCAGTTATTGAAGTTCATTGGTAGCTACCCCCCAAATCTTGAAATCAAAATCAAAATGAAAATCAATATCGGGTGTGCCCCCCTCTTGCTGCCGTTGCTGCCCTAATTCTCCTTTGGAGCCACCCCCATAACGGAGCCAACCCCAAACCGATCCCGTTCGACAACTGTGTTCGCCTGTGTTGTCGAACGGGATCGGTTTGGGGGTGGCTCCGTTATGGTCTGGGGAGGCATTGCTCACGGGATAAAATCACAGTTGATTATTGTTGCGGGCAATATGACCGCAGTAAGGTATAGGGATGAGACCTTGCGTCCTGTTGCAGTCCCGCTTGTGCAACAACGTAATCTGATTCTGCAGCAGGACAATGCCCGACCACATGTTGCCCGAGTTTGTCAGGATTTCCTGGCAAACAATAACATCGCACCACTAGCATAGCCACCGTACAGTCCAGATTTGACCCCAATAGAGCACATGTGGGATGAGCTGGACAGAAGGGTTAGGAAGCGCCGAAATCCCCCCGCAACTCTCGCACAACTAAGGAATGCGTTGATCGATGAATGGAATAACATCCCGATGCGAACTGTCAATGCTTTGGTTAACTTTATCCAAAGGAGAATTAGGGCAGCAACGGCAGCAAGAGGGGGGCACACCCGATATTGATTTTCAGTTTGATTTTGATTTCAAGATTTGGGGGGTAGCTACCAATGAACTTCAATAACTGGAGACTTGTTGATCACAAACCAATGAAATTTGGAACTTTTGTTCCATACATGTACCGTTTTGTAATCATAGTAAAATATTTGACAAACTTTTTCAAACTTGAATGAAATTTAGGAATAAAATTTACCCTGCGTTTCTTTTTACTTTCAGTATATATTGCCTGTATTTGTTCAAACTACAGTTAAATACGCAATGAGATAAGTTAAATGTGCACTGTACGCATAGTTTTCTTTTCTGGATGCGGACATAGATTTAAGTGCTTATACATAAGATTTATTTAAAATTTATTATATAAATATAGTGCATGCATGCGTGCGCCTAGAGGCATGCATATAAATGTTGCGTCCGAGCGTATGTCTGTATCGACAGTTTAAGAGCGAAATGCTGTGTCGCGTTTCATGAAGCCTTGAATGCATGTTCATGTATTTAAGAATGTCTTGTTGTTTGCATGTATTTGTAAACCTGACAGCTTGGATAAAATTGAAACTTTACGTTGTACATGTATTATACTGGTTCTACCAAAAAAATCTTCGCTTACAATCAATGCAGACTGCGAAACATTGTCAAAGTTAATGAAATGATATTGATAATTGTGTAAAGTAATTAATAACGCAGTGGCTGCTGACAGACGTCTATCAATAGCCATTTCACATGAAATTTGCTGGTGACAGACGTCTAACACCAACCAATTCACGTTAAATTTGCTGGTGACAGACGTCTGTCACTTGCCATTTCTCGTAAATTTTGCTTGTGACAGATGATACGAAATATTAAAGAAGTATGCAGGTGTGTTTGCTCTCTCTCTCTCTCTCTCTCTCTCTCTCTCTCTCTCTCTCTCTCTTATAAGAATGTAGCTAGGGCAATTTTCCTTTCTCCAAAAGTGATTGCATGCACATATGTCATGTGTATGTTGTTGAAAATCTGTTTAGGATAAAATTATTGCTAACCGAAAATCTTAGAGCTCTCATACCAATTACATCAATTACTTCTAGGCTTACTAACCATTTTCATAATGGTTACCAAGGAAAACAATTTTTATCGTCCTTTCAGACAAATCTCAGTGTCGAGATTCGTAGGATAGGAAGACATACATATTAGATTGATATTTTCCTACATCTTCTCTAACCAAATCAAACTTCTACCTGTGCGTACTGTAATTTTACTGTGCAAGTTTTCCAGGATGTATGTCGTTGGATTCGATCCCCGGCCGGGTCATACCAAAGACTTTAAAAATGGTACTAGCTGCTCTTTCGCTTGGCACTCAGCAATAAGAAAGTAGAGCTAGAACTGGTCAGCTCAGTGTCAGTATAATGTGACTGGGTGGAATATCATGTCAAGTGTCTGGGGCATGATATTTCAGTGAGACAGCACTCTAAAAGTGAACATTGAGCTCCCTGCCACATCCAGACACCGTCGCGATATGACTGAAAGATTGTTGAAAGCGACGTTAAGCCCAAACCAAACAAACAAATCAACGTTGATTCAAGGTCTTGCCCCCTTTTCCCTTGGGACATATTCCTTTTCAGAAGGAAGCAAAACAATTTTGACATAGTTGCCTCTCCTGAAAGCATCTTGACGTTGTGTGCCTGCTGGGGCTGTAGTGCTCATTTGAATCCCCTCGATTTTAATGAGTGTCCCAAACATGATTGTTTCGAATTATGAGAAAAGTATTATTATTTTGTTTTCAAATTATGTGTGTGTTTGTGGGGGGGGGGGGGTGGATAGGGGGAGGAGGATACTATAATGATACGGTCACTAGTTAGACTCTTGCTTAAAGAGAGTAGATACACCTTCAGGGGAGGCAACTGACAAAATTGTTTTGCTCCCTTCTGAAAAGGGATATACTCTAAAGGAAAAGGGGGCAATTTGTTTCCTCTTAGAGTAGACCCCTTTTAAGAAGGGACTTGGTGTGCAAGAAAGCAACAGGGAATCATAGAAATGTACCTGTGCATTCATTTTTAAACCCAAAATATATGACGCAGCGTAAGAAAATCGATTTTGTGTCATCACTAATTTAATTCGCGGTATCACAAAATCGATTTTGTGATATCACAAAGTTGGACTGAATTTGTGATATCACAAAATCGATTTAGTGATATCACATAATCTCATCTATTTAGTGATATCACAAAATCGATTTATAGGGGATTTATAGTAAAACGGCACCTTGGAAGATTTTATCCATCACGAAAACATATCTATTTAATTTTGACCCCCTAAAACCCCACTTTTATATAGTAAAACTGGGGTTTACAGGGGTATACATTATTTTTCTTGTTTCTAATCAAAAACATAGATTGTGGGTACTCGTTAGAACCACCTCAGCGAGGCGGTTCTAACGAGTACCCACAATCTATGTTTTGCGCAGAAATAAGAAAACTATCAGGATCTTTATCTGAAAGCTTTTAGTTTTTGGTTGTGAAATTTTCAATATATTTGAATTGGCGTGTTTTCGTAATGTTTTTCAGACATTATGCAAGCGACAGCAGAGCAGTGTTCAGTCTTATTTTCTGGCGGGACGAATGATGCCATGGTTTGCGGTAATTATAAACTTATTGACACAGTGCACTCATATTCAAGAATTCTGTGAAGATACAATATCTTGGTGTATCCCTCACATGTCTGAAGCAACACAAATCCAAATAAGGCGGTGTTAGTAAAATTGTATGTAAATTTAACCTCTGAATCGTATAGAATGAGTGAAAGATCATCATTCTTAGACACTTAATGTTTCGCGATTTTGCGACTTTTATTTCGATTCAATGCCAAATAGTTTCATGAAACTGGTAGAAATAGAAAGCATCATTAGACGATGTGCAAAGAATTAGAACTTTGATTTTAGTGGAATTTTGTCCGTTTGAAAGTAGAGAAAAAACCGCAATACATTAAGGTTATGTTGTAGGAATTAATGCGCCCCAACTCATTAGTGAAGGTGTATCATAGAAATTTAACCCTTTCGCCCCTGTAGACAAGAATGATACTTCGCTGTCCGCATGAACAGGCTTTGGATCCTGGCTGTCCATACTGCTCACATTGAAGACATTGATATGACTGCGCGGTAGCGCAGGCTACTCTGAGTCTTTGCTAGGTGTAAACGCCAGTTTGGAGGAATAACTGTGGCCCGGCACACGTCTATACGATTCGGTGGGATAACTTCGTTTATGGTTAGGTTTAAAGGCAATTCAATGACAGAAAAACAGATGATGTTTTTATCTGTGGGAGTTATTACGAGGGTGAGTCAATGAGTAACCAGCCTAACTTATTTCCGGTTGAGATCCACCTCTTCGTTTTTTAATGTAATTGCCCTCTAGTGTGATGCACTTAGACCAACGGTGTTCAAGTGCCATCAGCCCAGAACTGAAAAAGTCAGGGTCCTTTCCATTGATCCACTCCTCAACTGCCGTCACGACTTCTTCATCAGACCGGAAATGAAGTCCAAGGATATCCTTTTCCAAGTTTGGGAATAGGAAGAAGTCGCTAGGAGCTAGGTCAGGCGAATAGGCAGGATGTGGTATTAATTCATACCCGTTTCGCTCTACAGCATCCATTGCAACTTTGCAAGTGTGGACTCTCGCGTTGTCCTATTGCAGCAAAACACCTTTAGAGAGTTTACCTCGGCGTTTTTCACGGATGGCTGTTCTCAGCTGGTCTAACAAGTTTGCATAGTACACTCCAGTTATTGTACTTCTCTTGGGTAAAAAGTCGAACATAATAACGCCTTTTGCGTCCCAAAATACTGTGCCCATCACCTTGCCAGCAGATGGTTGCGTCTTGAAATTCTTTGGCCTCGGGGAACCAGGCCGTACCCACTGACGACTGAGCTTTATTCTCTGGCACATAATAATGAACCCAAGTCTCATCTACAGTCACCAGATGCAAAAGAAAATCATCTTTTGACTTAAAAGCTTCAACAAGGCGCTGCATACTGATGCTCTGGTTGCCATTTGCTCATCGCTAAGGGATTAGGGGACCCAACGGGCTGTTAGCTTGCGCATACCTAAACGATCATGTAAGATTGTTGAAACGCTACCATGTGAAATGCCTAATGCCTGCGTTATTTCTTCCACCTGCATTCGCCTATCAACCAGATCCCGAACTTTCTTACACATTTCTTCATCGGTGGCATCCAGTGGGCGTCCAGACCTGGCTTCATCTTCTAAAGACGTTCTACCGCGTTTGAATTCCCCTAGCCAGAATTTAACCTGAGCATAAGATGGTGCAGAAGACCCATAAACATCGGCTAACTTGCCGTGTATTCCCTTGCCTGTTTTACCTTTTAAATACAAGTACCGAATTACAGCACGGTACTCAACTTTAGATGAAAAGCATGGCCATGTTTGACATTCTATATCTTATTAAAGAATGACTCGATATGTGTGCAAGTTTGTACCCATGTATAAAACATATGTTGAAACAAAGCATGAAAATCGTGACCGTCTCGGTCCATCGGAAATGGGATAGGCTGGTTATTTATTGACACGCCCTCGTACATTTATAGATGTGTAAAACATAAACCACAAATGAATCAGTTCTTTCATATGTGTTTAGTTTTGCATACAGCTGAACTACAAATGAGGTAATTCTTTGTGGGATGTCTTACATTTGTGGTTGCATACAACTTAGCCACAAATGAATTATTTCTTTCAATAGTGGTTAATATTGCATCCCAGCGGGCACATGACGTTAATACAACGTCGCCTAAACGTCAATGCAACGTCACGACGTTGTATCGACGTTGAGCCGACGTTGTATAAACGTCATGTGCCTTATCAGTATATCAAGTAAGGGCGAGTGCAAAGAGGGAGTGCAACGATGTAAAACATATCCGTATGTTCTACGATGGAATACCTAGCAACCAGCTGTCAGCGTATGTACCGTTATCATTCCTACAGAAGTTATACGGGCAGTCGTTAACTTAACGGTTCGGGTACTGACAGCTGACAATCTGATTGAAATCCGATCTTAATCTATTATAACTGTAGATAACAAAGTAAACATCGGATTTCAATCAGAATGAACAGCTGGTTGCCAATTATTTTATTTAAAACATACGGACAATTTTTACAGTGTGGGTATTATATTTGTGAATGTAACAAATCGTCTTGGGGAAATAGCTTTCAATTACGATGATAAAAAAACAACAAAAACTTTGGAAACTGCAATCCCGCACGGCAGTAATGACATATTTGATAAACTGTCAGGAGATCTAACTCTAAAACCGGTTATGCCCTTCTTAAAAAGGGTTCTACTCTATAAGGAGAGAATTTGTTCCCTCTATTAAATTGCGTGTGCGACCAGCGAAGACTCCGATCAGCCTGTGCATCCGCACAGTCTGATCAGTCTTCGCAGGACACTCTGTGCGTAGCCAAGGATCCAAAGCGTCTTCAAACGGACAGTGAAGACTGATCAGACTGCGCGGATGCGCAGGCTGATCTGAGTCTTCACTGTGCTCACATGCAGTCCTGTAGGAAAATTTGTGCCCGTCTCATCCTATTATTATTCAGCTAATATCATAGACCATGAACAGCCAATGCAATCTACACTTTCCTCATTTACGTTACCGTATTTACTATATATATTCGGATACATTAATTCATTACCTTACATATCCTAAGCTTTGAACATGTCCATTTTACGACCTCTTGATGTGTCTAAACAACTGCTGGATGAGTGACAAACAGTGTAGACCCAGATCAGACCCCGCTTTCTGCGGCGTCTGATCTGGGTCCACACTGTTGGCTCGGGCCTAACTGCTCCAGTATATAGGGCAAGCAGGGTGAAATTTTGCACAGTGTGCGCTGCGTTTTGACTGCTTACTCCTTTTAAATTTCAGGTCGGAGCGTCCTTGTTTTCAAGTAATATTGGAAGTGAGCATTTCGTCGGCTTGGCGGGCGCCGGCGCAGCCGCTGGTATTGCTCTCGTTTTGTTTGAATGGTTTGTAAGTATTAATTTATGAATTAACTGCCATATATTAAGAGAAAGAACATATATGGACCGCAACGTCAGGAAAAGTACCTTAGACTTGTGCGTCCAGCGAAGATTTAGATCAGCCTGCGCATTCGCGCAGTCTGATCAAAATCTTCACTGGGCGCTTTTTTGGATAGCCAAGGATACAAAGTGTCTTCGTGCGGGTAACAAAAACTCTGATCAGACTGCGCGGATGCAGAGCGGATTTGAGTCTTCCTTGGGCGACCATCTCAGAAGGTACGTTTTCTCACGTTTCGGCCCGTATAGAGAAATCAGTCCACGTGATACGGGGTGACGTGTCTTTCTCCATATAATATACTCAACTTGACCTCCGCTAAGTACACCTTGGCCAATGTTTCAGCAAAGGTTTGTCAGAGTCTTTCCTGTCCGCCTAAATATGTGGCGTCTGATCAGGGTCTTCACTGTTTGCCACTCATCCAGCAATTTTAAACACATTCATAATTAGTAAAATGTACTTGTTGAAGAGAGGTATAAGGTAAAGAGTAAGGATGTGAATATTTAGAGTAAATATAGTATCCCAAATTTATACAAAACCTCCTATGAAAATGAAATGTTGTCATAAGGGGGTTCGACTGAGCTTCCCCCCACCCCCACCACGACCCCTCTGAATCCGCCCCGGCAGCCTAATCACAAAACATGTTGGTATATATTGATATTGTATTTAGATAAACGCATCAACAGTCAATGCCACGTTCTGTTGGAAATTAAACAAAAACATTTATGCTAAATAATGCAATTATTTTCTGCTTGTTATAAACCTTGTAGCACGTTGTTACCTTTCTTTCTTGACTAAAATTGCGTGCATATTATTTTCCTTCGATTTCATATTTAATGAACAACCAATGCATAATCAGACTCTTTGCTTGTTGCATTATATGTATATTGTTTGTTTGTTTGTTTGTTTGTTTTTTGTTGTTGTTTTTTTTTTTGTTGTTGTTTTTTGTTGTTGTTTTTTTTGTTGTTGTTGTTGTTCCTTTTGTTGTTGTTTTTTTTTAATTTGCTATGTACTGTAATATTTATTTCAATGCATGCTTCAGATTTTCCATCGCATCGTACACAATATCTCATATTTATATAGTATGGAGAGGAACCAAACAATCAGGCTGATTTCGTTCTTATACTTTTTTAATACGTTATTTGTTGTATGTATATGTCAAAGTATTGAATAAAAACTATGTTTAATCCTTAGCCGTTGCTAGGTTAATAATACAGCAAACGACACTTTGAAATATTTTTTTATTTTTCCCAGGAAATAAATGTAGGCGTTGACATTTCATGCAAATTGTCTCTTGAGGAGACAATTTGCATGTAATCTCAAAGCCTATTTTCTGGAGAAAAATAAATTGTACATTAGTGCATCATGTTTGCATTAAATATTTCAATGGACAAGCCTGAAGAAACAATGTGGTCCCAGATCAGACTGTGATGGGAGAAGTCTGATCTGGGTCTGTATTTTTGGCATTAAACCAGAACTTTCAGGTCGGAGCAAACTGTATAGACCCAGATCAAACTGCTCCTTCAGATCGGAGTAAACTGTATAGACCCAGATCAAACTGCTCATTCAGATCGGAGCAAACTGTATAGACCCAGATCAAACGTTTGTTCAGATCAAACTGCCCCTTTAGGTATGAGCAAGCAGTGTGGGCCCAGATCAAACTATTCCTTCAGCAAATCGTATAAACCCAGATCAAACTTCTCCATCAGATCAAACTGCTCCTCTAGGTCTGAGCAAGCAGTGCAAACCCAGATCAAACTGCTCCTTCAGGAGCAGTTTGATCTTAGTTTACACTGTCTCCTGAGGGCCTCTCGAGATCTGTCCGAATACTTAGGGTAAAATTCCGCAATTTAGGCCACCTTTGGGAATGCGTGCAAGTGGTTTATAAGTGGGATGGTCTTAATATTGAATATAAAATAATAAGAAAGGTGCAGTTTGGGACTGGCAAAAAAGCTGCCCTTAACAGCGTAGACGTCTGGATTTTGAGTGGTCTGAACAGTGTAAGTGAATTGTATTTGTTTTCAAAATGGTACTAGAAAATATGGTGTCCTCCGGGATAGGGAAATAATGTTACTTTCTTTAATTTCAGCCCATATTTCTGATTTTGATGTTGGGATGGCTGTTTATTCCGGTGTACATATCAGCTGGGGTAAGTATATGTGAAATAAGAGTCAGAATCAGGATCAGAATTTTTACCGGTGATACGTCTATAATGACATTCATTCACCAGGACTTGTGGTATGGGACGTTAGCTTTCACCAGAGAGGTAAACCTATCCATCCTCTACCATCCTCTACACCTTCAGCTGAGGAAATAATCGGATCTGGAAAGGCAGTCTAATCTCTGATTGTTTGAGGGAAGAATGATCCCTTGTAAATGTTAGTTCTTGCAGCAGGGGTCGGAAAAGCCACTGAGTGATGATTTCTTCTGCGCCTAATTGGGTGGGTAGAATAAGATCACCTGTTGGAATGCTGGCAGCACCTTTTGACCTTTGTACAAAAATATCAGTCTACTGTCTCTCCTCCTTTTCTTGAGAGACTTCCAGTTTCTTGAGAGTTTTTTCCAGTATTTCAGTCATAGTCCTAGTTTCAAAGCAGTAATTGCTAGTTACAAACCTAGCAGCCCTATTCTGAACATTTTTTTTTATTTCTTGTTGAAGAACCACGCCTTGTAGGTCCTAAACACAGCTGCCATGTTCCAAAACGAGGCGAATAAGTCCCCTATATGCTGCCTCTTTTACATCCTGAGGGCATTGATACAGATTTTGTCATCGATAAAAGAGATGTTAGACCATGCCCCGAGGTTATAAATCATTTTTCATGCTCAACTCAGATGAGCATGAACTTTTCTCTGCTAAAATTTTCCATGCTTAGCTGGGTTTAGCAAGAACAAAAATGCAATTGTTAGTAAGTTGAGATTTATTAGCAGGACAAGTTTCATGCTCAGCAGAATTCAGCACGAAAAATGTTTTACATCACGAAAACACGCCTATATAATTTTGACCCCCTTAAACCCCACTTTTATACAGTAAAACTGGGGTTTACAGGGGTATACAAGATTTTTCTTATTTCTACACAAAACATAGATTGTGGGTACACGTTAGAACCGCCTCGCCGAGGCGGTTCTAACGAGTACCCACAATCCATATTTTGAGCAGAAATATGAAAAATATCAGAGTTTTTTTATCTGAAAATTTTCAGTTTTTTTGGGTGAAATTTTCTATATATTTGAATAGGAATGTTTTCGTAATGTAATCTCCGGCCCATGTGTTGACAATGAAGGCTCAGCCGTATCCGCGCATCCAGAGCCTCCCTGTTTGTTTACATGTTGACAGAGACGGATCCAGAGGGTGTTCGGGGCGAGGTGGGGTGGGGTCAGTCGAATCTCACTTTGACTAAAATTTCTTTTTCAATGGATTTTTCTTTGCTAAATTTGCTGAATTTTGGATCCCATATTTACCCTAAATATTCACATACCTTACTATTTACCTCATATATATGTCTTCTAAAATTTTAACAGATCCTTTTTCATTACCTACTGAAATTGCTGGATGAATGGCAAAATATTTAGCCCCTGATCGGACATCGCGTTCTGCGATGTCCAATCTGATTCTGCATTGTTTGCTTAGGCCTGTCGGTCCAAAAACTTAAGGTACGTACCACAATTTCATCAAATCGAATCCTCACCAGGAAGTTTGAATCCCGTATTAAATCATCCCGGATCCTCCCTTGATTGACAACAAAGGCACTTACCAGGCTGACAGAATGCACAGGCTAACCTGTGCCCTCGTTCCCCACATAGGGTATTTTGTTCGTCGTATGTAATGGTATCTTAAAAAAAGGCAACAAGATTTGTCATAAAGAAGCTGATTAAAGGTGTTATCGCTTCGAGAGCATTTTTGTTTCCTTTTAGACTTAAGTAGACCCCTTTTCAGTAGGGGGCAAAATAAATTTAACAGAGGTGCTTCGCCTGAAAGTATTGTAAAAACCTTAAGTATTCGGACAGACAGACCTTTGCAAACAGTGCAGACCAGTGTCTCAGTAGTTAGGGTAAATGCGGCATATCCGATTTTCTTATGTTCCAGTATCCATTAACAATCCTTCTGTGTCAGTCCTTAAAAAGCACCGCTCAGTAAACAATTTATCTTCTTGGAAAATTATCTGATGTTACTACCTGCTTTTCGCTCATCTGCGCCAAACTCATAGTCTGTGCATACGTGCGTGTTTGCCAGTTGTAACAAGAGTACATCTTTTTTTTTTTTCTTTTCAAAAAAGCATTTTTAAATTATTCATTAAAACCAATAAGACCATTGGCTCGTCAGGAATATTAATGAGATGCAAATGAGCGAAATCTCAATTACTCTGTATACGTATTTGGAATATTTCGATGGGGTAATATCACCCATTGGGCTTGCCAGTCACATTTCTCTCTATTTAGCATATATACACCCAAACACGTGACTGTATGTACTTTATAGATGTTCGGTCATTATTATGGAGATACCTTTTACTTCCTGTTTGCTTTTCTGCACACCAATCCCCTTCTGAATAGGGTTTTACCATCACGAAAACATGCCTATATAATATTGACCCCCTTAAACCCTACTTTTATATAGTAAAACTGGGGTTTACAGGGGTATGCATTATTTCTCTTATTTCTACTCAAAAAAATAGATTGTGGGTACTCGTTAGAACCGCCTCGCCGAGGCGGTTCTAACGAGTACCCACAATCTATGTTTTGAGCTGAAATATGAAAAAAATCAGATTTTTTTATCTGAAAATTTTATGTTTTTGGAGGTAAAATTTTCTATATATTTGAATATAATAGGCGTGTTTTCGTAATGTCTAAAAAGTAAAGAAATTGGACATAGGGAGCAAATTCTTTCCTTTTAGAATAGACCTCTTTTCAGAAGGGAGGCAAACATTTTTGACAGAGTTGTCAATAGTTCCCCTTGAATAAGTAGTTAACCCAAACAACGCGCATCATGTAAGCATTTGGTCTTAGGAAACGTCATATCATATTTGAATATAGTTATTTTATTCCTGTGATTTCAGGTCTACACACTGCCGGAATATATTGAAAGACGTCATGGAGGGAAACGGTTGAGAATGTATTTGAGCTGCCTGGCTCTGGTGCTATATATTATTACAAAATTAGCAGTAAGAATTTAGGTTTTTCTTACCTTTTTTCCGCGGAAAGCTTACAGGTACTTATGACGTGGGCTATATGTTCAGCCATGTTAATATAATAGGCTGACTACCAAAGGCTAATCCATTTATAATGCTTAAATCACAACAGTAGCAGACGACATTCAAAAAATCCCACTGAAAAGAAGGCTTAACATAGCACGTGCTAACAAACGAATCACAAACAATTTACAGCCATATTTATTGTACTAATAATCAAAGCACTGATAGCACTGATGGGTAGACTGTCTCAGTGTAGGCTGGGAAAATGGTCCTGAACGAGGACTTAAGACTGATTCATTTAACCCTTGACTTCCTGTAATTTAAGCAAACAGTATAGACCCTGGTCAGACACCGCGTTCCGCGGCGTCTGATCTGGGCCTGCACTGTTTTTCAATGTCCCAGTCCAGGTTTTACACATAACCCTTTTTACACTGCACATATATATTTCATGGAGAAATAAGAAACATGACAGCACTTTGTGGTTGAAAAAAAAAGTGCCTGATCTGGAGCTATGTTATGGTCTACTGGACAGCAAGAGGAATAATAAAGAAAATACATTCGAACTTTAATGGCTCGAACCTCTTTGGGACCATGGAAATTTATTCTAGATACGGGTATAGTTCGAGCCTTGAGGGGTAATCATGACGCCAGGTTAGGAAGCAAACAGTGATAATTTAAGGATTTTTTTTCGATTCTCCGCACTGTAATTGTATGTTGAGTGTACCCATTAGAATCGCCTAAATGAGGCGATTCTAATGAGTACACACAACATACAATTTCATGATAAAATAAGAAAAAAAATCTAAGTATTTGTCTTTTTGAGCTGCCGGAAGAATTCGTAGGGACTCAAAAACGAGTTCGAATTAGCCATGGTAAACTAGCCATCGGTGTTCGGGCTTTTGAGGTTCGACTGTACGAATAATACAAACGTTATAGTTTGTCTGTCATTACTGACAATGACCAATCTTAATCACATGAGAGAAATGCTACTGATTGTGTGTTCTAAGATGACTAATTAGACCAATTCTAGCTCTAAAGTGTCTAATGCAGATGGAACAACAGAGGTCAGATAAGACAGCTCTGTTGGTGGTGCCTTAGCTCTGGCTTTGCGCTGTGCACGTTTCTGCTCGGCATCGTTGATTCTTTGTGCCTCATATTCACTAGCACCTCTTCTGATGAGGCCTCGCCACTTTGCTCGGTCCAGTGCAATTTGTTCCCATGACTCTGTTTGTATGGTGAAATCCTTGAGGGAGGCTTTGAGGGTGCCGGTATCGCTTCTTCTGACCACCATGGGAGCGTTTGTCCATTTCTAGTTCTCCATAGAGGATTTTCTTTGGCAAACGTTCCTCAGGCATCCTGGTAACATGGCCTGTCCATTTTAACTGTACCAGTTTCAGAAGAGTATGTACACTCTGCATCCCTGCCCTTTTCAGGACCTGTCTGGAATCCTGTCTTCCACTTAATACAAACGTTACAAAACAACAAAAAGCAAAGGAACCAGCTCTGGGATCGCCATCGGGGTTATCGCAGTCCCCAGACAAGACCATCAATCACAACAGGAAGACATTAAATACGACTTGACACGAAAAATAAATCCCCACTGCGAGCACCTACAAATAATGAAAAACATTAGAACCACCGAGTTAGAACGATCCGTGGTACTTATCTTAATATTTGGACAAGTCTATTTAACCACCTGTTCTGCTGTCTAATTGCTGAATTGGTGTCAAACAGTGTAGACCCTGATCAGACGCCGCAGAATGCGGCGTCTGATCTGGGTCTACAATGTTTGCTCATTTCTGTTTGTACGGCTATTTTGGGTTTTAAAGTAACATAAAGGAGGAAAAAGTGTGTCCGATGCAGGACTGGAACCAGCGACCTCCTGCTTGCAAGTCAGGTGCTCTACCAACTGAGTTAATCAGGCCAACAGTCCCGCAATCACCACAGATAATACTTAAGTCCGACTAGGGGTTTGCTATACACAGACAGACAAGCCAGGGCACAGCATTTCCTATAAGAATGCATATGCACATCGGTGCTGATCAGAGTGTTTACTGCCCGCCTTAAGATGTTCTGGATCCGTGGTTACCCAAATGTTGTCATGCAAAGACTCTGATCAGACACTGTTAATTCGAATGTTGATGTGAGTCTTCGCTGGGCGCATATGCAAATTTAAAGGAACTGCTGTGTCCCGGCTTAGGTTCTACCGCATCTAATGCTTTTTGAAGTCAATGATGTCGCTGCTGCTTTCTTCTGTCAGCTAGGCGATTTCAACACATTTAGGCAAATAATGCAGACCCTGATCTGACGCCGCATTATGCGGCGTCTGATTAGAGTCTACCCTGTTTGCTTAACAGATACAACACGTTCTAAAGAATGATTATGATTAAATAAAGCAGGCGTCTCTAAAATAACAAATGTATTCTATAATGATAGAAGAGTCCACTAGGCACAAATGGATTAAATAACTGGCGAAATAGTTTTTCCTACACGCGAACAGCGAGAGCATAGACAGGTCAGTAAATGAACGAATTTCGGTAGTCGGGACCATGATATTCGAGTGAGAATATGGTCCTTCTGCCATATGTGAACAGTGAAAGTATAAGGGGCCTGGAGGGCCTTTCTTCATATTTCGCAGCACATATTTCGCAGCACAGGGTAGAGAGCGAAGCTCTTGAGCAGACATGCGGAGATCGGCGTGGATCTGTTCCCAATAAAAATGTCATATAATACCAGTCGGACCGCGCCAAGCGAAAAGTTGTCTTCGAGCATGCGCAAAATGCACTAATTCAGATCATCCAAGGGATGCGCAAAGTCTCATACGGGCATTTTCTCTTCATTGATATGTCATGTAGTGCCCAATGATTCTGTTTGCGGGCGGAAAGCGAAGGCGCAGGCTGATCTGGGCCTTCGCTGTCCGCATATATCCGAAGACATGCTTTCGCATGGCAATGTCAAATCTTTCCTGGGAAAGTAATAAAAAAACATTAACAATTTGTGGTCTCCGACATTTGTCCATCGAGTGCTAAGTGTTAACCTTTTCACCCTTGAGATTCTGAATTGGACTTCTCCAGCTGTGCGTTTCGGCATGTCCATTGTTGCAATTTCTGATAAGAGTTGTTGTATTTACAAATGTATATGGCATATATTTTCCTTTTCAGGCTGCTATGTTCTCTGGGGCTTTGTTCATCCAGATGGCCCTCAAATGGGACATGTATGTGTCGTTGGCAGTTTTACTCATTGTGACAGGGTTGTACACAGTACTTGGTGAGTTTCGCATGAACATTGCTAGGGGTGTTCTTAAGAAGGAGTATTTAACCCTTAAAGCGCCAATCACAACAATTGTCGTCTGCTTTGTCATCTGCTTGTGAATTTAAAAGTCATTTTTGCAAACAGTATGGACCCAGATCAGCAGTCTGATCTGGGTCCACACTGTTTGCCTGTATGCATAAAATAGGTTTGAAAAGTTTGCAAGAATATTCAGCAGACGACATAAACAGACGACATTTTTTGATGCAGATTTTCTTGGCGTTTTAAGGGTTAATGATAATTCTGGGATAACTTTCTTTTGTTCGCCATAAAACAAGAAAAACGCCTAACGGCATTATGGACGGGTTTTTTCAAAAAGGTTAACCAAAAAGTAAACCTCGGACGACAGGGAAGATAAGTTACATAATGAAGAAAATGAGAGTTGTCCCTCTTACACGTGACACGCCTACTGGTCCTCCTCTTCATCCCTACCAAATATGAAAGCAATCCATTAAAGAATAAAGGTAACACATAACTTTGAAAATAGGTTAACCAAAAAGGTAAACCTAGGACGACGCCCGACCGCCCGACCAGACATCGCTGTTTTAAAGGACGGATTTCGTTTTAAAAACCGTCCAAAAATATATATTGTGGGAACGCATTACAAGCATCTCGCCGAGACAAAATTCAGGAATAATTTCTTCCAGTTCTCACGAACACATATGTTCATTAGAAGCGCCTCGGCGGGGCGCTTCTAATGAGTATCGCCGATGCGCTTCTAATGAGTATCATCATATATGTTGATGGAGAAATAAGAAAAAAATTCTCATAACTATTACCTTATATTCCTCCTTAAAATCTCCTCTGATTATAAAATGTTAGCTATTCCTCATTAAAATCCGTGCCCGTGCATGATAATATTTGCTTATTCATTAAGAAAATAAATAGAATTGTAGATATTGTGATTACTTGGCGCTAACATTGTCTTACATCAAGCATTACGAAAACACGCCTATTCAAATACACCGAAAATTTAATAACCAAAAAATGGCAATTTTTCAGATAAAAAAATCTGACATTTTTCATATTTCTGCTCAAAACATCGTCGAGGCGGTTCTAACGAGTACCCACAATCTGTGTTTTTGAGCAGAAATAACAAAAATAACGTATACCCCTGTAAACCCCAGTTTTTACTATATGAAAGTGGGGTTTAAGGGGGTCAAAAAGGTATGTTTTCGTGATGAAAGACAAAATATTTGAGAGAATAAGAGTTTATGGGTGTTTGTACAGTTAAAAGTCAGTTGAATTATGATTCATCATTTGAATTATTCCCACAGCAATTAATAATACTTACGTCTATAACAGGGACGCATCCAGAACGAAATTATTTGTACGCACATCCAGGAAAAAAAAATAGAAAAAAATCTCCTGGTATGGCTTCCAAAATGGAGACTGTTTTAAAGGAAAGAAGGAGAAAATTATTTCCTTTATGATATAGGAGGAAAATTATACTTTATGTTAGGCGATCTGTCTTTATCATCACGAAAACATACTTATATAATTTTGACCCCCTTAAAACCCACTTTTACATAGTAAAACTGGGGTTTACAGGGGTATACATTATTTTTCTTATTTCTTCTCAAAACATAGATTGTGGGTACTCGTTAGAACCGCCTCGCTGAGGCGGTTCTAACGAGTACCCACAATCTATGTTTTGTGCAGTAATATGAAAAATATCTGAGTTTTTTATCTGAAAATTTTCAATTTTTGGAGATGAAATTTTCTATATATTTGAATAGGCGTGTTTTCGTAATGGCAAATAGTTTTCCTTACAAGCAGAATAGACATAGATCAGACGCCGTAGAACGCAGCGTATGATCAGAATCTACACTGTTTGCATTAAGTACAGGAATTTCTATAATAAATGATAACAATAAAAACAAACCAAACACATCTTCCAGAAGACATGGACCCCCCCACAGAAAGGGGGTAGAAGAATCCATTAAGTAATAATGGGTTAAAGCCTCAGATTGAACATCTTCTGGGTTTCTGTAAGCATTAACAAAATCCCAATATACATGTAGTTTCAGCAATTTCTTTACGACATTTGTTGAAGTCAATGCGGATAGGGAATCTGTTTTTTGTTCCGTTAGAGATAAATTGTGTATTTCAAAGAGCCCCACCCCAACCCCACCTCCACTCCCTTCTTACAGATTATTTTGGCATAACTGTAGCAAATGATCGGTGATTCAATATTCTTCAAAGTTAGCTGTTATAGTAGAAAGCACCGATTAATTTCTAGGTATGTTGATGTTATAAATTTCAAGACATATCAATAAATTGGATTGCCTTATTAATGAATGCGTGTCATTTATTTATTAACCCTTAATTGAAGCGCCATCAACAACTGCAGCAGACGGCACTTTGAAATATCATTTTATTATTTTTCAGAGAAAACAAGGCTTGACATTTCATGTGAATCGACTGTTAGGCGGACGATCCACATGAAAAAGCAAACCTTATTTTCTCT
Organism: Anodontia alba; assembly: GCA_964016985.1. Taxonomy (NCBI): domain Eukaryota; kingdom Metazoa; phylum Mollusca; class Bivalvia; order Lucinida; family Lucinidae; genus Anodontia; species Anodontia alba. Next base: position 110,002,567 of record OZ024821.1, on the reverse strand, counting down.
GATTTTTTTTTCAACATTAATACTGGCAGACGATTCACATGAAATGTCAAGCCTTGTTTTCTCTGAAAAATAATAAAAACAAATTTAGAATGTCGTCTGGTACATTTTTTCTTGTCGTTTAAAGGTTATATCTTTTCTTTACAAATTCATTATTATAACCTCTCACCAGCAAGTGGATCAATTCAGTTATTTTTGTATAATAAATACATGTTTATTTTAGGCGGCCTGAGAGCGGTTATGTACACAGATACATTTCAGACAGTCGTGATGGTGATTGGTTCTGCAGTAGTTATGATTGCAAGTATGTTATTACAATTATAATTAGACTGAATGACCGTAAACAAACAACCGATTTTATTTTGTCAGTACCAGGTGGTACTTTGTACTCACAACTTACAAAAACCACAGCGATAGTGGTCTTGCATACCTGTAGTGAGTACACGTGAGTCCTTATATTTCTCGAAATATTATAGGGCAGAGTTTTCCTTTGCAAGGTTAAATCGCAAGATTTCTTAACCCTTGTCCTGCTGAATAAATTAACCTACTTCTAATTCTCAGCCGACCAGATTACTTGATCCATATTTTTGCTATAAATTTACATACTTAATGGCAAACAGTGAACTGATCTGGATCTGCACTGTTTGCAAAAGCAGGGTATATCCGGGTTCAGCAGGGACAAGGCTTCACTGTATGGTTAGGAAGACAATATACATAAAATTTGAGCCGGGACACAGCATTTCCTACACGGTTTCGTGTGCGCCCATCGAAGATCATACATGTATAAGCCTGTGCATCCGCACAGGCAAATCAGAATCTTCGCTGTCGGCATGAAGACAATTTGGATTCTTGGCTACCCACAGAGTAGACTGATGAGACTGTGCTGATGCGCAGGCTGATGGATGATACACCTCTATTAATTTCTTCATAGGATACAATAATAAGAGTTAAAGCCACTTGCTACAGTTCCATAGTTCCAAATCAGATCAAGGATTTGATGGGATGTAATAGCCACTTGAGTCAGCAACAGATTCTTGGGTTTTCATGTCCGCTTCACCACTTAGAAAACAAATGCATATCCCGCCATGTGACATCCTAAATACTCCTCCTATTCAGAGTCACAATTTGAAATAACCGAATGACTCTGTAGAACTCCACGCAGCCAAATAGTTATCTACAGAATCTTTTACTGTCTAGGCCCAATTGTTTAAAACTAACGATGTCGTTAGTTAACGTATCGTTTAAACTTTGATCATTAAACATGGCATATATGCTAATATTTTTGCTGAAAAAAATGTGAGTAGCTACTCACATTTATTTTCAGCAAAAATACCTGTGAATTAGATATTGTACTTACTAGAACAGTTAACATTTTGACCACTAACGAGCTCGTTAAGCTAACGACGCTTTAAACAACTGGGCCTTGGAGTTCTCCTCCAATAACATCTTGTTGCCTGAAATAAACAGAAAAATGCAGTCTTTTTATGATACACTGTATGTACCATCTACCTTGTCAGTAAACAATATGCATATGGACTATAATGTCGAACCTCAGGCAAATTAGCCGGGGCACAGCATTTCCTACAAGATTGCATGTGCGCCCAGGGAAGTTTCAGATACAGATATCAGACTACTATTGACGTCACATTGTTTTGGTTACCTTAACTCTTTCGGTGCCAAATTTCAGAATACAAATGTCGTCTGCTTTTTTATTTTAACAAACCATCGCTTGGAAAGACGTTTATATGTAAAGTTGAAAGACTGAATGTCAAACAGCGTAGATCCAGATGAGACGGCTGAATGTCTCATCTGGATCTATGCTGTTTGCAAAAACCTATTATTATTGCCTGTGACAGTGAAAGAGATAATAATGTCTTATCTAAATAAAGATTGTATGTCCTTACCGGTCAAAACGGAACTTAAACAAATTAGACCCGTATCAGAATGCGGCGTCTGTTATTCTGCGACATCAGATCAGGGACTGATCAGGATCTGCACTGTTTGCCATGATATTGCAATTTTGAATGCAATAACCAATTAAGACAGTTTCATATATACATTTGTAACATTTTACCACTCTATGGGCAAATTCAGAAGACAAAAAATGATAATATTTTTCTTATTTTTCCGAGAAAAAAGGTTTGATATTTCTTGCAAATTATCCCTTAAGGAGACAGTTAATATGCAATGTCAAAGACTATTTTCTGGAAAAAAAAAATAAGAAAAATATTTCAAAATGTCGCCTGCTGATATTTTTACCCAGCATACTGTTCGTTAAATAGATAATGCACCCTTCGATGTTGCGTTTGTCTGGGAATAACTGATTACCACCACCTGTCAATGTTTACACTGTGTCATTTATTTAGGTTTTATACGAATTGGTGGTTACAACAATCTTGAAAGACTTTATTTTGAAGCCATTCCATCCACACGCAGCAACACTTCAACATGCGGTTTACCACGAACGGATGCTTTCCATGTTTTTCAAGACCCACTTACAGGGGACCAGCCTTGGCCCGGATTGGTTCTTCAGTCCTCACTCGGATGTCTTTGGTATTGGTGTTGTGATCAGGTGAGGTCATAACTGCAAAGGACTGATGCGTTTATAAATGAGCACCGACGTCAGAAAACGTACATTTGGACATGTGCGCCCAGAGAAGATTCAGCTCAGCCTCGCATTCGCACAGTCTGATCAGAATCTTTGCTGGACGCAGTTTGGCTAGCCAAGAATGCAAACGTTCATCATGCGGAAAACAAAGACTCTCATCAGACTGCTGGGATGGGCAGGCTAAATGTAGTCTTCGTAGGCAGCACATGTCAGAAGATGTGTTTCTCATGTTATGACTCAAACGTATTCCGCCTGAGGGGGTGGAGGGGGAGGGCCGGGAGGCAGGAAGCAGGAAGACCCAGTGAGTTAGACTGAAAAATCATCCCACACTCGAGATAATTAGACAGGCCGTTTCATTACCAGGATGTGGTTAAATAGCTGTGACTAAATATTAGACAGTATTATCATGATTTGAATAGATTTTATTGGATTCTCTTTAGCCCATCCCATGGGATTTGAGACGCACGAGACGCATATTACCACGCTATGTAATGTATTTTGTAATCACTGAAATGCACCATGCTGATCCAGACTGGAAAAATTCGTACTTCACTATAGTCTAGTTTATGTATTTTCTGGGTCTTTTTGATCACTGAGCCCATTCTGAGATGTTGGAAAATTTATGAGAAACTAGCTAGTTTTGCAACGAAAAGTGTACACCAGTTGTTTGTTGTTGTTTTTGCTTCGTTTTGTTTGTTTTGTTGTAGTTTCGGTGTGTGTGTATGTGTGTGTGTGTGTGTGTGTGTGTGTGTGTGTGTGTGTGTGTGTGTGTGTGTGTGTGTGTGTTGCTTTCAAGGGTCATTCCTTTTAGTTTGTGGACTTGTAGCAAATAAAACAGACAGGTAGTAAATGAAAATTACAGTCGACTCTCGTTATCTCGAATTCCAAGGGACTCACTGAAACACTTCGAGATATCCGTACTTCGACATATCAGAGTTGAGAGAGGAAAACAATAAATTGAACAACCACATTTAACAAATGAATATGTAATTGGACTCCTGAAGTTAGAAATATATATATAAAATAATGTGGAAAAGAGGAGAAATTGCTCCTTAGGAGCAATTTCTCCTCTTTTCCACATTATTTTGTTACTTGTTGTCATAGTTTCATGTTAAAACAGGGACCAGATTTTCACTTCGAGATAAGCGGTAATTCGAAATAAGCGAGTTCGAGATAACGAGGTTCGACTGTATTTTTTTTTCTGTACTTACTTCCAATAAACTGACATACATGATATTTTCAGCTTTTATTATCTCGCTTCTACACATAATTAATGTATTTAGTTTCACAACTCAAATAGCAGTGAACAAAGTAAATCAAGTGAATATTTTACTATTACTCCGTTTTTATCTTATTGAATAAAATGATTTGAAAGCGTCTTGTTTGTTTAGGATATAAATCCTAAACAAACAAGACATTTACAAATCATTTTAACTTATTGATTAGCTAGTTAAGGTGAATGAAGATTAACCCTTCTCTTGCTGAACACGACACGCCCTGTCTTAGCAAACAGTGTAGATCCAGATCAGTTGGCTTCTTCAGACTGATCTGATCTGGATCTGCACTGTTTCTCATGACATATGCGAATTTCTATCGAAAACCCGGATCAAGTAATCTGATTGGCTGGCAATTAGAAGTGGGTGTGGCATCTTAATTTTTTCAGTAAGAGTTAAAAGGGTTAAATTTCAGTAAGAGTTAAAAGGGTTAAATTGCCAATTTTACTAAGGAGACAACTTCTGTAACTTTTTGCTAGATTTCCACTGTCGGAAATCCGGGGATGAGGCGATCAGAAGACTACTTTTATGCGAGTCCGAGCTGCAAAGATGCTTTCTTTTCTGCCTAACAATATCCTTCTGAAAAGGAGTTTCCTCTATAAGGAAAGAATTTGCTCCCTATAGGGACAGTTCCCTTCCTTATAGAGAAAACCCCTTTTCAGAAGGAGACAAAACAGTTTTGATATGATTTCATCCCCTTACACTGGCTCCATTCATTTCAGCAGTTGTCTTTTATGCCATTCTGTCTATCACTTCATGTAGTCTTGTCTCATTTTTAATCCCAATTCACAGCATTGCTTTTTTTAACTAAGGGAATATCTATACTGGATTGTACACATTGAAAAGACAAACTCATACAATTATGAAAAAAGATTCTTGATACAGACTAACATACCCTGATAGTTTATCTTCGTTTAAAGAGTAGTTGACCAATATTCTTTCATAAATACTGACGTTTTTTCCTTTTACTTCTAAATGTAACTTTATTTCAGGTGATAGTTCAGCGGTCCCTGGCGGCCAAATCATTGTCCCATGCTAAAGGTGGTTCAATACTGGCAGGTCTTCTGAAAATTCTTCCATTGTTTCTCCTCATTTTCCCTGGTATGATCAGCAGAATACTTTTCCCAGGTAGGTACATTATGATCATTTAGCTGCTCATTTTAGAATAAAAATCATATCATCAAACATTTACAAAATTAGAAACATTTGTCACTTTTTATCTTATATTCCGTTTGATCGCAACAAATGTGGCTTTATCTTCATCTTCACTCCAGCTGGTGTTACATGTACGTGCTGTGTAGCGGTAGTAAAACTTCTCCCAGTTCTTCATCACAGAATATATATATTTTAAGTCCTTTGAAATTGTTGAGTTCTTTCCAGGAATTTTAAAATTATGTAGCATTATTTTACACCCAGCATCAGAATTCGATGCATAAAGAGGCTAATCCAATTTTAAGCGGGCTATTTCTTATTAAATTGGGTTAAATAGTAGTCTTTCAAATTGGCGATTATTATGACAGGCATTAGTTAATTTTACTTCCAAACTGACATTTCTTTATTTCCGCTTCAACTCTCGACTTTCCTTGTCAAACTAATATTGATAAAGTACAGTTTGCGGCATATTTGCCTGTTTAAGAAATAGCAGTGAATTATTATAAAAAAAAAGACACTTCATCACGAAAACACGCCCGTATAATTTTGACCCCCCCCTAACGCCCCCCCCCCCCCCAACTTTTATATAGTAAAACTGGGTTTAACAGGGGTATACATTATTTTTCTTATTTTGCTAAAAGTATAGATTCTGGGTACTCGTTAGAACCGCCTCGTCGAGGCCCACAGTCTATGTTTTGAGAAGAAATATGAAAAATATCTAAGTTTTTTATCTGAAAATTTTCAGTTTTTGGTGGGAAATTTTTCTATAAATTGGTATAGGCGTGTTTTCGTAATGTGAAACACCATCTTACAGCACCACTGTTTGTCTTATATTTATACGAGTATATGCAGAATTTTAACTTTTGTGAAAGGTGAACTGATAAAAACATCTTTTGTTGCTATGTCGTTCTCATGCGCAGATCCAGGACTGTTTATAATAATAGGTTTTTTTGAGGGTTTGATATAATCCAGTGACACTAAGTTTTCTGACAGACAGGCCTGAGCAAACAGTATAGACATAGGTCAGACACCACAAAACACGGATTCTGATTATGGTATACACTTTTTGCTACTCATTCAGCAACTTTAGACACATTCACAGGTAATATATGTGGACTTATTGAAAGTTTTGTTTCAGAACCTAGGTTGTATATATGGGCTTATTGAAAGTTTTTTCTTAGAACCTAGGTATGCGAATAATAAGGTAAATACATTATCTAAAACTTATCACCAGATTTATCCAAAACTTCCCATGAGAATGAAATTTTGAGTCAGAAAGGGTTCGGCTGAACCCCCACGAATCCCTTTGGATTCGCCCCTGCCTTGTTTGCTGCCAAGGAATTACTGAAAAAAAAATACTATTATCTCACTTACAGATGAAGTAGCATGCGCTGATCCGGAGATATGTACCAGAGTGTGTGACAATCCAGTTGGATGTTCCAACATTGCTTACCCTAAACTAGTCTTAGAACTCATGCCAGTGGGTATGTATCAGTAGCCTAAAATATTAATAAAATACAATGCTCAACATAAGGCATCCGCAACGTTTTCCATTGCAAAAACACGCCTATTCAAATACGAGGGTCGTGCAAAAAGTTCTGTCACTAATAGGCTTACTTAGTTTTATGCCAGGTATATTTTAAAATGCTTCACTGCACTTGAATGGTGTGTTGAATAGCTAACGATACCCGTTTATTTCGTGCAAATTGCTTTCCAACTGACCGAGTTATTTCAAACTGAAATAGATGCAGTCATATACACTGACCAATTTACTTGTTACATTGGAACATGGACCAGAAGACTGAAATTCGTAGCTATATTAAATGCCGCATTAGGCTTAATATAGATTCAAAGCAGATCTTTAATGAATTGTGTGGTATATATGAACCTCAGACCATTTCAATGCGCACAGTTGTTGGGTGGGTTAAAGCTTTCAAAGCTGGGAAATTTTCTGTTGAAGATGATACCCGTCCTGGAAGGCCTAAAACCTCTGTTACCAAGGGTAATATCGCTGCTGTAAAGATTGTGGTTGAACAGGATGCGCGATTGTCTGTCAGAGATATAGCTAGTTGTACTGGCATATCAGAAGGCAGTGTGCAAACAATTCTGAAAAAGTGTTTGGACCTGAGAAAGGTTTGCACTAGGTGGGTATCTCATTTGCTGACTGAGGAGCAAAAGACACAACGCCTTAAATGTGCCCGGGAACTTTTGAAAACATACAAAGGCTGTAATAGTCGGGTTATTTCTAACTTGCTAACAGGTGATGAAACCTGGGTGCACATGTTTGAGCCACAAAGAAGGGCTGATAATAAGCAATGGAAGCGAAAAGATCAAAAACGCCCATGTATTGCCAAGAGAACCATGTTAGAAAACGATGTACGCAATTTTCTTTAATTCAAGTGGGCCAGTCGTTCAAGTGCCTTATCCATCTGGTCATACAGTCACTGGCCGATTCTACAAGAATTCTGTACTGAAGAAAGTGACAGAGTTTTACAATAAGAAATGACCAAGCAAAGGATGGTCAGGAGTCCACCTTTTACATGACAACTCCTCCTCTCATAAGTGTGAGGTTGTTAAGTCTTTTTTGGCTTCTGAAAAGGTGAAAGTTTTAAACCATCCACCTTATTCACCTGACCTGAGTCCCTGTGACTTCTTTTTATTTCCAAGGCTTAAGAAAATGCTTTCTGGAAATAAGTATACGTCTAGAAGTTTTGGCAGCGCTATTTGTGTCTCCAACAGATACCAAAAGAAGACTATTTATCTGCTTTTCGCGACTGGATAAAAAGGTTACAAAAATGTTTTTCAGTAAAGGGGGAATACTTTGAAGGTTTGTAATAAAAATATGTTTGATAAAACGTAGCACTGAAGTAATCCAAACCCAGTGACCCTCGTATATAGAAAATTTTACCATCAAAAACTGATTTTTTTTTTCAGATAAAAAACTCAGATATTTTTCATATTTGTACCCACAATCTATGTTTTTGAGCAGAAATAAGAAAAATGATGTATACCCCTGTAAACCCAAGTTTTACTATATAAAAGTGGCGTTTAAGGGGGTCAAAATTATATAGGTTTGTTTACGTGATGAAACTTTTTGTTCAGTTGTGACAATATGAATAACTGGCGGAGATAGCAAGTATCTGCGAACTACATGTATACCTATGCTGCGCTCAGAAGTGCAAAGTGATGGCGAATGTTTTACCCTAGATTCATGTACCTAATGATGAGCGCCAACAGGAGCAGCGATCCAGGGCAAAACACTCGAGAGTAACTTGCACATCGTTCAGCAGTGCGAAGTGATAGCGAACATTTTGTCCTCGATCCCTGTACCTAATGACGTGATCCAACAGGAGCAGGAGTTCAGGACAAACACTCGCGAGTAACTTGCACTTCTAAACACAGCCCATGAGTTATTTTAAGTTGGCGCAACCAAAATGGCGGCCTCTGCGAATAAAACTTGCGTATGTTTTGTGGATTTTGTTTCAAATAAAAATACGAAACTGTATTTACTTCCTTGATATTGTTTTCGGTCCTATATACAACTGATGTTATATGCCCTCTGACGTTGTCCGTCCGTCCGTGATACTGGTATTTTTCTGATATCTTGAAAACGCAGCAATGGATATGCATCAATTTATGCAGACACAGATAGGGAATAGGAGCAAATTCTCTTAGAGTAATTCCCCTTTGTACAATTTCTTAATGCAGTAAAACAAGCTTGTGTGCACATTAGCTCTTTAAAAAAAGCTAGAATTTGACCAAACTAATATAGATACATCATTATGACAGGGAGAAGAAGTGATTAGATTTTAGTGGCCTTGACCTCATTTTTAAGATCACTACATTGTAAAGACTCTAAAAGTGAGTCTTGTATGCACTCTTTTTCCTAATATCTTGAAACCGCGGCAATGGATGCTCGTCAGTGGATGTTATACGGACATATTGATATCAATAAAATGTACCTACATAAGAAAAAGTAATTAGAGCTCTTTGTAAAATGTCTTAATGCAGTAAGAAGATTGTGTGCACACTATCTCTTTAACCAATGGCTGTAATTTTACCAAACTACTAGAGGTTCATCATTATGTCGGGGGAAAGAAGTGATTAGATTTTGGCGACCTTGACCTTATTTTCAATGTCACTACATTATAATTATTCTAAACGTGAGTCTTGTGTGCACTCTATCTCATGAATCAATAAATAGAACTTCACCAAACTAGCATAGATACATCATTGGAATTGGTGAACGAAGTGATTAGATTTTGATGACCTTTATCTCATTTTCAAGGTCACACCGGGATTTTGAAACTCAAATTTCGATAGAAAAAAGCTTGTGTGCACACTATATCTTGAACCAATGTCAGGAATTTACCAATCAGGCTAGCAGAGATTCATTAGGGCACGGGAAAGAAGTGATCAGATTATTGGTGACCATCACCTTATTTTCGAGGTAACTACATTATAAAGACTAAAATGAGCCTTGTGTGCACTCAGTCTCATAAATAAATGGATGGAATTTGACCAAATTAGCATAGATACTTCATTTGGAGAGGTGAAAGAACTTATTAGATTTAGATGACCTTGACCTCATTTTCAAGGTCATACCGGCATTTTGAAACTCAAAGCTTGAATGCACACTATCTCTTGAACCAACAGATGGAATTTGACCAAAATTGGTTCTTATTATGCTACTTGGGTGAAGTACAAATCTTATACTCGTATACCATTGTCATCCATTTTGAACAATAAGTTGTCTTAAGCCAGTTTTCTTTACTGGTCATCATTGTGCAGGCGGGTATCTAATAGACATTGCTTGTTGACTTTTTCATTCAGTCCAAAAGTATTGATATTTTTCTTATTTCTCCTCAAAAACATATGTTGTGGGTACTCATTAGAAGCGCCATTTTCTTCATTGCTTATTGACGTTTTCATTTTATCTCTTTTCCACAATATTTTGTTACCTGTTGTTAAGTTTCCATATTAAAACAAGATTCAGATTTTTACTTCGAGATAAACGGTTATTCGAGATAAGCGAGTTCGAGATAACGGGAGTCCACTGTATATGCTAATTATTCGGACATGTATGCCTGAGTAAACACTGTAGACCTAGATTGGACACACCAGAACGTGAGAACGCGGTATCTTATCAGGATCTAAATGTACACAGTTTGGCGTTCGTCCAACAGTTTTAGACATATCAACATACACAGTCGAACCTCAACAGCTCGAACACCGATGGCTCGTTTACCATGGCTAATTTGTACTTCACAGCGGGCATATGACGTTTAAACAACGTCGGCTCAACGTCGATGCAACGTCATGACGTTGCATCGGCGTTGAGACGACGTTGTATTAACGTCATGTGCCTGCTGGGTTGTATTTGCGTCCCTACAAAATTCTTCCAATAGCTCAAGAGAACAAATATTTAGTGAATTTTCTTATTTTATCATGAAATTGTATGTTTTTATACTCATTAGAATTGCCTCATCGATGCGATTCTAATGAGTACACACAACGTACAATAATTCTGTAGAAAATTAAAAAACAAAAATCCCTAAATTATCACTATTTCATTCCTAACCTGGCACTATGATTAACACTCAGTGACTCGAGCTACCCATCTCTCGAACAGTTTTCTATGGTCGGTAAAATGTTCGTGCCATTAAAGTTCGACACTAGTAAAAAGATGGATGTATCAAATTTCAAGACAAGTTTGATAAGGAGTGAAGGTATCCGAATATTTGAGTAAATACGTCACAATGGTGTTTTTTGTATATTATACAGGTGCACGTGGTTTGCTAATGGCGGTCATGCTGTCAGCAATTATGAGCTCACTAACATCAATCTTCAATAGTGCTAGTACTGTCTTTACCATGGATGTATGGAGAAGAGTAAGGCCAACAGCCAGACAACGAGAACTTTTAATAGTGGGGAGGTAAGGCAGTGGCGTAGCCAGAACTGAATTATTTTTATGCACAACTAGGAAATACAGTCGACTCTCGTTATCTCGAATTCCAAGGGACTCACTGAAACACTTCGAGATATCCGTATTTCGACATATCAGAGTTGAGAGAGGAAAACAATAAATTGAACAACCACATTTAACAAATGAATATGTAATTGGACTCCTGAAGTTAGAAATATATATATAAAATAATGTGGAAAAGAGGAGAAATTGCTCTTTAGGAGCAATTTCTCCTCTTTTCCACATTATTTTGTTACTTGTTGTCATAGTTTCATGTTAAAACAGGGACCAGATTTTTACTTCGAGATAAGCGGTAATTCGAAATAAGCGAGTTCGAGATAACGAGGTTCGACTGTATCTTTTAGTTTTCCCATAGTATCGCTTCTAAAAAGGGCTTCTCTTATAGAAAAGAATTTGCTCCCAGAATGGAGCAGATTCTTTCCTTTAAGAAAAGTCCATATTTTGGAAGCGATATATATATATATATATATATATATATATATATATATATATATATATATATATATATATATATATTTCCTTTAAGGGTAGTCCCTATGGCAAAGAAGCAAAATGTTTATGTTACTTGATGTCTTTTTTATTGCAAAGTATTTTACACACCTGCATAATGTTATAATGGGTGCTACGCTTATAATACGTGCCAGTACAACAACATAATTAAAAATTGTAAGTTTATCAAAATCACATAATGCTACAGTATATGGCATGCAAAATGTCAAAATGTGCCTCTGTACGACTGCATCAAGCAAAGACATATCAGCCTGTGAATCCGTACAATTTGACCAGATGTGGAAGCACTGACTAGCGAAGATTCCGATCAAACTGCTGATCTAATTTTGCGCCAGACACACATTTCCATAAGTATGTTTTCTTATATAACAAATACATGTACACTGTAGTGTATATGAGCCTCAACGTAAAAAAAAAACAAACATACCTTCTGACAGGTTTTGTTTGTGTTGGGGTTTAACGACACGTCAACCCTTGTGGTCATTTTGTGTCGTCTTCCAGAGAAATGGAGAAGAGAGATAGAAGAGATAGTAGAGGAGATGAAAGTAAGGGACGAAAGGGACAGGAGAGAAAAGAAAATGAATGAAAGTGAAGAAACAGAATAAATAAAAACAATCCCCCTCAACCCTTACCTGCTGCAAGGATAGCAGGCCTTGCCCAACTGTAAGCCAGTATCAGTTGGACACCCCAGTGACGTAAGGTACACGACACGTTTGCCTCATCCAATCACCCCGCGCTTCTGACAGATGCGCCAAACGATGAATTAAATCTTCCTAAGCTTTTGCTTTTTGTGATCAGAGTCATCGTTCTCTGCATGAAGAAACTTTGCACCATTCGCTATCCAAAATGCGCAGGCTGATCTGAAATTCTTCGTTTGGCGCACTTGTCCGAAGGTACGTTTTCTGACGTTGTGGCTCATATTTTCTCAAACTGCTGCTCAAATAAACGATGTGCCAAAAGTAAAAAATGCCAATCTTGTACTTTTCTTGTCTAATGATAATGAGTTTCTAGAACTCAGGCAGAAATGGACGCTATAAGCTTAATGACTTCGTCAGACCCTCTTAGTTATAACTATGTAATTGTTTGCTAGTCCACACATATGTTATCATGAAGAGAACTATTGTTCAAACAAAACAAGTTTCTGTTTTATTGAATTTGTATATCAAATGCGATCCACTTTGAAGCATTCCATAAAGACTAATGGTGCAACGTCAGCTTAAGTAGGGAAGTTAGTTTAATCAATCACTTGCTTATACCAGAACCCAGGTCATTTACTTGGAAACAGAATTCAAAGTTAATCTTTGATTTTGTTGAAGAGTATACACGCTGGGCCAAACAAGAGTGCGTAGAAGCTGATACACTCTTTGAATGGGTTAGAGCAGTGATGTCCTTGATAGATGTATTTTTGTACTCAGCAGCATCATGTCCCGTCGGCATGAATCGGTGTTAGACGATCCAGACGTTTCTGCTGCATTAGCCAAACTCCATCATAAGTTTGTTGTTGTTCCAGCGGACAAGGCGTCTAACAATATCGTGTTTGTTTGTAAAACACATTTTATTAACTTCTTAATGGAGGATTGGTATGAGTACAACAACAGGGACCCGACATACAAACTCACAACGTTGTCTAAAGAAGAACTTCTGCAAAACCACAATTCGGTTGTTGTGTCATTCGATCAGAATTTGTCTCTCTCTGATGAAGATCTTGACCTTCCAAAATTACTGAATTCCTAACTGGCACAAGAATCCATACAAACAACGTTACATTGAGCGCTCAGCTAAATACTCAACTGAGCCACACTTGTACATTCTAACGAGAATTCTTATCGCAGTACAAAAAGGCTCTAGAAGTATTGCAACATCGCACACGCGAGAAGCGGTGTCAGTCAGATGTGGATCCTGAACAACTCTAAAGAGCTTTTACAAAATTTACAATCACAGTCATTCTATTCTGTAAACAGTATCAAATCTTTGATTTCTTAACTCTTTATACCACAGTTCCTCATGACAAACTCAAATCCAAATTACGACTTATTATCAACCAGTGTTTCTTTCACAAAAATGGAAATTGTCGTTTCCAGTATGTTGTCTGTGTCTATGCAGACACATTCTTTGTTCAGGGCCATTCTGATGCACCGCAAAATATTCTGACACAGATGTTGTAAAGATGCTGAAATATCTAATCGACAGCATATTTGTGGAGTTCCAGCATATTTGTGGAGTTCGATGGGTGGATATTTCATCAAACAATCAGCAACCCTATGGGAACTAATTGTGCTCAATTGCTTGCCAACTTGTTTTTATGCTCATATGAGGCAGAGTTTATACGGTCTTATAAAAGCAGGCAAAAAACGCATTGCCCAACAATTCAATTTCACCTACAGATACATAGATGATGCATTATCTCTGAATATATCAAGCTTTTCAGAGTACCTCGAATTCATCTTTTCATGAACTTTAAATTAAAGAAACATCTGAGACGATAACCGCTTCCTCACACTTGGATTTATACCTCTATTTCGACAATAGAAAGCTACTAGACTTTACGACAAATGGGATGACTTCAACTTCTCCATAGCGAGTTTTCCGTTTCTGAGCAACAATATTTCTTCTTTACCAGCATACGGTGTTTACGTTTCACACTTAGTCCATTATGCTAGAGCCTACTCTGAGTATCAGGACTTTATTGAACGAGAAAGACTACTCACTACGAGACTCTTAAGTCAGGGATACCAAAGATCTAAACTGGTGTCAACACTGAAGAAACTCTGTAGGAGACATCGACCTTGTCATTCCTACAATGTGGCTGATTCCAGACCTATATCTGAAGTTTTTGCCACAGCCAAGCATGAACAGACAGTCTAAGCCCTTGACATTAATTCCAGTATTTTCCTAAATCTTTATTCAGGCTGATAGACATAATGGGGAAGCGTGCTTACCATGTAATGCTTCCTTTCCATAGATGCCTAATTACACCCGTTTTATTTTGGGTCTATGTCTGTCTGAATATTCCTAATTTTGCTTTTTTGTATATCGACTTTCAGATTTTCCGAAATACGATTTTTGTTTGTTGATCTCAGACGCATTATATCTTTATAGTTAAGACTTTTTGCTGTATATTTATGTCTTGATATGGCAAGCTGGTTTAATGAATTATATTATATTGTCTGCATATTTGATTGCGCACATGTATCTGACAATATTGTTTCTACTCTACAGGATTTTCATTGTGTTGATGTGTGTAATAGCTATCCTGTGGGTACCGATGGTAAAAGCCTTCCAGAGTGGTCGTTTGTTTAATTATATGGTGGCAGTAGAAGGCTATGTTGGCTCACCGTTAGGTGTATTATTCTTGTTGTCTATATTCTCCACCAGAATCACTGAAACGGTACGTACTTGAGCTGCGACGTTATAAAATGTGCCTTCGAGGCGTATTGACCGCGTCAAAGAAACATGTAAACGTGTATTCGAGAAGATTCAGACCGTCCTGCACATTCATAGAATCATCAAAATCTTTGCCGTCTGTAAACAGAGCCTGCTGTAGCCAAATTATTAATCAGTCAAACCTCAATAGCTCGAGCACCGATGGCTCATATACCAAGACTAATTCGAACTTGTTTTTGAGTCCCCACCAAATTCTTCCGATAGCTCAAGATACATATATTTAAGGAAATTTTATTTTATCTTGAAATTGTATGCTCTGTGTACTCATTAGAATCGCCTCATCGAGGTGATTCTAATGAGTGCACACAACCTACCATTATTGTCTAGAAGATCGAAAAGACTTTCCTAGATTATCACCAGTTTCTTCCTGAACTGGCACCATGATTAACCCTCAGTGGCTCGAACTACTAAATTTTCTATAGTCCCAAAGATGTTTCGAACCATTGAAGTTCGACTGTATTTTGTAAGCGGACAGCAAAAGGCCTCGGATGCGCTCATGTTTTAACACAAAAATATTTATGAATATACCCAGGAAACGCCATAATCACGAAGCACGCACTACCTTCCCGAAGCACCAAAAGAAGATATGTGATAATAATAATGATAAAACAAACAGCACATAAAAAAAACACCGATGCATGAACAAAATAGAACTGCAACAGAGGAACCGCCTCAGAACGGTAAGTAAAAAATCTAAGTAATTTGACTTTCTTCTGAATCCCTTTTATATGATATTTGTAGATATGACATCAATATGTATGTATAAGGTGTTAATAAAGTTTAATAAAAAAAAAAAACAAACTACGCGGTGGACTTAAACCGGTTATACTCACACGAAACCTCACTCTTAATCCTGACGCAGTTTCAAATTACAAAGATATGTGCGGTCCGCTTAGGAGTATTTTACTTTATCATTGAAAATTACAGTGAAACACACATAATCACGAACACCATGATGAAACAACGGCGATCTGAATTCAGGACACAAGCAAAACCCAAACAGGACCACGAAGGCCAAGAACACAGACATTTATGTAGTTAGTCGCCAACCCTCTGAAACAGATTGAGGAGGGGACCTTCATTGAGTGTGAACGTTTGAAAGAATGTAAATGAAGTAAAAGTGTTGGGTAACAGCAAGCATACTCAAAATGAAGCGCACTTCTTAGTCCTTAACTCACGAAATATTGACTGCAACTACAGACATCTGGCAGGAGATGCCTGCACAGAAAACACGGAAAGCAGGCGCCTCCGACGAGTACACATTAAATTCCATGAGTCGCGAAACACAGCATCCGCAGACATTAGGTTTTGATATTTCATACAAATTGGTTCTTTTGCCTATGTTCTGGGAAAAAATGAGAATATATTTCAAAATGCCGTCTGCTTAAATTTTACGCAGCATGCTAAGTGTTAATTTTTGTATTTTTTTAGCTCACCTGAGCCAAAGGCTCAGGATGAGCAATTGTGATTACTCTCAGTCAGTCGTCCGTCCGTCCGTCTGTCCGTCTGTTCACACCTTTGAACGACTTCTCCTCTGAAACCCTTGGGCCAAATTTCTTCAAACTTTATGTGGAGCCTTGTATTTAAGGGGGATTGAAAATTTGTAAAAATGGTCACGGTCCGTAAATCAAGATGGCCGCCATGCCGACATATAACTCCCATTGACTTATAATGGGAAAATTTTAAAAAATCTTCTTCTCTGAAACCATGAGACCCAGAGCTTATATATTTAGTATGTAGCAGTGTTTAGTGGTCCCCTACATAAATCCTTCCAATCAAACCCCTGGGGTCCAAACTGGCCGCACACCCCGGAGGTCTTTAGCTCCCATAGACTTATAATGGAAAAAAAAATCTTCTTTTTTGAAACCACGAGGCCCACAGCTTACATATTTAGTATGTAGCAATGTTTAGTGGTCAACTACATAAATCCTACCAATCAAGCCCCTGGGGCTAAATCTGGCCATGGCCCGGGGGTTATTTACTCCCACAGACTTGTTATGGGAAAAACTTAAAAGATCTGCTTCTCTGAAACCATCAGGCCCACAGCTTATGTAATTAGTATGTAGCAATGTTTAGTGGTTCCCTACATAAATCCTGCCAATCAAGCCCCTGGGGTTTAAACTGGTTTTACTTACGGTCCTTTGAAAAAATAGGGAATGATGAGTAAATGACCTGATAAACTTACAGCAGTTAACTCAGGTGAGCGTTGTGGCCCATGGGCTTCTTGTTTTTTTTGGTTTTTTTTAGAAATTTCACAATGGAAATAGTGTAAGGTTAATTTCATCTTAGTACCAAAGTACTGTTGTTAGTAACGATGTACGGCACCAGTATCTAAACTGTCCTGTTGTTAGCATTCTGCTTAAATCTATTTTGGGCCGTTACATAGGACACATAACCTGTCATTCAATTTCTTGCTTTGAAAATTCTAGAGGGACTGCTAAGTACTAAGTAATGACTATTTGAACTTAAAACAAAAAACATGTGGGTTGTAGAACATTTTCAAAAGTGTTAGTTAACCCTTATAGCGCCAGTCACAACTATTGTCGTCTGCTTTGTCATCTGCTTGTGATTTTAAAAGTCATTTTTGCAAACAGTGTGGACCAAGATCAGACCGCTCCTTTAGGAGCAGTCTGATCAGGGTCCACACTGTTTGCCTGTATGCAAAAATAGGTTTGAAAAGTCTGCAAGAATATTCAGCAGACGACATAAACAGACGACATTTTCAGATGCAGTTTTTCTTGGCGCTTTAAAGGTTAACGGTTTTTTGTAGCAATAACGCACGATCCGATATAGATTTAAAGTAGAATGCTAGGTGGGTTAGTACTAACCTAATGCTGTCCTCTAGGACAAGTCATTATAGGTGAACAGATACAGTGCTTATAAGGTGTATGAATGTCACTATTAATTGTTTTTCAGGGTGCATTCTTTGGCATAATCCTAGGTCATATATGTGGTATATGTAGGTTGATCATAGAGCTAGTCCATCCAGCACCACCATGTGGGGAAGAAGACACACGACCTGCTTTTCTGTCTAAATTTCATTACACCTATTATGTCCAGCTTCAGCTACTCTTCACAGCCATTGCCATAGTAGTGATTAGTCTGTTCACTAAACCTAGATCTAAAGAACAGGTAGGGACTCGACTCGTATAGCTGATAGCCTTAAATATTCAGACAACATAAGATATTTGTGTTCATTACATAACTTACTCTATGTATTCGGACACCATAACTCCATAACAGACTTCTATTTTTATTTAAAAAAAAATCTATTTACTACCTGTACATGTCTAAAATAACGCCGAATGAGTAGCAAACAGTGTAGACTCTGATCAAACGCAGCGTTCTGCGGTGTCTGATATGGGTTTGCACTCTTTGCTCAGGCCTGCCTGCCCGAATACTTAAGGCAGATACGCCGCATTTTACACCATAATACTGTCGCATCAGTGAGGCATTTCTGGTGATTAATTTTAATTTGCTTGATAATCAAAATGGTACTAATTTCATAATATATCAGATCGGTGAAAATGCCATCTCTAAAATATCTCTGGATCACAGGAGTATTAAGAGAAATATTTTTCTGATTTCTCCACAAAAACTGAATGTTGTGAGTACTCATTAGAAGCGCCTCTGAGAGGCGCTTCTAATGAGTACCTACAACATTTGTGTTTATAGAGAAATCAGAAGAAAAAAATCAGTATTTTGAGTTTTAGAAAATGGCTTATTTAGAACTATGACTAAGACCTGTACTTTTAACGTAAGTATGTTAAGGTAATGCAAGTATAATCAGTGCTTCTTTGACAGTCAAGGTATAACTAAAATGAGTCACATCGCCAGGAAAAGTCTCTTAGGACTTTTCGTAAAATCAGTAACGAGGCCACTTCTAGTTCTTCTAAATAAAGCGGACTCGCAGGCTCGCCTGAACCTTTGCTCTATGCATATGCTATAGCGGCTATTTTCCCATGACGCGGCTCAAACAATGTACGTTGCGCACTTTAAAACTAATATATATGTGACAGGGAGTAAAGTACGAGTATATAGATCACTAATACAGCCTTGCAGTATGATCTAGCTTTTATAGCGACGCGTTTTAGTGGTCTGGGCCCGGTTGTTCAAAGCGTCGTTAGCTTAACGAGCTCGTTAAGGGTCATTTCGTTAACTGTTTTAGCGGATTCAATATACAATCACTGCAAAAGCTACTCACATTTTTTCAGCAAAATATTTCAGCATATTTGCATATCACTCGATTTAAATTTTAACAAATCGTTAACTAACGACGTCGTTAGCTTTGAACAACTGGGCCCTGGTTTTTCTACGGTTAAGCAACGGATTTCTTGGTTAGTACCAGGATGGGTGACCCTATATGTGTGGCCACTGCTTAACTTGGCAGAGAACCTAATCGCTCGGTTTCATTTGGCACTGTGAGTAGGGTTATGAAAGCAGGTTAATTCCCTGACCCTGTACGCGTTAGCTCCTTGCTCTGGAGTTTGCTCCCTTAGCATTCTCAGATGACTTCGGTGACGAAGTTAAAAGATGACGGGGAGAAATGTGACAGGGAGAAAAGTATTTAGATCACATACACCCTTGCTGTATGAGCTAACTTTTATAGCAAAGTGGTATAGTGGTCTGGCTTTTCTACGAAGTTAAGCAACGGATTTCTTGCATGGTTAGTACCTGGATAGGTGACTAATTATGGGTGGCTACTGCTTAACTTGGCAGAAAACCAAATCGCTCGGTTTCATATAATTTTTCATATACGTTTTGCTTTCTTTTCTTGAAACTGTAGTTGATTGGTGTCACGTGGTGGACCAAACATAAGCCTGCCTCAGACAAGGAAGACAGATCAAATAAAGACGATGTGGAAATGACAGAAGTTCTCAACAAACCTGCAAAAGAAG
Source organism: Anodontia alba (assembly GCA_964016985.1). NCBI lineage: Eukaryota > Metazoa > Mollusca > Bivalvia > Lucinida > Lucinidae > Anodontia > Anodontia alba. Next base: position 109,982,698 of record OZ024821.1, on the reverse strand, counting down.
AAAATGGAAGTAAGGGCACAAATTTCTAGAAGTAGATGTAACACTTTTCGTCCAATCACGAAAACATGCCTACATAATTTTGACCCCCTTAAACCCCACTTTTATATAGTAAAATTGGGGTTTACAGGGTTATACATTATTTTTCTTATTTCTGCTGTGGGTTAGATTGTGGGTACGCGTTAGAACCAACAATCTATGTTTTTGAGCAGAAATATAAGAAAATAAGCATTTTTTATCTGAAAATTTTCCAATATTTTTTTTTTTTTATGGTGGTAAAATTTTTAGTATATTTGAATAGGCGCATTTTCGTAATGCTTGTTTGAGCCGCAGTGTGAGAAAACGTTCCTATTGACATATGCGCCCAGCAAAATCAGCCTGCAGTCTCATCAGTCTTCGTTGTCCGCGTGAAGAAACTTTGCATCCTTGGCTATCCAAAATGCGCCCAATGAAGATTCTGATCAGACTGCGTGAATGCACAGGCTGATCTGAATCTTCACTAGGTGCACATGTCAAAAGGTACGTAGTCTCTGATGTTGTGGCTCATTTTCTTTTCGATGTTTTTGGGGACGCTAGCTGTGTAGGTTTCTGCTTAAAATTGTATCAAACTTCGAAGTTTGATATATCAGTTAATCATTTAATTCAATGACAGGTGCATTTTCTTTCAGTTTTGAACTTTGAAACATACATTGTAAATGTTTAAATAATCTGAGGTTGGCACCCGCCACCGCAAATTTCAAACTCATAGTCTTATTAATCAGTAACTTAGGCTGACTTTTCCAGTGGTTATCGAATGTTAGTTTGAATATTAAGTTTACGGTATGTGGTTAAACAATATTAAGTTTGCGGTATTTGGTTTAAACAAGCAAATTCAGAGAATTAATATTCCCCGCGTTTTACAAGTCCTCAAAAAACTGAGCAGGTCAACAAGGTACACTGTATCTATATATGTTGATAGTAGTTGAACGCAAAAATGACTTAAGTTCAAAATGAGGGAAAACAACAGAAATAATAAGAGAATTATACCAAAAGCCCATGCACATCTGCAGACAATGACATAAACATCTAAAAAGTTTTTTTTTTTTTTTTAAATATCACCCTTGAGCTGTAAAAGGAAATGCACACACAACTACTATTTATCTATACACTTTCAAATTGATAATATTAGACCACAAAAATTAAATAAGTTCTAAATGCGGAAAAAATGGAAAAATATTTTCAAAATTATACCCAAAGCACATGTACATCTACAGACCATGCCTAAAATATCTTAAAAGTTCAAAAAAGATTGGCCTAAATCCATACCTTTCCTACTTATTAGACGTCAGTAGGTAAGCCTGCGGCTTCTTCAGATGTTTCTTGATATTGTTCTCGTCTGGTGGTTGTTGGCAGTGGGTTTGTAGCAAGCGGCCTCGAACTTACGTGGATGCCATTTCCAACATTGATTAAGTCTTGATTTGAACGCGTTTAGGAAGGGTGCAATAACAACAGTTTCGGTGAGCGAATTCCAAGTGTTCACAACCCTATTTATGAATGAGTTTGCCCTGATAAAGAGTCTAAATCTATTTTAAACAGCTTTTTTGAGTGGCCTCTGGTAGTTGTACTAGTCGCCATTGTAAACAATTTGCTCTTATTCACTTTATCTATGTTGTTTACTATTTTATACACCTGAATCATATCACTGCGCTCTCGTCTGTACTCTAACGTGGGTAGACCAAGTGTTTTGAGCCTATCTGCATAGCCGGAGATTACTAACCGACTTGACTAAGCGCGTTGCACGGCGTTGAACATTCTCTATTGAAATGATATCTTTTTGAAGTGTGGAGACCATACCACTGTAGTATAATATTATGCGGCAGACTGCATGCCTAGTTGTCAACCCAATCATTGTTAATGGCTATGCTTCACTCTTTAATTGCACGACGGCGGTTCGGGCCTCAGACTGAATGAACGGCCTCCTCGTAAAACTTTAACCAGGGGGTTGGGGCTGGACGATATGTCTTTGGCTTGACACGCCGTGGTCCAACTATTGGTTTTCATTTACTCTGGCATACAGTAGAATTAGCCATGAGCACTCGTCTTTGTTTATCATTGTGATTAATTTGATTTTTATGTTTCCGCTTTGATGCATTGACTGAGTTGGGAGCCTTTATGCGAACCGAATTTTTATGTATTTCTGTATTAAGTGTAGGATCGGGACCCAGGGTGAAGTTGGCTAGCTGTAAAAGTGCTTTACACCGCGCCCCCCCCCCCCCCCCCCCCATCCCCCCCCCTCTCCGGTGGTTTATGCTACTGACCGTTCTAAGGCAGTGGTCCAGGTGTTAGTCTTACTCTTTGTTGCGTTTTGGTTTATTCTACGAGGCTATTTGTTTTATGTCTTACCTTGTGTTATTTTGTTCTTGTGTTTTTCAGTCCTTTTAGCATTGCGGTTACCTCGCTTGGGGAAAAGAGAGCTAATCTTAGTGCTTTTCGTACGTTTGTTCGATTTGCGCTTGTTTGGTGTTGTCTGTTTTTCTCTTCCTCTTGGTGTCTGGAAAGGGCTGCGGTTTGTGATTGTGGCACTCCCTGGACTTTTCTGTTACCTTTCTTACTAAAGATTTGTATAGATAAAGAAACATGTCTTTATCCATAAATTCAAATATTTCAAAAATAAGACCTAGGTTTCTGTTTGCCGTTCCTACCCTTTTAGCAATATGCTCACTAAATAGTAATTTGTTGTCCACAAGAACTCTTAAATTTTTTTTTCAGATTACTTTTTGAATTTCCTTAAGTTCGTCACTATTTCTCATTGTGTATCTGCAGTTCTCATCATGACTTCCGTAATGAAAATGCTTACACTTGCCAAAATTAAAGAACATGTTCCAATCATTGGCCCACTCTTCTGCATTAGTGACACACCTTTGCAGCCTGATTGATTGAACTATGTTGTTGACTCTGTCGTAGATTTTTGCATCATCGGCATATAACTTTATACAACACACATTTACATCTGGCATATCATTGATGAAATTAATAAAGAGTATTGGTCCCAAGACTAAACTTTGAGGTATGCCAGAGGTTACTTTTTTGCATTCTGAGTATTGATCATTGACCACAACCCTTTGCCGCCTGTTTGTCAGGAATTCTTTTATCCATGAATAGATTTTTCCTCTGATGCCGTATCCACGTAGCTTTTTAAGAAGGCGTTTGTGTGGCACTTTATCAAATGCCTTTTTAAAATCCAAATAGATAAGGTCGACATCTTCACGATTATCTACGGCCTCAAACACATCTTCAGTGAACTCTAGTAGTTGAGTTATACAGGATCTGCCGGATATAAAACCGTGCTGTGATTTTGAAAAGAGGTTGTTCTTGGTCATGTTGTCCACAAGCGTGTTTCTTATGAGCTTTTCCACAAGATTACAGGGGACAGATGTTAAGCTTATGGGCCAGTAATTTTCTGTAAGCTTTCTGTCGCCATTTTTAAATATGGCCGTCACGTTTTCTTCCTTCCAACTATTGGGTAGGGCTGATTCTTCTAAAGACTCCTTAAAAATAGTAGCGAGAAGTTTAGATTGTATTTGTTTTGTTTCCTTTAATAGCAAGGGGTGTATTTGGTCTGGTCCTTGCGATTTCCCATTTTTCAACTCAGTACTTTCAATACTTTTCCTCAGTGATTTCAGTTGTATTCAGTGATTCTTCGAAATTCACAAAAGTCTGGTAGGTTTCCATTGTTCTCAACCTCAAATACGCTCAGAATATTCGCTGTTTCCTGATCAGTTGCTGTTAAGGTTGCGTCGGGTTTTTTAGAGTACCAACATTTGACCTTGTACTAAATGCATGGGAGGAGTTGTGCCCACAATGTATAGGCAGTATCTATTCACTTGATATTATTGGAGCTCGAAAAATAACTAAAAATGGAAAAAAGTGGGATTATTTAGGGTTATATCCAAAGCACATGCACATCTTCAGACCACGACAAAACATCAGTAAAGTTTCAAAACGATGGGCTTACAATTGTAAGATGAGTTGCGGACACAAAAGTACATGGGGGCGGAACCACGCATTACAGATTCATTGAATAACGGACAGCCTTTACTATGTCGTAAAGGCGAGGAACAAAACTTAGCTAAACTATTTACTTGTGATGCTGGTTTCAAGCTCAAAATTAAATGAGGTTGTATCGTTCTTTGATTGAATTATATGATTTATTGATTACAATAGGTGCCAGTAGAATCGTGAAAAAGTAATTGTTAACTTTTCAACGCAGTTGAACGTAGGTTTCGACTTTTTTTCTCATAAACATTAACAAACTGTACGGTTTAATCGGACAGATTCGTAGCTTTCTTGATTTCTTACCGAACATGCGAACGTTACTTGTTTTGATTTGCAGTTAGTTTAAAACAACAAGAACTATTACACAAACATTATGTAGAAAAGTAGTGTTCTACCTTCGCGACATAATCTTGTCTTGTTCTGTCCACAATTGCATCTTTATGTGATGACGTCCTTACTGGGCATGAAAATATTCTTGAAATAACTACATTTGTTTAGCCAGAGTCTGCAAACTTGAACTTACCTGTATTTGTACTTTTCATTCTCCGCATGTAATCACTTACCAGAATCTCTGCTCCACAGCTGTCACCGCAGCTATGCAATATATTTAGTTGTTGGTATTGTGTGATAGAAAAGCCACCTAATGGATAGTATCTTTATCATTCATTTGTCTTATTTGTCTTTCGAATAGCCACTTGTTACCATTACGAAAACACGCCTATTCAAATATATTGAAAATTTCACCACCAAAGACTGAAAATCACCTCCAATCACCTCCCAAAACTGAAAATTTTCAGATAAAAAATCTGATATTTTTCATATTTCTGCTCAAAACATAGATTGTGGGTACTCGTTAGAACCGCCTCGCCGAGGAGGTTCTAACGAGTACCCGCAATCTATGTTTTTGAGCAGAAATATGAAAAATAATGTATACCCCTGTAAACCTCAGTTTTACTATATAAAAGTGGGGTTTACAGGGGGGGGGGGGTCAAAATTATATAGGTATGTTTTCGTGATAGTCTACATTAAGTGTGTTTTCCGTATAAAATCTAATTACCCCACTGTGCGCTTTGTTTTTTTTTTATTGTTGTTTTTTTTTTTGTTTTGTTTTTTGTTTTGTTTTTATTTTTTTTTATTTTTTATTTATTTTTTTTTGTTGTTGTTTTTTTTTGTTGTTTTTTGTTGTTGTTTTTTCTTGTTATTGTTCTGTTGTTGTTGTTTTTTGTTATTTTTCTGTGTGTTTTTTTTTTTTTTTTTTTTTTTTTTTTTTTTGTTTTGTTTTGTTTTTGTTTTGTTTGTTTGTTGTTGTTGTTGTTGTTTTTCATACTTTAAAGAAGATAAGCAGAGAACTTCACGAAGGGCGCATTTAATTATGCTTATTTGATGTTTTATATTCTGATTTTCTTACAACATTGTTTTGTTTTGTTTTTAAAGCATATGGTATGATTTGAACTGTCTCATCAAGTTGCGGTAATTTGACTGAGTATGCATAACATACGTTTTATATATACATAAATAAAAGTACACGACCTGTAATTTGAAGGTTACGAAATTGCTCGACTCTGCGCTTATAGGAGTATATGCGATGATTAGGTCTAATGCGGTAATTCTTATATTTTAGGGCTACAAGATGACAACACAGAAGACACAGAACCTGAGTTAACTGGGTGCAAACGATGGGTAGAAGTTATATGCGGACTAAGACATACAGATGAATCAATACTGGATGTGCGGACTGAGATACATCACATAAAATCTTTCTTGAAACAACGGAAACTCTCGTCTATACTTTTAAATCTCGCCGCAGTATTCTTAATTGTTACTGTAGTTTTTATAACTATATTTTATCACTGAAATAGATGTGTGTGTTTCCTGCAACACATGGGATCACATTAAGATCTTTTCGGTATTAAAATAGGCTAGCATCTGGGCACAGCGCATCTAGATGAAGCACATACACTATTGGGCTAAATATGCAAACAAACGTATGTGTATGATATATGTTAATTTATTTTTGTCACATTTACATTCCAAACTTTTAACATCAAACCCAGCGGGCATATGACATTTATACAACGTCGCATTAAAGTCGATGTGATGTCATATAATGTTTGCACAACGTTGCATTAAAGTCGATGTGATGTCATATAATGTTTGCACAACGTTGCATTAAAGTCGATGTGATGTCATATAATGTTTGCACAATGTTGCATTAAAGTCGATGCAATATCATTTACGTCGATGCAAATGACGTTGCATCGACGTTAATGCGACGTATAAAAGTCATGTACCTGCTAGGTAGGGTTTAATTGGTAATATTTTTGTCTTCCATAGTAAGGCTGTCCACTTTGCTGTTATATGTACGTTTGCTATGTTTTCGATTCCGAATCCAGCAATGTGTTCATCTTTTTCAGTGGCTGCCCACTTTTCTGTTTTTTCGTACTTCAGTAGTTTTTTTTTTAATCTTTTTTTTTTTTTCATTTATTCTTTTTGCGCGCGCGCGTGCGTGCGTGCGTGCGTGTGTGCTTCGAGCTACGGCAGGAGATAGGGGCGAGGCTTGGGTACTCATAAAAACAGGAAAAAGACCCTTTCAGTTTCCTCAAACCTTCTTGTTGACCAATCCAGGACGGTACTTATATTCCTATTTTACTTCGTTAGTTTGTTTTATTATGCCCTCGCCATTTTCAATGGGGGTGCATATAGTATCACCGCTGTCCGTACGTACGTCCGTCCCGTCCGTCCGTCCCGTACATAACACTTTTGGTTTCCGTGCGATATCTTTTGAAAGGATCAGTGTATTTGGATTGGAATTTTATACACAGGTATATAATCATAAAATGTAGACCAAGTTCGATTTAGGGTAAAATCCAGCAATTATTTTGGGAGTTATGGCCCTTTTCAACTTTGAAAAATTTTTAACTTTGAAAAATGGTTTCCGTGCGATATCTTTTGAAAGGATTGGTGTATTGGATAGAAATTTTGTACACAGGTATATAATCATAAAATGTAAGTCAAGTTCGATTTAGAGTAAAATCCGTGTATTATTATAAAATCCACCAATTATTTTTGGAGTTACGGCCCTTCATCAATGTTAAAAAATAGTTGAAAAATGGTTTCCGTTCGATATCTTTTGAAAAGATTAGTGTATTGGATTCAAATTTTATACACACAGGTATATAATCATAAGATGTATGTCAAGTTGGATTTAGGGGAAAATCCACCAATTATTTTTGGAGTTATGGCCCTTTTTCAGCTTTGAAAAATAGTTTCAGTTTGATATCTTTTGAAAACATTGAATTCAAATTTAACACACAGGTATATAATCATAAAATAGAGGTCAAGTTCCATGTAGGGTAAAATCAACCCATTATTATGGGAGTTATGGCCCTTTTTCACCTTCAGAAGATGTTTTCCTTCCGATATTTTTTTAAAAAAAAGATTGATTTGTCCCTTTTTTCAACTTCAGTTTTTGCAAAATACCTGCGTGTGGTTGAGGATGGTCCTGGGCGGGGGCATCTGTGTCATACTGACACATTTCTAGTTTTTTAATTATTTTGTGTTGTCACAAAATCCTTATCCATTGCCTTTGAATTCCCTGACTGTGACTTTCACCCATATCTAAATTTATTTTCTCCTTTTTTGTTCGTTTTAATGTTTTTATTTTTCTGTCTTTCTTTTCGAGAACCATTTATACATTAAAAACAAATGAGCCGCAACTTGAGAAAACTTACATTCTGACATATGCAAAGCGCACATGTCAAAAGACGTAACATTGAACACAAAGCCAAAACTCAAAACATAAAACATCCTTCATAAAAACCTATATGCGACATTGTGTTTTTGTAAGGATTTTCTGAGTTTTGTGACTTCCGTGTTTTGACTGTTGAGTTTTATGCTTAAGAAATAGATCAGCTCTAGCAATGATTTGTTGAGTAATAAATCACTGTTTGGAGGTCAGTTGTAAAGTAGATCAAATCACGAGCGCGGAGCGCGAGTACCGACAAACTGTGATTTATTACTCAACAAATCACGCACAAGACCTGATCTATTTTGATTCTAACACACAGAAAAAGTATTTGTATCCTTCAGATTCTTCCAACTGTCCGCCATCCCATAAAGAAATCCCGCCAACAGATTTAACTGTAACGCTGTTGTTTTCATGCATTTCTCTCATTTTGTTGACGCGAGAAAAACGACTTTACACCGTCTAACGTCGTGGAAACGAAGCTAGACGTCAGCAAAGTGTCAAAATGATGTCGGAACGGCACCTTGGAAAGGTTGTGCCTCGTGACTGTGCCATTTTTTCATATCTCTCTTTATCACATGACCGTCAAGTTATTCAGTGAAATAACCCATGTCTTGAAATTCATATGAGCACACGTGTAATAACACCTGCAAAGCTTCCCATTGGTAAGCCTAATTACCTTTTGACATTAATTTCTTTATCAACCCGCTTATCGATAGCAACCAAAATGGTGTCTGCATTCGCCGATACAACTTTCACTTTTGAATCAGATCCTGCCTTCAATTTTGAGATGAACGATAAAGTTAAGATCGATGGAAAGGGAAGACACAACACAATCACAATAAAAATAAAATGGCTACCAGGAATGTTCAGGGAGTTAAAATTCGATGTTTTCCAGCAACATATTTGGAGCCACTTTCAACATCAACGTCTTCAAACAGTCAATGAAAAATTGACAGTCAATAAATGTGTCTAATTAAAATCTAAACTAGAATTAAAATGTTTTATATTCTTGAAAATCTGTCATTTACGTGGTGTGTCAACCATCGTATAAGCTGTATTGCATTACGAAAACATGCCTATATAATTTTGACCCCCTTAAACCCCACTTTTATATAGTAAAACTGGGGTTTACAGGGGTATACATTATTTTTCTTATTTCTGCTCAAAAACATAGATAGTGGGTATTCGTTAGAACCGCCTCTGCGAGGCGGTTCTAACGAGTACCCACAATCTATGTAATGAGCAGAAATATGAAAAATATTTTAATTTTTTGTCTGAAAAGTTTCAATTTTTCGGTGATTAACTTTTCAATATATTTGAATAGGCGTGTTTTCGTAATGGATCAAGGTCAATGATCTTTATATACACGACTGACTGCGGAGGATTTCCCTACTGATTCAGTGACGTATTGACTCGCTGAATGACGTTGAAGAGAATATTTATTATTTGAACTGATTTATTGAAATGAAACAGTCATTAGCTGAAATAAAAAATAATAATTATTTCCTACAGTTTAATGAAGTAAGAAATGGTATATTTATCTTGTTTCTTCTCATTTTCGATACTTATCAAATATTATGCGAAATATTTTTGTTGCGTAGTTCATGTACTATTGAATCTTTGGTGGTGAGTTGCTCTGTTTAGCTATGGAAAACCGTTATCTTTATATGTTTTGTGCTTTATTGTGGGTAATATGATAAACAAAATCTTACATTCGTGTTATTTAAATATGAAATTTATATGAAACTCGCTGAGTATTTCGGTATTTTGCGAGCCTACGGCGAGCAAATTATCGTAAATTACCCAACTCGTTTCATAACGTTCATATCAAATGATCACTATTGTAAGCTCCTCTGTTTACTGACAGTCTTTATTGGCAGACAAAATGAGCCAGCACACGACCAAATCTACAGTAAGATTTGTGTGACCAGCGAAGGTTCTATTCAGCCTGCGCATCTGCAAAGTCTGAGCAGTCTGTGCTGATCGCATGTGCCTTCTACAGCCCCGGGCTATCCAAAGAGAGATTAACGAGAGCCCTTACCATACAGGGGGGAGTACAGACTGATCTGAGTCTTTGCTGGTCACACAGGCCTTACTGTTGCTTTTGTCGTGCGCTGGTTCATTAATATAAATGTAGTTACTCAGGACAGGCGGCTTTCACAAAGTTATGATCGAGACCATGTTATTGATGCTGAGACACGATTGAGACAACACTACAGCGGAGAAAGGATGGTCAAGGTACTATAAGACACGCCGAGGAAATATTATTGCAGAGAAATGTGAGAAACGTACCTTCCCAGCAGGAACGCAGCGTTGAAACAACGTCGATTCGACGGGGTTTTTTTTATATATTTTGTGTCGACGTTGTTTCAACGTTGTGTATCCGCTGAAATCTGACATGTGCGCCCAACGAAGACGTGTCTGAAGGTACAGCGGCTCAAATTATGATCGGGCCTCGAGGTTATAAAACTTTTTTCATGTTCAACTCAGCTGAGCATGAAATTTGTTTTGCTCATAAATCTTAAGATACTGACATCTTTTTAAAACTTCTTTCATGCTCAACTCATCTGAGCATGCTCAGCTGAGTTGAGCATGAAAAATGTTTTAATTGTTTTAATGCATGACCAAGTGAAATTTCATGCTCAGTTGAGCATGAAAAAAGTTTTATAACCTCGGGGCCGAGTCACATTATTGCTACAAAGATATGATCGAGCCTGCTTTACATAGTCTTTAAAAATGTACAGATATTAATTTAAAAAATTGACCAGTGCCAGACAAAGCATCAGCTGTAGTATTTAAATACCAGTGCCTTTTATTAAAAAATGCACTTATGTTATTTAACTATAGGTCTTTCCCAAATTTTAAAGACTGTTAACATTTTCTAGTCGATTAGTGGTACAGGTCTGTTCACTAAATGATGGATGTCACACCTGTTTGAATTTAAATAGCAAGCACGGACAAACTTTAAAATTCCTTACCCTGATTAATAATGTATATACATACCTAAATGCTAAATCTTTTGTTATTCATGGTACAAATTATTCTTGACATTATTGTTGAATAGTTTTGAAATGTGATGTTTAACTTTTGGCGTGTTGATGTCCCATCGTCAGTATTTCAGGTTTGGAGTAATTATAAGATGCAATATAAATATAAATATGCTACTTTAACGCTCCTCAATCTAAATTAACCCGACTTTTAAGCCTTAGGAAGTTGTTGAGCGCGATTTATAAGGTGTGAGTTAATATAATCCTAGCATGTAAATGTTGCATATGTGGTATGGGTGATGTTGTTAAATGTGTCAGTGAGCAGTCAGCCATAACAAAAAGGTCTTCAAGATAATGCAATGTGCATTTAAACCTTAGCAATAGTTGAATACCTCAGTCTCGCATCACAGCTGTGTTTAAAATTCGGGAAAGACCTATACTCGTTAAAGTGAAAAGAGTATTTGATAAATCCACTGTTTTTGTTGTCACATGTTTTAGTTTGGTGCATGCATTAAATGTGAAAGCCATACCGCGAAAAAGCTGTTTATGACTTTATCTTTATTGTATTATTAAGTCAAAGAGAATCAGCGAAGCCGAGCAGAAACGTGCGCAACGGAAAGCCAGAGTTAAGGCATCACCAACAGAGCTTTCTTCCTCAGACCTCTCTTGTTCTATCTGCAACAGGCAGTTTAGAGCTAACCCAGCGGGCATATAACGTAAATACAACGTCGCCTCAACGTCGATGCAACGTCATGACGTTGCATCGACGTTGAGCCGACGTTGTATAAACGTCATGTGCCCGCTGGGAAGATTGGTCTCATCAGCCATCTTATAACACGCAAAGGATAACACTTCACGCATTTGATTAGGATTGGTCATTGTCAGTAATGACAGACAGACGATATGTATAAGTCAAAGAGAATTATAATTTTCGTAACTTCGTAACTTTTACCCCAAATATTTCACAATTTTATGGCGGCGGCAGCTAGCTTTATACGAGTAGATCTGTAGTGGAAGTTGAAAACTAGTCAATAATATGAAGAATGTCTAGCAATATTGTCATATATTCATGTTGCAATTCAACGTTATCACTTCCAAGTGGACGCGATGGAAGAGCTTAAGGGTATCATATTTTCTGAATCGAAGTTTGTGAGTGGTCATGTTTCATTATTCTGAACCGCTGTGTGGGCCAGGAATGAAACGAAAACATTATTTTCAACTTGGTGAAAAAAAAAACATAGTCAGAGACCAAAGTAAATAAGATCTCAAAAACTGATACAATTAGATCCACATCAAGTCTCCAACACCAAAGGGAAAGACAGACAAATACAATAAAGCAGCCACCACAAAATAAACAGACGGCAAGCAGAGTTGGCAACTCTTGACCAAAAAGGTTGGAACTCTCGTTACCTAAACTTAACTGAATAAAATATCAACTTACATAATTATTATAAGAAAAACATTAGAAAATGAAACACACTACATAACATTCAATAAAAAGCACCACAATGAAAGTACCGCCTTGGAACAGTCAGTAATGTATTATCGGGGGCGGGGGCTTAAGCTAATTTTACGGGATCCAAGCCCTCACCCTCAGCTTCCATAGTGGTAAAAACATATATTTGTTCGGTCCGCGTGGAGATCTTCCATCACGAAAACATGGCTATATACTTTTGACCCCCTTAAACCCCACTTTTATATAGTAAAACTGGGGTTTACAGGGGTATACATTATTTTTCTTATTTCTGCCCAAAACATAGATTGTGGGTACTCGTTAGAACCGCCTCATCGAGGCGGTTGTAACGAGTACCCACAATCTATGTTTTTGATCAGAAATATGTAAAATATAGGATTTTTTTATCTGAAAATTTTCATTTTTTGGTGGTAAAATTTTCAATATATTTGAATAGGCATGTTTTTGTAATGTAACTCATCCATGACTCATCACGGGCAACAGATTAATCACAGATAAAGCCTATAATTAAGCAAAGCAGAGACACAGCATGTTGAGACATTTGGAGATCCCTTGGTTGTCAAACATTACCACTGGAATACTGGAGCAAAAGAAAACCACCAGCTGAACCCCGGTGAGCCGAGTAACAGGAATAAACCTACTTAAACTAATTCACAGAAATAATATGCATATTCTAGTTCTTTATATATTAACCCATCTATGCCTGGTGTCCCATAAAAGGGACATTGGCAAACAATGTAGACCAAGATCAGACGCGGCGTCTGATCAGGGTCTACACTGTTTTCATTGAATTCAGATATTTCTACAAAACATGACAATGGTAAAAACTAACCAGACACCCCTTATAAAGGAAATGGACGTGTCCAAAGAGTTATGGTAGTGGATCCTCTGTTGCAGTTCTTTTTTGTGCGTCGGTAGTTTCATAGGTGACATTGTGGTACAGTCGAACCTCAATAGCTCGAACACCGATGGTTCTTTTACCATGGCTACTTCGAACTCATTTTTGAGTCGCTACGAAATTCTTCCGATAGCTCAAGATGGCAAATATTTAGGGAAAATTTCTTATCTTATAATGAATTGTATGTGGTGTGTATTCATTAGAATCGCCTCGTCGAGGCGATTCCAATGAGTACACTCAACATACAATCATTGTGTAGAGAATCGAAAAGATTTCCCTAAATTATCGTTATTTGCTTCCTGATCTGGCGCCATGATTAACACTCAGTGGCTCGAACTATCCATATCTCGAACTAATTTCCATCGTCCAAAGGATGTTCGAGCCATTGAAGTTCGACTGTATTTCTTTTGTCTTTGTTTGTTTGTCATTCCTTCTTTTTTTGGTGCTTCGTAACTGTGCTTCGTGCGGATAACTTTATTTATATATTTGTTAGGGCTGGCTAATCAGAGCTGAAAAGATAATCGATTATCACTCCTACCATTGTGATCGATAATCGGTTAGTAATCACTGAAGATTAGGTCATAATTTTACCTGTCTGTCTGAGCATGACTCTTACCATATGCCGGACAGGCCTGAGCAAACAGTGTAGACAGATGAGACGCCGCAACATGCGGCGTCTCATCAGTCTACACTGTTTGCCACTCATTCAGCTAATTTTAGACACAACATTGGGTAGTAAATGTTCAAATTTTAGATAAAATATGATAAGGAGTTGAGGTATCTGAATGCTATGGGGAAATATGGTAAAGTAACAGACGCAGAAATCAAATCCCATCGATTCTTAGCAAATCTATAACGATAATCATTTTTTGTGGAATCCATCGATCAATTAATCGATTATCCGATTAATTGTGCCAGCCTTAATATTTGTCCAGACTATGCTGCAGTTTGCTTTTTAAACCCTGAAATATCGAAACGTAGTTTATGTATCTTCTGACGAGTATTGCTTGAGTACAGAAAATAAATAAATGAATATGGAACACAACCGCCAATGTTGTTGATATGATGACAGGCTTTGTCATCACACAGTTCAGCTCGTATTTCATTAATAATCAGTTGGAATCTGTCTTCAAAGTTCAGCATACGCAAGTATAGAATGTTGTTGTCTTTAGTTCAGATTTTGTGAGATGAACTGACGAGTTCAGCATATACAAAACTACATCACAGCATCTTTAGTTCAAGTTTTCTCCGACGATCTTACTATTACATCATGTGCAAAACCACAATACACTATACAGTCAACCCTCATTATACCGACACTCGATACAACGACAAAATCCGTTATACCGACAATTTGACTAGCACGAAAACCGTCTCTATAGGAGACAATCAAAAATTATGAAAGAATATTATTATTCAAAACTACAAGCAACATATGTTTTGGTTATTTGTTAGAATCGCCTCACTGAGGCAATTCTAACAAATATCCAAAATATCGTTCTATGAAGAAATAAGAATGAAACATGGCATTTTTTGCATATCATTCTGATCATTAAGAATTCTTTACAACACCAAATTCATTTTAAAAGCAATATCTTTGGGAACAAATGCTGTCGTTGTAACGAGGGTTCACTGTATTTGGTTTTAAGGGAATTGATACACTTTCAAGGGAAGTAAGTCTACCAAAAATGGTTTTTACTCCTATCTTAAAAGGGGTCTTTTCTAAAAGGAAAGAATTTGTTTTCTGTGGAAGCAAATTATTTCCATTTAGAATCTATTCCTTTCCAGAAGGGGCTTATAATATGTGCAAGAGAGCAAACAGGAAGCCACAACAGTTGTCTCCCTTAAATAAATGGTAGCAAATCTAATCACGTTTACACTCTTATGCATAAGCTACCCAGACACCTGTGATTTCCAGAAAACAGGGAGTTCATGAATGGTAATCAAAGAGCCATTAGTAAGTGGCATGCTGTGACTTGTCAATAACTTGTTAATATTGCCCTGCTGATAGGTAGCATATGGTCAGTTACACATGTCTGTCTTATAAATACATAATTTCACATCTTACAGCTTCATTTTATCTAGACAAATGCACATGTATGCGCAGAAACGGTTTTATTTATAAACCTCTCAGAGGTTTATAGTTTAGAAAACACTGCTCCTGAAGCAAACTCACATCTGGATCAAAGAATAGATAGAAAACTGTAGTATGCCATGGTCAAGAGGAACAGGTTGTTTTCTAGAATTTCTTTTGAAATAGGACGGGAAACACATACCATATTCGTGAAGATAACGCCTACAGCGTCATTCTGGAAGCTCATGCAAAGATTGCTGAACAGTTTCAAACTTCGCCGACCAGCCACTCAAAGATTAGAATGTAACAGAAGTGCTGATGCTGTTGTTCAATATAGACCAAACAAACGGATGACCAATATTACAATGGATCTTTGGAGATAGGAAGTTTGACTGTTACATCAGTTCCAATTTTAGTACTAAAGCTACTCTTGAACATGTTCAGTCAAGGTTTTACAGCTGTCTGTGCTCCAAGTGTCGTCATAGGTAGATGCCAAGTTCCAGAGTTTTGTAGACACCGATCAACACCAAAAAGACTACAACTGATAAATGAAAACCAACGAATCTGTATTGAGAAGGTTAGAGAGCCCTTACAACCAAAACAAGAATTCTCATTTTGGAGGCATTTTCCTGGCGCAAGAGATATAGTTTGGACAAGTAACACAGCAGTTGTTGATAAAACAACAGCCGAAGCAAAGGAGGTAGATTCCAAGATTATACATGAAATACCAAAACCTGGTATAGAAACGGCTACTGAAATTATCCTTGATGATGGATTGTATAATCTATATGAATATCCAGTTAAAACTGTTGAAGCTAACCCTGAAGAGATGCATACTTATTTATAGAAAATGGAGGATCATAGAACCGAGAGTTATGACGATGAAACTAACGATGTACGACTCGTATATACAAATTTGGCAGAAAGAGAGGATTACGGCAATGAAAGTGATGAGGCTACCAGTAAAGACGTATGCACCAGTCTTGATATACTAGAAGATAAGGGGGCTGCAGCACCCAAATTGTTTGCTGAAGAACACGCTATAGCTGAGAAAGGCGCTAAAGTTAAGGAAGGAGCTAAAGTTAAGGATTACAAAAACTTTGACTACCAGGTTCCTGACATCTTGCTTCATATAAAGATTCCATCCATAGATATTACAGAGCTTGATTTTGACACAGATAAGGACCGTAACAGAGCAATCTTCTTTTCAGATGGGTTTGGTGACATCTGTCAGGCCCATCTGTCAACTACGGAAGAGGAAGTGATCGTGAAGATTGTTAAAATCATGACATATGAAGATGTTTTACGAGAAACCAGAATACAAACCTATCTAATGACAAGCGTCTGTGTTCCTATATTGTTAGGAATAATCGGCGCACCTGAGAAGCCAGAAACAATGATTGTTCAACAGATGTGTGCTAAAGGTAACAATTGTCACGTACATGTATTTATACAGCTGACTGCCGAGATAGTGAAAGTCGATATTAGACATACATGAATTTATTTGAATGGTGTGACACTAGCAACCCTATTGAATGGTTTACATAAATTTTGAACTCAGCAAAGAGCAGGTGTCAATCGGATTTTAATCGATCGTTTTCTCAAAACTGAGGCACTAACACTAGGCTGTGAGCCAAACCACCTCAGCTGCAATTTATTTCTGTACTATTTTTACCGAATTGACATTAATTTATTAACATTTTTCATCCCTGAATTTCTGGAGAGGACTCGTCCATCTTTGAATCTGGTCAAAACCAATGTTTCAAATAGGGGTCTCAATCAAAAATCAAAACAGAATGACAAACAGTGTATACCCTGACGAGACGGCTCCTTATGAGCCATTTCGTCTGTATCTACAATGTTTGCTAAAATGGTTTTGGTCTACTGAGCTGAAATATAGTTAATTTATACTAATAATATCATGGGGTTTTTACCAGTCAATAGGGTAAATACAAAATGTATATACGGTATATTGGTTTGTCTGTGAAGAGCTGCATTTTACAAGACATGCTTTTATTTTGTTTCAGGAAGAACTCCATATGACCTTATCGAAACTTGCCTGGCCGAGTCAGTTGTCCTCTTCAACAAGCACTGGCTTGAGTTGTGTTACCAACTAGCGATCAATCTAGAGAATATGCACGACAAAGGCATCCTGCAAAATGATATTAAAACAGACAACATCCTAGTCGAATCAAAGCCGAACAATGTCCGTATTTATTTTATTGACTTTGGCCTGGCAACTTTTCGATCTGGGGGGCATTCTACACTTTGATGATGACGACTCTGATGACACAGAAGACTACTTGGCGCCTGAGGTATGTAGCGGTTTGCAGTCATCACCAAAAAGCGACATACAGTAAAACCTGTGTAACAGAGCCACCTTCGAGACTGACTTTAAATAGTGGCTAATGTGGAAAAAGTTGTCTGTCTTATAAAGGTACATGTCATGTAATTTTGCTAGCAAAATTACATGACGTACCCTTATAAGACAACCACTTTTTCACATCAACCACTAAGGTCAGTTTCAAAGGTGGCTGTCTTACACAGGTTTTACTGTATACTCCTTAGGTGTGTTTTTTGCTGATATTGCAGATGAATTCTGTGAATGTTTAGGGCAGCTTGCGAATGATATGTGTGAACAGGAGCCAGCAAATCGTCCGACTCTAGAGGAAGTCATTGAAATCATAGAACTTATAATGGAGAACGAATATACTTAAACTCCAGTCATTCAATCATTCCTCAGCTGCGATTTTCCTGCGATTCTCAGTTTTTAAATAAGACTTGAATTTTTTTAAAAAAAAATATAAAAAAATATTTTTTGCTTTTCTTCCGTGATTATAAATTATTCGTGTTCCATATCAATATTGTGAAAAGTTCAGATATTTTGAACAAGTGGAACTTGTTAAAAACCTGCATTCAAACTAAACCAAACCTATCGACTTTTTGCATTTTTGCAGCCATTTTTACTACAGGGGAAAATGGAGGAGTTCGTGCATAGGTAGTTACGAAAAATGGATTCGCATTGAACCATGACAAAACTTTTCAAATTTCATTACGAAAACTCAAATATATTGAAAACTTAACCTTCAAAAACTGAAAGTTTTCAGATAAAAATTCTGTGTTTTTTCATATTTCTGCTGAAAACATAGATTGTGGGTTCTCGTTAAAACCGCCTCGCCGAGGCGGTTCTAACGAATGCCCACAATCTATGTTTTTGAGCAGAAATAAGAAAAATAATGTACACCCCTGTAAACCCCAATTTTACTATATAAAAGTGGGATTTAAGGGGGTCAAAATTCTATATGTATTTGGAGTTGTCTTTCTTGGAACTGGATAATTAAGATGAAACATTAATATCACGCTATCATTTGGAAGTCTGTAAATACGCATGCTGTTAAGAATGAAATTTTCAGCTCCCAAAATTGTATATGGCACTGGCTTTAAAAAAAAAATGTCTCATAAATTAGAGCCCTGGCATGAATTATCAGTATGAAAGGAAATGATATTGGAACCGTCTTGCTCCAAAGAAAACAAGTCATTAACACTATCAAAAGTAATCAGTTAAAATGAACACTAAACATTATTGGAGATGAGGAATTGACAAATTGAGTTATTTTGTATTGTAATCAGGAATGTCATTCAGAAGAAAATGAACAGAATGTTATTGTTAGGCAAAGGGAAAATGAGACCGTGCAGTAATGCACATGTATTCAGCTATTGTTTACCTCATCACGGGATATTGTAGGCTGGTTATCACTGACTTTCAACATCGTAGGCTGAAGATATCGGCATGTGAATTTTAAAAAGTAGGATGGACAGAAAAACGAAAAGTAACTATCAGCCTTCCAGAAAAGACAATGAAGTAGACTGGTCCAGGAAAAATATATCACCTGATATATAGGATCAGCTACTTAGCGATGTTACTGCCGTACCGAATTTGGTATACTAGTGTCAAATACGGCAGATTGTCAAAGTGCAGCGCTACAATGCTATCCTGTCACTCAAACCATTTAACTACCTGGGCCCAGGTTTACAATCATTTCTCAGAGTTAAGGTATACCTTAACTTAGGGTCCGAACATTTAAGATACGAAATGAGGTATTTTAAGTCAGTTAGAATGAAGTTTTATTTTAGTTTAGTGGACGATATCTAACTACTTTTTAATGTCATCGGTGAAAGTCAGCTTTCACATGAAAGTGAAAAATGTCCTTTGCAAACCTAAATCCTCAAAGTCGAGGTCGACCTTAACTTGAGGAACGGTTGCAAAACCTGAGCCCTGATGATGGGATTGAAATTCTTGTCGACCCCAACAGTGCAGACCGTGGTCAAGAAATGTGAAAATCATCCAAGTATGTTGAAAAAAAAACAGTCTCAGTGCATAACTACATGCATGATTTTCTGAGGGTGCACTCCACAGTTTTGACTTGCATTTCTATCTGTTTACAGCCCTCACATACATAAAATGCAATCACAGCAAATATAACAGTACCTGTCCATTAGGTACTGTATCAATAAATTGCAAACTTACCAAATAATAATTTAAGCATCATAAAAATAACTGCAATGTACCAAAACCAGCTGTTGCACTAATGTAAACAATACCCCACCCCCTCCGACTGCGGCCAAATTTATGCAAAAAGTGCAGTTTTCGAATGATTATCATCAACTCCAGGACAATGCACTGGTCTGAAACAGTTGGAAATTTGACAGAGCGCCTACAGAATATTACTTTTATCCAGAAATCAATACCTGTAAGCCACCTCGTTTTTAAGATAAAATCCACAGAAAAGCATGCTACAATTTTTGACAAGGTAAAACCGGGTACCAGACAGAGTTCAACAGTTTCGTATTTTACCTACACTGTTTTATAAAAAGGTCATGTGACCTCAAGAAAAGTCTTTTTTATCAGTGTTAACAATAACTGACAAGCATAAAACTTCAGTTTTGGTCAAAATGTGCAGCAAAAAGTATTTTCAGACTGGTTTCTAGCCCTACCCCTAGTTATTGACATTTTTGCCCAGGTTCAAAAGTGCGAAACTGTGGAATGCACCCTAAGCACACAAAAATGGAGACAGCATAAAATGCCAAGCCTTATTTTCTGGGAAAATAAGGGAAAATATGACAAATCTTTCGTCTGCTGATTGCGTCTAAAGAGTGCTAAAAGCTAAAATGATCCGCGCCAGGCGAAAAGGTGTCTTTCGACCTATACGAAAGGCGCAGGTCTAGATCATCATGTGCATGTGCACAGTATCATCAGGGCATACATTGTCCCCTGTTACATTCTGCAGTATCCAGGCATTCTGTAAGCGGACAGCGAATGTTATGAATGCAATGTCTACCCATGCTCCGACAATGCCTGTACGCATGGCAATTATCAAATGATCTAAAATATCCTGGTGAAAATTCATTTAAAAAATCAAAGCACTGACAACACTAGTGGGCCGATCGTCTCTGAATGTAGCTGGGGTGATAGTCCTGAACGAGGACTTTAGACGGTTTCCTTTAACCCTTAACCGCCTCTAATTCAAACAAACAGTGCAGACCCTGATCGGACGCCGCGTTCTGTGGCGTCTGATCTGAGTCTGCACTGTTTGCCAATGTCCCGGTCAATGTTTACAGATAACCCTCAAAACACGGCACTCTGACGACACAGCGACAAGAATAGCGCGGTTATAAATAACCGTTACCTGGATTTCGTCTGGCGCGCGGTTTGACTACATTGGTCAATCACGAGAACAACTACCGTATGGAAATTTTGACGTTTGTTTACTATGACTCGATTGTAAACAATCGACCCAAAAACGATCAATTGTATGTTGCATTGAAACTCATGGTAGTTCAGTTAAGTAGGTCTCACTGTTATCTTAATATACGTGCGAGCGCAAAGTTCGTTCATAACTGCTGGAACATTTTTTTTTTTTTTTTTTTTTTTCTGATTTCTTAGGAATCGACAAAACATATTGTACGTAACATTTGAGCCAGGGCACAGCATTTCCTATTAGATGCAACTCCGCCATGCAATGACTCAAACCAGCCTGTAAAAGTTAGTCATTGCTTTGCGCTGTATGCATAGCCAAACAACCAAGCTTTCTTTATACGGACACCTGAGGTTCTGCTTAGAATGGATGGATACACAGACTTATAAGTGTCTTCGCTGGGCGCACAGACAGTCTTGTAGGAAATATTATGATCTGGATCATTTGATAGTTATTTATCGCTAGATATTATTGCATAAAAAGCAGTGCAGCACGTTATTAACAGCACATTAACCGGCGAAAAGCGTGTATTAACGAGGCAATCCACGCGCTGTTAATGCACGGCTACGCAACTTTCAATATACGCAACTTTCAATATGCTCTTACCGGGGTCATAGAATTGCTGCTGTCATGAGATGTGTACTGCCCGGTCCAAGAACGAGCATAGTCCATGGAAATTGCGTTCGCGATTCATCAGTGAAAAGACGAAACAAAATAGTGCAAGATATAATGTGAAGTGTAGCTAATGTTTTTCAGTTTTTATGCAATAATAGCGATCGAACCATGTTTGATCCCTATACTGACATGCATTTTATGGCTGCAAATAAAAAGTAAATGTAAATAACATCACATTTCTTTACTAATTAAAGAAATAGAAACAAGTAAATTGATTTGTTGGAAATACTGGTTATTTATTTCTATTTTCGTTGTCCTGTCCGCGGAAGAAGGTCAAAGCTTCATCCTTAATTTTCTGTGCGACAAACTTTGAGCCGCCATGTCAGAAAACGTACCTTCTGACATGTGTGCCCAGCAAAGATTCAGATTAGTCTGCGCATTTACGCCGTCTGGTCAGAATATTCACTGGGCGAATTTTGCATGGCCAAGGATCCAAAGTTTCTTCATGAGGACAACGACGACTCAGATCAGACTATGCGGATGCGCAGGCTGATCCCAGTCAGCATTCTACGTTAATCTATATCGGGCCGTCATCGGCCCGTCAGGGTAGCTGACGGGCCGATGACGGCCCGATGTAGATTTACGTAGAATGCTTGCTGGGATTGGAGTCTTCGATGGGTGCATATGTAAATAGGTAGTAAGTTTTATCACATTACGTTTCATTTCTTGAATAAAAATTCGAATCTATGGACAAGTATTTTGTCAAATATGGACCACGCCAAACGAAAATGTCTTTGGGCATATGCGGACAGCAAAGGCCCAGATCCGCGCAGTCCTCCGGTAGAATTGTTGGATACTACAGAATGTATGAATGGAAAGCAAAGGCGATGGTGAGACTTTGCGAATGTCAGAATGTGAATCCGTATATTTTGCACATGCTCGAAGACACTCTTTTTTCGCTTGGCACGGCCCATATTGAAACACAACATGGGAAAACATGGAAAAGCATCCTTATCACATACGCGAACGACGAAGGCCTAGATCAACCTGCGCAATCGCCTTAATTAGCCCGTGTATTTACGGTCCGCATATGCTTAGAAGGTACAGTTTTGATGTACATAACCCAACCTATAACTATTAGGCACTGAACCCAACCCATGCATTCGTCAGTTTGCATTACTCTCAATTCATATACCGTAGATAAAAAAATCATCTTGCTCTGCTGACATTTCGTGCCAGTTTCGCATGAGTAATAATGTTTGAGAGTATCTGTACAGCAATAAAATTATTTGAAAGAATCATCACAAAAACATACCTATATAATTTTGAACCCCTTAAACCCCACTTTTATATAGTAAAAGTGGGGTTTACAGGGGTATTCATTTTTTTTCTTATTTTTGCTCAAAAACATAGATTGTGGGGACTTGTTAGAACAGCCTCGCTGAGGCGGTTCTAACGAGTACCCACAATCTATGTTTTGAGCAGAAATATGAAAAATATCAGAATTTTTAATCTGAAAATTTTCATATTTTGGTGGTGAAATTTTCAACATATTTGAATAGGCGTGTTTTCGTAATGTATACAGAACAAAGCAAAAGATAGAGAATAGCAGACCTGGTTTTACTCTGTACACGTGGTATAATAAAAAAAATTGCAACCCCTTGTTTCCTAGCTGAGCCTTAAGGAAACCCTATTTTCATATGTTACGTGCACTGTAAACAATCACGTAGATTTTACGGCAAACACTGGCAACTGGCTACCAGCGCCTTTACCGTAAATTTTTACGGGGACCCGTACCACTTTTGCAGGAATTTCCTCGTATGATGGGTTAAGGATGTGTAAACTTAAGATACGGTGCGTTAGCTCACATCCCTGCTATGTCCTGTACGTTTCCTACTTTGCCCTACACTGCCCTGCCATGCGTAATTATTACTGTGAATAATCTACAGGCGCCCGTAAAATTTACGATACATGTACTATTAACCAGTTGCCAGTATTTACATTATACCGTAAAATCTACGGGGTCTTTTTACAGTGTGCGAGCAAAAGACCAGAAAATGTATAAAAGAACAATATCAAGCACAGCCTCCAGATGATCACTTAACGCTTAGCACTCTGGGTAAAAGTTTCAGCAGACGACATTTTCAAATATTTTTTTTTCTCTGATTTTTTCCCAGGAAAGGATTTGACCGTTCATGCAAATTGTCTCACTTGGAGACAGTTTTGCATGAAATGTCAAATCCTGTTTTCTGGGAAAAATAAGAAAATATGTCAGCAATTTGTCGTCTGCTGAATTAGCCAAAAGAGTGGTAAAGGTTAACAATAGCTGTTGCGATCACAAAATAATCTGAAACCGGGGTTCAACTGAGAAACTCGTGTATTCACATGCGCCTCCTCCCGCCTTTCTCCACGTGCATCTTACAATCATCACATAACTATAAAAATTTAAATGTGAACCGATTAGAGCAGATTTCTGCGAAAAATTACACGAGAAAACAGCCTAGTCGAGAAAACGGGATTCGACTGTAGTGTCAACAAGTCACAAACTTTCTGACAAGACATAAGGTACACTTTTTATGATCCAAAGCATGCTCCTCATTACGAGCAAGGTAAAGAGGATTTTCTCTTGAGAACATTCTTTCAATTTAATCAAGAAATTTATCTTTATTCATTAATGTGTTAATTAGAATAAAGTGTAGAAAACTCACAAGTATACAAACTAGACGTTAGATTTATCTAGATCTGAGTTTACTTCAAACCTTAACTAGATTTTTTAATTGACCAAAAAAAGTCATTTACTAAGCCGTATCTTTGTCATTCTGATTTAATCTCCAACAATACTGGTTTAAAGAACACCTCTACACGTCAGTATATCGTATGTCGACTTATATGGCGACCAGTCTATAAATTCAGAAGGCTTATTGGTAAAACTAACTTTTCGGGAAAAAATCAAAAAGAGTGACAAAGAGATTGATTACAGCATAAATCAGATTGGTTTCACCATGAATGTTCTGCAGAAATCTGCATGTAAGGTTGTTAACCCAATTATGGCTGATGACTGCTTCCCTCTTGCATTGCATGCCTATGAGTCAGGCCTCCGACCGAACGACGGTTCCAACCCACGTCTGCTATAGATGGTTGACGCCAGACCATCACGAAAACACGCCTATATAATTTTGACCCTTAAACCCCACTTTTATATAGTAAAACTGGGGTTCACAGGGGTATATATTATTTTTCTTATTTTGCTAAAGAAACAATAGATTGTGGGCACTCTTAGAACCGCCTCGTCGAGGCCGTTCTAACGAGTACCCACAATCTTTGTTTTGAGCTGAAATATGAAAAATACCAGAGTTTTTTTATCTGATTTTTTTTAGTTTTTTTGGAGGTGAAATTTACTATATATTTAAATAGGCGTGTTTTCGTATTCCTATCGGTCTGTGGTCGGGCCCACCGTGGTCCTACCTGTGGCTTTCTTTTTGGTCTGGCATCAGATCTGCAATGGGCCTTCTAATTTGTATCATAATAGTATATTTGATTTTGTGGTGTATCGCTGATAAAGTAGAGAACACCACGCGGACCGAATGTACATTTGTAAATAGGAGCTGAATCATTATTAGGGACGTTTCTCGTGAGAAAGTTATACCCCTAGTAGTTTATCCCACTGTATTGTGGAGGCCCCTAAAAGGGTGTTAGCAAACAGTGCAGCTCCATATCGGACGCCGTAGATCGCGGCAATTTACCCGTTTTTCTCCAAGAATATTTAAATATCCGGACGTACCTAAAATTGAAATTGGACTCTTCCAATATATAGCGTGGGGGAGTCCATTCAGTCTACAATGGGTTAAACTGCTTCCGTTCCAAGGCGGATATTCTGATGTTGACCTTCTTGGTGTAATTCTAGCATTATGGTAACCCATTTGTACAGTTACACGCGTTGCCCTCTGTTTTGTCATTTGTCATATTTTACTGTTATGATGCTAACATTTTAGTCATCTTCAACAGCAGCCTACTCTGGTTTCTGTTTTCTTTGTGTTTACCGCAAGGGAACCAAATTGTTTTGTAGGCGCCTTTTCAAAACAATTTTAAAACAATTGCCTCCCATGAAAGTGTATCAATTCCCCTTAAGTTAATCCATTAAAGACTGAATAAACTCTCCCACACTATATATTGGAAGAGTCCATTTTTGATTTTTGGTAAGTCAGGCTATATGATGTAGATACTCCTAAAGAAAAATGGTTGAACTATTTGCAAACAGTGGAGACCCCTGATCAGACGCCGCATTCTGTGGTGTCTGATCTGGGGCTACACTGTTTGCCACCCATTTAGTGGTCTCCAGTCTTCAATGCGTTACGCACAGAGGGTGTTCAAAACACGACGCCTTTTATGTTTACCCAGGTAATTCCAAAGAGTACCCACAAGGTATGATTTGGTGCAAAATGAACTATTTGCAAACAGTGGAGACCCTGATCTGTGGCATCTAATCTGGGTCTGCACTGTTTGCCAGTTACCCATCTAGGGGAGCAAATTCTTAGTATAGTTTGTACTTTACAAGTACAAACTATAACTGTACCCACAAGGTATAGTTTGGTGCAAAATGAACAACAAGACCTGTCACCAGACAGGATAGCTCGCCTGATATTGCACATTTTGTTTCTCAAAATTCTAAGTCTATGACCTTGATTTTGAAATGATCTGGGTGTGTGTGTGTGGGGGGGGGGGGTAGGGGGAGGGGGCGGTGGTTGCACTGAGCAAAAATTTCATCAAACCGAAGATGAATCAAATCAGTGAGAAGGTTAGGAAATAATGAGGTCTTAAAAACTTAAACAATAACTTTAACATTTTTAAAATTTTAAGTCTGTGACCTCGACCCCAAGGTCATGGTCATGAGTGCTGATGGTGCTTATAAAAATTTTGGGCTGGTATGTATCATGATACCAGATATAAATTAAATCCATCATTTAGTTTAGAAGTAATGAGGTTCTGAAAACTTTGACCCAAAATTTTAACATGAAAATTTTGACATGACTGTGACCTTGACCTTAATATGAACTAGGGGGATGAGGATGGAACTGGGCAAGATTTTGGACCAATATGTATTACCATACCACAGATGAATCAAACTGGTGATAAGGTTAGGAAATAATGAGGTCTTAAAAACTTTAACAAAAACTTTAACATTTAAATTCTAAGTCTGTGACCTTGACCCCAAGGTCACGGTCATGAGTGCTGATGGTGCTGATAAAAACTCTTGACTAGCATCTATCAGGATACCAAATAGGAACTAAATCCATCATGTAATTTAGAAGTAATGAGATGCTAAAAACTTTGACGTAAAACTTTAACATGAAAATTCTGTGAGCTTGACCTTGGCTTGACCTAGGGTGGTGGGGATGGTACTATGCAAAATTTTAGACCAATATGTATCATCATACCAAAGATGAATCAAATTGGTGATAAGGTCAGGAAACCATGAGGTCTTAAAAACTTTAACAAAAACTTTAACATTTAAATCCTAAGTCTGTGACCTCGACCTCAAGGCCAGGGCAATGAGTGCTGATGGTGCTGATAAAAACTTTTGACCAATATCTAGCATGATACCAAATAGGAACTAAATCCATCATGCAGTTTAGAAGTAATGAGATCCTAAAAACTTTGACATAAAATTTTAATAAGAAAATTCTAAGTCTGTGACCTTGACATGACCTAGGAGGGACGGGGATGGTACTACACAAAATTTTGGACCAATATGTATCATCGTACCAAAGATGAATCAAAACGCTGATAAGGTTAGGAAAGCATGAGGTCTTAAAAACTTTAACGAAAACTTTAACATTTGTGTATTCCGACCCCAACGCCGATACCGAGGGTAGTACAATAGCCCTCCGTGAACGTTGCATAGGCGAGCTAAAAACTGTTCTTACTCCTTAAAGCGACAGTCACTGAGCTATAGGTATCAGGAGCATATAAAAAGAGAGACAATGAGTAACAAACAAATGTCAATAAATTTATTTTACCTTCTCTTAAACAATCTATGCCGAGTGGACTCTTCTACATCAACTGTTTGGACAGGTCCATTTCTAATAGAAGGGATATCTGCTAAGTTTTTATTATCGCCATGTTTTATAGAAATTCCAGTATTTAATGCAAATGATGTAGACCCTGATCAGATGACGCATCTTGCGGCATCTAATCTGGGTCTACACCGTTTGCAAATGTCCCTTTTATGTGACGCAAGGCATAAATGGGTTAAATTAGATTATTAACAGGAGATAGCAAAAGTAACGAAGTTCTGTATGGCGACTTCAAAGTAAACCTCAGAAAGGTTTTGGATTATTATTACTGAACATACTAGCTCCTTACCATACTAATTCTAAAGTTTGAACTCGTCCATTTTGTGTCTAGAAATGCTGCACTGACAGCAAACAGAATAAACCCTGATCAGATACCACATTCAGCAGCATCTGTCTATCTAAACTGTTTGCTCATGTCTGTCTGTCCCAATACTTAGGGTTATTATTGTGTCGTCTTGCATCTTCTAGTCTGTATCTTGCAATCACTAAAACAGGATCCCAGTACAGCAAAATCATGCATAATCAGAGTTCTTTTTAGCAGGAGTATTTGGTGATAATTCTAAACAAATTTCTTTAGTTCTCCATAAAAAAACATACAGCATACATTGTAAGGGAGAAACAAGAAAAAATATTCCAAAATTATCATAGAATAGTCCTCCTTAACCAGTCCTCTGATTGACTGGGCAAACCTCAATCACTGAGATTGTGATAGGATGCCACATAATAATCTCACAAGACAGCTCTAGATAAAACGGGGATCCAGAATTTTTTCTTATTTCTACATAAACACATGTAAGTACAGTACTCACAGCAACTGCCTCAATGGAACAATTCATGTTAATACAGCAGACAATTCTAATGAGTGCTAACAGATGTTTGTGGGACTCATAAAAAATTTTGATTGTTTGTGGGACGCATTAAGTACTTTGATACTTTCTGGTTGACAGAAACCATCTTATCTCGAGTTAACCCTTGCCTTGCTGAATAAATTAAGATGCCACAACCACTTCTAATTTCCAGCCAATCATATTACTTGATCCGGGTTTTTGATAGAAATTCACATATTTAATGACAAAAAGTGCAGATCTAGATCAGTTGGCTTCTTCAGAAGCCAACTGATCTGGATCTACACTGTTTGCTAAGACAGGGCGTGTGGTGTTCAGCAAGAGAAGGATTTGATCATTTACTATTCAAGAACAATGCAGATACAGAAGGGCCCAAGCATATCAACCTTTACCACTCTCTGGGCTAATTCAGCAGATGACCAATTGATATTTTTTCTTATTTTCCCCAGAAAATTGGCTTTGACATTTCATGCAAATTGTGGAGACAATTTGCATGGAAATTCAAAGCCTATTTTCTGGGAAAAATAAGAAAAGTTTTCAAAATGTCATCTGCTGGAAGTTTTAACTAGCATGCTAAGTGTAAGTCAGGTCTGGGCTATGACTTACTATTAACTCAATGGACAGGGGTTAACCATTGGGCAGATGAATAATAGTTGGGCTGTTCCGGCATTCTAGTATTCCATTTTTGCATCTAAAACAAAACACAAAGAAAAAACACAAGTTCAAACAACAATCAAATTTATCTACCATTTCCAAACAATAATACTGATCATTATCACAACCACTCATTTCCATCCTGGAACCGATTGGTACCATCTGAAACTTGTCTAAACAAAAGCTTTCTTTTTAGAAACAGGCCAGCAAGCACAGTCTGGAGTTTGCTACTTAGCTTATTTACCTTAAGTATTTGGACAGACAGTCTTAAGCAAACAGTGTAGACCCAAAATAGATGCATCAGGGTCTACATTATTTGCTATACATCATTATGAAAACATGCCTATTCAAATATATTGAAAATTTTACCACCAAAAAAAGAAAATTTTCAGATAAAATATTTTGATATTTTTTCATATTTCTGCTCAAAACACAGATTGTGGTACTCATTAGAACTGCCTCGGCAAGATGGTTCTAATGAGTACCCACAATCTATGTTTTGAGCAGAAAGAAGAAAAATAATGTATACCCCTGTAAACCCCAGTTTTACTATATAAAAGGGGGGTTTAAGGGGGTCAAAATTATATAGGCATGTTTTCGTGATGTACAGGAATATTTTAGAAACATCATTAGGTAGTAAAATAGACTTTTTGTCTTCAAATTTTATGACAAGTATGGTAAGTATATGAGGTGTCCAAATAATTAAGGTAAATGTGATAGTATGAAAATAAACAAGAAAAATGCCTAACAGCATTATGAATGGGGTTTTCCACTGCAGAATAAAAGTAAGATATCACTTTGAAAAAAAGGTTAAACAAAAAGTAAACCTTGGATGATGCCCCACTGCCCGGACATCACTATTTAAAGGAAGGAATCTTTCCGTGAAAAACCCATCCAAAAATGAGCATTATCATGTGAAAATGACTGGGTACGTCCTGATCAGCCTGCACATCTACACAGTTTGATCAGGGTTTTCACTATCCCCTTACAGAATCATTTAGCATATAAATATAGCAATGTATAGCAAACATATAAATGCTGTAATATCTCGGAAAGGCCATTCTCACAAAGCAATGCCTTCCTGAGGCAAGGTCAGAAGATAAGATGAGGAACAATGACAAGACATTGATTGTGTTGGGTTTAATGACACGTCAACCCTTGTGGGTCATTTTGTATCGTCTCCCAGAGAAAGGGAGAAGAGAGATAGAAGAGATAGTAAACTATACTTGTTCAAATTTTAGAACAAGTATGGTAAGGAGTTAAGGCGTCCAAATACTTAGGGTAAATACAGTAGCATTGTCAACCCTTGTGGACCATTTTGTGTCATCACCCGCAGAAAGGGAGAAAAGAAACAGAAGAGCTAGCAGACAAGAGGAAAATGAGAAAAAGAGTGGGATTGGAGAGAAAGCAAATTACAGTGCTGAAACAGAAGAAATACTGAAATATGTACAGTAATTACCCTATTAAGTATTGGGACACCTTACCTACTTACCATATTTGTCCGATAGTTTGAAATAGTCCTTTCTACTACTTCTTGATGTGTCTAAAATATGGCTGTGTGTATGGCAAACAGTGTAGTGTTATGCAGCATCTGATCTGGGTTTACACTGGTTTTGCAAAGGCCTATCTGTCCTAATACTTAGGGTTATAACTGTAAATCAGTCTGAATCCTGGATGATCGAACATATGAACACAATATCAGTCTGATGTCTGTCACCCCTAACATTAATATTATGTTCATACAAATCATACATAACATCTACCACATTCATACAAACACAATGCTGGTCCAATGACTATCACATCTAACATAACATCACATTCATACAAATGAGCACCTTTACTGGTCCAGTATCTATCACATCTAATATCAGCATCACATTCACACAAATAAGAATATTGCTCATTCATGTCAATGTCTATCACATCTTATAGCAACATCACATTCACACAGATAATATCTAATCAATACCAGATTCATATGAGCACAATGCTGACCAAATATCTATCACATTGAACATCAACATCACATCTAACATCCATACCACATTCATACAAACACAATGCTGGTCCAATGACTATCACATCTAAAATCAACATCACATTCATATAAATGAGCACCTTTACTGGTCCAAATACCTATCACATCTAATATCAATATCATATTCACACAAATCATATCAAACATCAATACCACATTCATACTTACACAATCCTGGTCCAGTGTCTAGCACATCTAAAACCAACATCACATTCAAATATACAAAAGCAATGCTGGTCCAGTATCACATCTAACATCAATATCAGATCCACACAAATCAATATATTGCTCATTCAATGTCTATCACATTTTACATCATTTTCTCATTCCCACAAATTAACAATATGCTTCTCCAATAACATCAATATCACATGCACACAAACAGAATTTTGGTCCAATGTCTACATCCGACATAAATATTCCATTCACAAAAATGAGCAAAGCACTGGTCCAGAGTCTATCTTATTTTTTTGGATTTGGGTTTTACAGCCCTTTCAAGAATATTTCACTTATATTGAGCCAATCGTTCATCAAAAATGGGCAAAAACCGGAGAACTCACCACAAAACCACCTGACCATCCTTAAGCAGAACTTGGCTTTCCCACATGTGACCTGAGCGAGGCTCGAACCACAGCAGTGAGAAACCTAATGGATTAGGAGTCAACTCTCCTATCCACTAGGCTAAGGGGGCCCGCCAGAGTATATCACATCTAATATCAGTGTCATATCCACACCAATAAACACAATGTTTGATGAGAGTCTACTACATTTAACAATATTCTCCAATTCACACAAATGAATACAATATTAATGCCATTGTCGCATCTTAAATCGGTATTACATGCACACAACTGAACAAAATATTACTCCAGTGTATGGCACATTTAATATGAACATAACAGTCTGATAATATCACATCGAAAAGCACAATACCATATCTACGGTAAATGTCCTAAAATTTTGAACACTTTATTCCATACTATTTACTATTTTGGCCCAAATTTTGCTTTTTATTCAGCCGTTTCTTAAAATACCGGTACTTAGTGGAATGGCAAACAGTGCTGACCCACATTAAACAGTTGGATGGCAAACTGTGCAGACCCAGATCAGACGGCTCCTAAAGGAGCAGCCTGATCTGGGTCTGCACAGTTTGCATATGTCCTTTTGTCAGAGACTTTGGTGTTTGAAATTTTAGGAAATTTACCATAACTAATATAAGCATCTGTATCCCATATCTTGTGTTGTGACCTGCATCTAGGACCTTAGTTTGAGTAACAAAATACAGGAACTATAATGTCTGAAAACGTTCCTTGGGACATGCACTCAGTAAAGATTCAGATCAGCCTGCACATTCATGAAATTTGATCAGAATCTTCAACACCTCCCACGGGACCTGGCGAATGTTAATGCATGAAAAACCATGTTTGATCCCTATAATCTGACTGTGCAAATGCAGAGGCTGACTTGAGTCTTCATTGGGCGCACATCAGAAGATACTTCTTCTCATGTCCGGCATATTTTCATGCACTAAAGGACAGCTATTCTGCATAAAATCAACATGTTCTGTGATGCTTTCCTAGTTTATGGCAATAACATCATTTTGATAATTGTTACAACCAAAGGCTATCTGTTTCTGTGTGAACCCCTCACATCCAAACTTTGTTTGAGATAGTGATCAAAATGGTATACTTGTCAGAAAATTTGCTGCATTATAATTCTTTGTGGGTTAATATTGACTCTGCTTCATTCTTAGTGAGAAACTGCCCTAACACATATAGTTATCAATTGTTAACCTCAATATTTCCCATTCAGCAGGGTAAGAAGACCATGAAATGCAAGTCAAGGTCAAATATGAATGTATGCCTTCAAATGGACATCATTTATCATAAATTAGCACTAAATGTAAAGACTAGCAAAAAGCTGCATTCATTCTATGAGTAAAACAGATTTATCACTTAGTGACATGCAAAATTGCAGCAGATGACAGTCTATTTTTATAATTATTATTTTTCAGAGATTAAAGGCACCATATCCCTCAAAAATAGACATTTTATTGTCCAAGAAAGATTTAATAAATTGATAGATGGTATTAATATAATCATAAAATGTGGCACCTGACAGCCTGTAAAATTTCAGTTAGTCTCTCGCTCTTGAAATGAAATGATTTTTTTCGTATCTCTGATTTAATGTTGCCAACATTAATTCAAATATATGATAAAAAATCATTTCATTTTTGATTCAGTTCAAAAACGAGAGACAAACTGAAATTTTACAGGCTGTCAGATGCTGCATTTTATGATCATATTGATACTATATATCAATTCATTAAATCTTTCTTGGATAAAAAATGCCTATTTTTGAGGGATATGGAGCCTTTAAGGCTTGAAAGTTCATGTGAACTGTCTAGCAGACAATTCACATGAAATGTTCCTTTATTTTCTAAGAAAAACCATAAAAAAATATTTCAAAATGTAATCTGCTGCAGTTTAGCACTTAAATGGTTAAACATAAGTTCAGTGCAACCATCCTACAACAGCCACCCAAGCGAACTAATAAAAGTACAGTCAACTCTTGTTATCTCAAATTCCAAGGGACCCTCTGAAACACTTCGAGATAACCGTACTTTGACATATCAGATTTTCAGAATTGAGAAAAAAATAATTTGAACAACCACAGTTAACAAATTTATATGTAATTGGATTCTTGACGTTAGAGATATATAGAAAATATTGTGGAAAAGAGGAGAAATTGCTCCTTAGAGCAATATCTCCTCTTTTCCACAATATTTTTTACTTGTTAGATTTTCATGCTTAGGCAGGAACAAGATTTTCACTTCAAGAAAAGCGGTTATTCGAGATAAGCGAGTTCGAGATAAAGAGAGTCACCTGCAGTTGTTACATTGTGTACATGGAGGTGGCTGATGTAGACAGGTTAAGTAAGTAAACCTATACTGAGAGAAAACAAAAAAGGGGATGTTATAAGGAGGCAGTTGTTGTTGAGAGGTGACCATTCATGGAGGTTCCACTGTAGCTAACATGTAACATGTTAACTTGATCAGGCGTTTGGATGGGAACAGGGACACAAACACAAATCATGCTAACACTAATACAAATGATGATTTGGTGTGTTACACCCCTTTCAACATTCTTTAAGCCATATCAAGATGATGAGAGGTTGATAATAAAAGGCTCTTTACAAGAAAGAGGCACATAGTCATGAGCTGAATTTTGCCTACAGCAAGACTGATATCGAGGACTTTGCACTCCGCGAGTGGAAGTGCTAATCACACGGCCACTTGGACGATACGGGGAAATATCACAAGCTTTTCCTTGCTAACACACAGTTACCATGGTTACACAAAATGGATATGAGCTGTGCCACATAAAACTGTCTTCAAGGCAACAAAGGGCCAGTTCACCACCCACCTGTGCAGTCTGTTTAGGGTACTGGGAAATCACTTAAAGAATAACTGGAAAGACAGTGTCGTAGCCAGAACAGAATTATTTTTATGCACACTCAGTAAAAATCTTAAAAGCTTTGCCTAGAATCACTTCCAAAATAGGGGTTTCTCTTAAAGGAAAGAATTTGCTCCCAAATTCTTTCTTTTAAGAGCAGCCCCTATGGTAAAGAAGCGAAATATTTTGTGTAAATGACACTTTAATATAATACAAAAATGTACTTATCACATGCATAATGTGAGTAATGAATATTATGCCTATGAAGAGACCCTGATCACACTGTGTGCATGCACATGCTGCGGTTTTGCAGTTCACGTACATGTATGCCCTGAAGATACCTTCTCCCATTACCGGCATTATGGCAAACATTTCACAAATAATGGAATAAACCTAAACAACTGATGACAAGTCCCTGTTTTCGGGCTGGTCTGTTGCTGTCAAAGGACAATTCCAGTATTATTAAACAATTATAAGATACATGTATCTAAAGCTCCACTATTCCAAAAGAACATAAATAAATATAGCATCAGAGCTGAAATACTAATTTAACCTAAAATATTCCATACGGTACATTCTGTCAGATCTCCCTGAGCAAATGATTCAGCTCCAGACCGGGTCCTTCCAATATCACTTGAAAGACTTTGTTGTTGTTGTTTGTTTGTTGTTTTTTTGTTGTTGTTGTTTTTTTTTTTGTTTTGTTTTGCATGCCTTTCATACTGAATAAAAAATAAAGTTCTGGACCCAGTTGTTCAAAGCATTGTTACATGTAGCTTAAAGAGCTTGTTAGTAGTCAAAATGTTAACTGTTCTAGTAAGTACAATATCTAATTCACAGGTATTTTTGCTGAAAAGAATGTGAGCACAGCTACTCACATTTTTTCAGTGAAAATATTATGGTAGTTTGTTTGTTTGTGTTGAGGCTTTACAGCCCAGTCAATCCACTGGGGTCATGTCAAGCATGGTCAGTTTACCTAACCACATTTTTACTGGACAGGCTTAGTCCTCTAAGCAGTTAACCAGTATTGTGCACATTCTTTCCCCAGAAACTGACAATTGCCCTTCTTGAATCAGCGGAAGGGACACAATGACCATAGAAAATATTTCATGATCAAATCTCCATGAAAGAATGATGCCGACCAGCGGGGGTTGAACCCACAACCTCCTGATCACCAGTCAGACAGAAAAAATATTAGCATATGTGCCATTTTTAATGATCAAAGTTCTAATGATATGTTAAGTAATGCTATTGTTAGTTTTGAACATCTGGGCCCTGACTGACTATATGTCTTGTTAGAAATCATTTGTCTTTTCTGTTTCTGTGCTTTCTTCTCAAAAATTTACCATTAAGTAAAATTTACAACCAAAATTGGGTCTGACCTATGCCATTTTCTGAAATAAAGTAGTAACTGGAATTTTTTGGTCCTGTATGACATTGTGATTGCCTTTATTCACCACAAATATAATATGACCAAAAAAGACAGCTTAACCCATTGTATACAGAATAGACTCTCACGCACTATATATTGGAAGAGTCCAATTTTAGATAAATCCGGCTATGAAATTTACATATTCCTAAAGACAAATGGCTAAACTATTTGCAAACAGTGGAGACCCTGATCAGATGCCACGTCCTGCAATGTCTGGTCTGCACTGTTTGCCAATTCCCTTTTACAGGTCTCCCGACTACAATGGGTTAATATTTCACTTTGACAAATTGTCAATTAACCCTTAAACTGCCAATCACTACAATTGTTATCTGCTTTGTCATCTGCTTGAAATTTTCAAAGTCATTTTTGCAAACAGTGTGGACCCAGATCAGACTGCTCCTCTAGGAGCAGTCTGATCAGGGTCCACACTGTTTGCCTATATGCAAAAATAGGTTTACAAAAAATATTCAGCAGACAACATAAACAGACAACATTTTCAGATGCAGGTTTCCTTGGCATTTTAAGGATTAAAACAAAAAGTGAGAAAAATATGATACTAAAACATAGCAACAGATAAGGTGCTTTTTTCATCCGAAAAATGCTGATATCTTTCTTATTTCTCAATAAAAACAAATGTTGTGGGTACTCATTAGAAGCGCCTTGGTGAGACACTTCTAATGAGTACCCACAGCATATGTTTTCGTAGAGAAATAAGATAAATATGTGGATACCCCCTCTTATCTGTAGCTATGCTAGAAATAGAATTTTCTGATAAGTCAACTGTGAAAATTCATTCAGATCTTGAGTCACAATAGGCAAGTGAATGATGATCAACACTAGCTTTCCTCTTATCTAGAGCATTAAAGTCACATCAAGCAGTACTGTGGCCAGTAAAAGTTCAGATCAGCCCCAGCTAGGATTTTAGGGCACAGGGGTGCCAGGTAGGGCACTTTCTGTGCGGTCATACAAGAATTAGGGCACCATATGTCATGTGATATGCTAAGTATCATGACATATTACAAAATATAATCCCATTCCACAATAAATGCCTTAGACTAGAATACACATAAAACTGACTTTTACAGTGTTACACATTGGTACCTTTTTTAATTTTTGTCCAATTTTCATGAAATTTTCAGCAAAATGGAGGGTTTTATGTCTGGAGTTGAAATAAGGCAGAGAGCAGCTTCAGAAGGGCAGAGGTGCGGCAGGAGAGGGCAAGAGGGGCGGCCCACCCCTCTACATTGGGCTAGCTGGAGCACTGAATCTGGTCAGATATGTTTGACTGCCTGTTTTACAAAGAAAAGAATATCATGAAACACAAATTACATGGGAAAACGTCAAGGACCAGGCTCTGAGGTTATAAAACTTTTTTCGTGGTCAGCTCAGCCGAGCATGAAATTTTCTCTGCCAATAAATATGAAAATGCCAACAAAAGTGGACATTTTCATATCTATTAGCAATTTAGCAGAGGCATTTTCATGCTCAGCTGTGTTTAGCAAGAAAGAATTTGCATTGTAAGTAATCTGAGATTTACAAACAGGACAAATTTCATGCTCAGCTGAGTTGAGAGTGAAAAATGTTTTATAGCCTCTGGGCCCTGTTAGTCTATGCAAATGTTCATAACTGATCTGGGGTCTTGGTTTGGAGCCTATGACCCTTTTGATCCTAATAACAAATCACAAAATCTATATGTTTCTAATCATCCAAATGTAAATCTACTTTATCTTGCACTCTTTTACATCCAGTCAATGACAATCTGCCCTTTCTATCATCCAGGTCCAAGAAAGATAATTCATATAAAACCTTTTCCACCAAAGATTCACTTGGATTAATTCCCTTATTCTGAAAATCGCGGACAATGCATTGTCTGACATGCTGTTCTTCAAGAGGAAGAAATGGAACAAACACATCTATTAGGTCTTTAATATAGAATTCATGGTACCACTCAAACTCGCTTTCTGAGAAAAGGAGTTGAAACTCATTTGTTCCTATACTCTTCCTGTCTCGTCCCAGATCAAGCTGACCTACTAAATACTGATTTATCTGACTGGCTTTGGCATTACTCAAAAATATGAACAGGGTGACTGGAAATATATCAAAACCATCAGACTCTGACTTATCTGATTTTAGTGTTTCAACTGCATCTTTTATACCATTTATTAAACCATCTGTGGCTTTATCCATTTCATCAATTATGAACACATTGATCCCACATCTGGTAATATTGCCTAAAATCCATTGCCTGGCATTTGTTTCATGGCTTTTAGAATCCTCAAGTATAAAATGAAGTGGAACTAAGTACCAAAATATCCTAGAATTATGGAATGCTTCTGATATAAACTTGCTGATGTAATTTTTCCCAACACCTGACCAGCCATGAAAGGATAGAACCATAGTTTTCTGTGATTTATCAGCACTGACATCTTCAACAAAATTTCCTACTGCAGACAGTACACTTTTGACTGCAATATGTTGTCCAAAAACATTATCATGCAATTTTTTATTTAGATCCTTAACATCAATATAAAACTCAGTGCAGAAATTAACCTGCATATAGATATATCCACCTAAACCAATCACACCACCAAATACAAAAAGCCACAAGAATAAACCAGAGGATTTCTTTTCGGAGATTTTTGGTGCTTTTGTATTGGATTTTATCTTCTTACAATTATTTCTTTTAGTTTTAGGCGAGCTCACAGTTTCAAAGGTTTCTTCTGCTGATATTTCTTCCTTGTCCACTACATTATTATTATTATTATTATTGTTCTTGCTTCCATTTAGACTAATGGATCTATTTACAGTTTCAATATCTTTGTCATCCTGTTTAATGTGTAGATCACTCTCAAATCTCAGTGGGGTAAACAAATTAGCTTTTGGTTTATACCAATCATGATTGAGTTCATAAGAATCTGTGGTCTTGTACGGTGAGAAACGCATGTCTAAATTGGTTAAATCTCCTAAAGGTTTTTTATATAATGACTGAGAAACTTTCACTGTGGCAGGACTGGGTTTACTCTCTTGTTCTGCTCTCATATTTAGGGTTTTCCAGGGCCTTGCTACTGGAGAAAAGGTTGTAAACCTAGCTGGAGACAGTAAGTGAGTAGTTCTTGAGAGATTTCTTGGAGGGGTTGGGGGTTTATCCCAGGTTGTCCAAGAGACATCAAAACTGAAGTTGTGCAGACTATTATTTTTGTTCCTGTCATGGTCTGGGCTAGTACTACTGAGAGTTGTTGCTCTGAGAAGCTGAGCAACATCAGGGCTGGTCTCACCTCCTGACACTTCCATTGACTCTTCTTCATCATTCATCATCTTGAATCTAAAAAAAAACAAATAATAATTTTGTGTTGAGGTTTTACGGCCCAGTCAACACAATGGGGTCATGTTGAGCGTGGTCAGTTTACCTAGCCACACGTTTACCGGGCAGGCTTAGTCCTCTAAGCTGTTAACCAGTATTGTGCACATTCTTTCGCCAGAAACTGACAACTGCCCTTCTTGAATCAGCGGAAGGGAGAGAATGACCATAGAAAATATTTCATGATCAATCTACACGAAAGAATGTTGCTGACCTTGGCGGGGGTTGAACCCGCGACCTCCTGGTCTCCAGTCGGACGGCGACAAATAATAATAATAATGCTAATAATATTAATAACAAACTATTTTTATTTAATTAAAATTTAAGTGGGCTTCACAAGATATAAAGGAATTATACCAGATGAAAAGCTGATTATTTATTTGTTGTTCTTTCCAGTTATTTATACATTAAACAATCAAGATTTATTTTAACAGACATGTGTCAATGA
The DNA here is from genome assembly GCA_964016985.1 of Anodontia alba. Classification (NCBI taxonomy): domain Eukaryota; kingdom Metazoa; phylum Mollusca; class Bivalvia; order Lucinida; family Lucinidae; genus Anodontia; species Anodontia alba. The sequence continues at coordinate 109,942,810 of OZ024821.1, read as the reverse complement.
CATGACTGCAGAACCAGGGAAGGGACATGAAGGTTTTATTTTTCAAGTTGTCAGAACAAGATGATATCTTGTTTGCACAAGAAGATATCTTGTTTGTACAAGATAATATCTTATCTGCACACTATCTTGTTTGGACAACTGAATATCTTGTTTGCACAAGATACATGTACATGTAATATTTTGTCTGCTCAAGTTAATATCTTGTTCTGACAATTAATTTTGTCTGCACAAGATAATATCTTGTCTGCACAAGATAAGATCTTATTTGCACAACATTTGTTTGTTTGAGTTGAGGTTTTATGGCCATATCAACCCATTAGGGTCTTTCGAGTGTGGTCAGTTTACTTAACCTACTTTTTCCTGGGCAGGCTTAGTTCTCTAAATGGTTAACCAGTACTTGTGCACATCCTTTCCCAAGGAACTGACAACTGCCCTTCTCAAATCCGTGGAAGGGAATGACCGTAGAAAATATTATGATCAAAACCCCAAAAAAGAATGTTGCCAGACCGGAGTCAAACCTGTGACCTCCTGATCACCAGTCGGACGCAAATCTGACTGAGCCACCAAGGTCAGCTCTTGTTTGCACAAGATAATATCTTGTTTGGACAACTTATTACCTTGTCTGCATAACTTATTATCTTGTCCGCACAACTTGTTATCTTATTTGCACAACTTAATCAGACACTCTGACTGGTTGCTTCCTATTTATTGTCATGATAATGCACCATATTTACCCTAAGTATTTGTACACCTTAACTCCCTAACCAACCTGTCCCAAAACACATACATGCTCATTTCACTGCCCGTTTATTTGTTTTATTCGGGATTTATGTCACTTTCAACAATCTTTCAGTCATATCGCGACGGTGTCTGGATATGGCAGGGAGCTCAATGCTCACTTTTAGAGTGCTGCCTCACAGAAATATCACGCTCCAGACACTTGACATGATATGCCACCCAGTCACATACTACTGACACTGAGCTGACCAGTTCTAATTCCTAGCCCTGCTTTCTTAATGCTGAGCGCCAATAAAAAGAGCAACTAGTACCATCTTTTAAGTCTTTGGTATGATATGGCCTGAGATTGAACCCGCAATCTCCTGGTCACAAAGCAGACATTCTACCAACTGAGCCACTATGCTGGTCCTACTGCCTGCTAATAGTGCTTCCCCTAGCCCCTTAATCATTGAATTTAATATTATAAAATTATCACGATAACAATACAACAAAAATGTTGTATTTTTAGAGATTTTCTATTCTTACTTTGTTTGGACCTGTTCTTTCAATTCCAATATGCATTCCTCAACTAGTTTTAGTGAAGTTTCACCTTCAATCAAATAATTAATGCAGATTTTTACAACTGAACTGATAAAGTACATTTTGCATAAGCATGTATAACCAATATATATTTTACCCACTTCAAGTGAGAAGACTTTGCAATGGGCCGAGTTTGTTATGGGCCAAACTGTCCAGTTACCCTTCAATATATCACCAGGGTAATTAAAAGTAATAATTACTTTAATTACTCTCATTAAAATTTAATTAATATCATTATATTTTGAAGTTTCTAAAATTATTAAAATTCATATTTAGTAAAATCTTATAGTCTTTAAAACCATTTTTGAATTATAAGTTTGTGTTCAAAATGATATTTTGAATCAAGGTATTCTGATAAGGTAGTCAGTAGTAATTAGGGACTCAGCAGTTGTGTCTTTCTCTGTGTAGAAGAGTCTAACATGTGGTCAAAGAGTGATAGCCTCAGTCTTATCTTATCATTAACTAAGGTCTGTCCATATCAGGTAGTCAGGTAAGGCATATCAGATACATCTATCTATATATCCAATGAAAAGAGAGATAAGAAAAGTTTTGTCTGGTTTGAGTATGAGGCTATGTCTGGGATGCTGGGAGTTGTGTTAGGGAGTCTTGTGTTGGCTATAGAGAGAGAAGGAGCAGATAGATATATTTTTTTAATTTAAATTGATGTAAAACAGAATAAGTTTCAGTTTTAATAAAGTTATTCCATCAGTAGGGACCTCCAGGTGGGAAGAAGTGTTATGATTAATAAGAAGAAATTAAGAAAATAATTAAATAAAAAGTAAAATGGAAAATGGTGACTTAGTAGTTAATTCAACTTTACATGGCGCAAGGTGCAATATTTGTCTTGCATTTTGTTTAAAATGAGCTGAAAACAATTGCTTAACCTTCACCACTCTCGAGCTAATTCAGCAGACAACAAACTGTGATATTTTTCAATTTTTCCCGAAGAGACAGTTTGCATTACATGTCAAAACTTGTTTCTAGTAAAATACTTCAAAATATTGTCTGCTAAAACCTTTAGGTATACCTAGAATGCTAAGCATAAAGAATGCCTAAAATTTGTTGTGCTATATGATGTAATAATAAATAACCACAACATGATGTTCCCTCTTACAGTAACCTTTCACATGATTCCATAGTGGCAAATTAGGAAAGATCTGACCGTTGTGTGAATGCTTGCAAGCGTGAATAAAGACGCAGGGTTAAGACTAATCTGGATCTACACTGTTTGCTCACACATATAGATCTCTAGGAAAACTTAAAATCATTATGATATGCCATGGTTAGCTCAAGAAGAGTTTCTATATCAGAAAAATAAAAACATCAAAACCGGCTTATTGTAGACGCATACCTTTGCATAGCCTACATGTAGCTACTAGGCCAATATATAAGTATGTTTGTGACTTTTTGTTTACTTATTTTTTTTTTTTCATTTATGTTCTATTTTTGATTCAATGTTTAGCTAGTCTATTGGATGAACTTTTCTTCTGTGGTTGTCTCTGAAATATTAAGAAATCCAGACCATATTATCTATAGACTAGCCACAGCACTCAATAAGCCAAAAAATATATATGTATATTTCTAAGCTTTGGGCAAGGCTAACCTTTGCACTTCTTTATCAAAACAAAGCGATTATCTTATTAAAACTAAACAATGACCTATGATTAATGTCACCATAAGTTTCATAACAAAGGAGACTAGGGAGTCAAGTGTACCGCCGGCCGATCCAATTAAGGCGCTTGTCGAAGACGATTCTGTTCCTTTTGAAAGTAATATTAATTAGGCTATTTCAATAGACTAATTAAAATGAGTATTTTAGGATAATTATAGCTATATTTCTGTAATTCAAACTCTGCTTTTACTCATTTTAACTAGACAAAGTGCCCAGTGGGGCACGTATACCCCCGACCAGCGCTACCGCCAGTTTTTAAAGAGCACAAAGTATGTAGCTTTGACTCTGGAGATGGCAGTTGTATGCTATATGTTATAACATTGAAAAAATTCAATCACACATAATATGAAGCCCTTGACCTCAAAGATCAGGCACAGGTGCAGAGATTGAGCTAAATAAAATTTTAGCCCTATAACTATCACCATATACTAGTGAAATCAATCTATAATATAAGCAAAAATGACATTTGTATGAAAAGTCTGTGACCTTGACTTAAAAGCCATGCCCCAGCTTGGGGATGGTGCCGAGAAAAACTTTAGACCTATATATACAATCATGCTTAATATTAATGAAACCAACAAAAGGGTCTTCATAAAATAGCTATATAAATTTTAATGAAAATTTTAAGGTCACCTGCCTACTCAATGCCCTCTACATATCGATAAAGTATCACAAAAATATCTTAAAGAATTTTTGCCCGCACAAGATTTAACTAACCAAGGGAGAAAACTGCAGAATGGAGTCAGAAAGTCATTCTTGAATGTGATATGCCTACTCAATGTCCTATACATACTGGTGAAGTATCATGAAAATGTCTTAACATGTTTTAAAGTTATGGTTCGCACAAAATTTTTACAATTCTGGAGACAAGGGGAGATAACTCATGGACCAAGTTAAAGTTGTCTTTCTTGTACCTGACACCCTACCAAATGCCCTCTAAAACCTGACATTTTCCTGAAAATAGCTCAAAGGGTAGTTAGGAGTTATTGAGTGCACAATAATGCGTTTATGGACAGACAGATGGATGGATGGACGAATGGATGAATTCCATGCTGATAGCTATATCCCCTAAACCCCTCGGTAGGAGGATAACAAGTCCGTGACCTTGACCCCAAGGTCATCCCCGGGTTGGGGATGGTGCTGATAAAAACTTTAGACCTATATCTACCATCATGCCAAATATGAATGAAATCCATCAAAGGGTCTTCAAAATATGAGGTCTTGACCCTAAGACAAAAATAAAGTATGAACAAATAATGCTTCAAAAAACGGACAGACAGACAAACAGATTTCTTGCTGACAGCTATATCTGCTCAACCTTTCAGTTAGGGGATAATGAAATTTAATAAAAGGTCTTGATGATATGGCTATATAAGCTTAAACACAAAATTTTTTATTTTTATATGAAAATTCTAAGCTTGTGACCTTGACCACGGTCATTTCCAGGGTGGGGATCATGCCGAGTAAGACGCTAAGCCGATATCTACCAACATGTCAAATATAAATGAAATTCCTCAAGGGTCTTGATAATATGGCTATATAAACTTAAACACAAAAAACTTCGACTTTTTAAAGAAAATTCTAAGTCCGTGACCTTGACCCCAAGGTCACCCCCAGGGTGGGGATGGTGCTGATAAAAACTTAAGACCTATATCTACCATCATGCCAAACATGAATGAAATACATCAAAGGGTCTTCAAAATATGAGGTCTTATAAACTTTAACGCAAAAACTTTGACCCTAAGACAAAATTAAAGTATAAATGAATAATACTTCAACGGACTGTCGGACAGACAAACAGATTCCTTGCTGAATGCTATATCAGCTCAACCTTTCAGTTAGGGGATAATGAAATTTAATAAAAGGTCTTGATGATATGGCTATATAAACTTAAACGCAAAAATTTTTATTTTTATATGAAAATCCTAAGTTCGTGACTATAGTGTAGAGAGCGTTGCATGCATAGTTGTGTGAGACGTTTGAGAGTCTGCTAGAAGCTGACCCCGAAGCCCCGCCTACTATTTAGGTATTCACAAATATATCTATGGAAGAAGAATCACTTAGGTGTGCATGCTGGTTGTGAATGCAGTCTTGTTGTTAGTTTTCTCCTCATGTATTAAACCGTAGTATAGATTCAGTGTTCTGTATTTTATGGCCATTCAACACTATATCTGGCGACGAGGATAAACTGGATTAAAACATATCTGGATAATGAGCTTTTAAACATATTAGTTTCATAAACAAATGGAATTAATTCTGGAATAAGCATACATTATCATCGTGATAGTGTTCTGTTAAAAATGGCATCATCGTTACCAGTCTTTCCTAAATTTGATGTCAATGGGGACAGTACTTCCCTTGGACATAAATGGGAGAAATATCTACAGAAACTGGAAAATCTGTTCATCGGAATGAACACTGACAGTAAAAAGCGGCGCAAGGCCCTCTTGCTACATTACTCGGGAGACGAGGTGTTTGACATATATCAAACTTTGCAAAACACAGGAGACGAAAGTGGCTACGATGAGACCAAGACTGCCTTAACAAATTACTTCAAGCCACATGTTAATCAGGAATTTGAAATATTCCAGTTCCGACAAATGAAACAAGTGGACTCTGAAACAATTGATGATTATGCAACACGCCTAAGACAGAAAGCGGAATACTGTGGATTTACAGATAAAGAAAGAGAACTAAAATCACAAATTATTCAAGGATGCAAGTCAGCTAAATTAAGACGCAAAGCTCTTCAAGAAAATCTTGATTTACAAAAATTGCTATTAACAGCTAGAACAATGGAATTGGCTAATACACAGGCTATACAAATGGCGAGTGCAAAAGCCGAATGACATTGAATTGGAACAGACAAACAAATTAAAAACACAAAAAAGTAAAAGATATCCAGTTCAGCCTAATAAACAGCATCAAAATCGTTCATGTGTGTCTCAGAACAAAGGTGTAAAATGTCGCAATTGTGGTGGTGATTTTCCGCACCAACATGGACCCTGTCCTGCGAAAGGAAAGTTCTGTTCATATTGTAAGAAAAGAAACCATTTTGTGTCCGTCTGTTTTAAAAAGAAAAAGAAGGACATACATCAAAGCCGACAAAGTCGAGTGAAGCAAGTAGATCTACACACAGACACATGCATGGACTCGGAGTTTGAAACAGAACAATCAGAAAATTCTGAAACAGAAATTTCTTTTGGAATTACAGTCAACCAAGTGAAAAGGGCACCTCCAAAAACAGAAATTATTATTAATGGACAGAAATGCAAACTATTAGTGGATACAGGTAGTTCAATCAATCTGCTGAATGAATCATTTTTAAATAGAATGAAAACACAGCCAAGAATCTCTAGGACAGACACTAAGGCGTATGCTTATGGACAAAAACAGAAATTGCCTATCAAGGGAAAGTTTACCGCGACCGTGGAGACGCCTAAGAAAATAACTACGGCTATATTTTACATCATAGGGGGAAATAATGACTCACTTTTATCGTATGACACTTCAGTTCAATTGGAATTAATACCAGAAATTAATTCAGTGACAACATCAAAGTATGAACAGTCCAGCAGCAATGTAGAAAGTTTATTGAAACAATATTCAGGGTTATTTGAAGGCATAGGAAAATTGAAAGACAGAGAAATAAAACTTCATATCGACGAAAATGTTCCGGCAGTGTCTCAACATCATCGTAGGATACCGTTTCACATGCGTGAAAAAGTGGAAAAAGAACTTGAGAGACTTGAGAAATTGGACATTATCGAGAAAGTTGATAGACCAACAGATTGGGTGAGTCCAATTGTCGTTGCCCCCAAGAAAAACGGAGAATATGTGTAGATATGCGAAAAGCAAATGAGGCAATAAAAAGAGAAAGACACATTACACCAACAATAGATGACTTAATTTCCAAATTAAATGGCGCGACGGTATTCTCAAAACTGGATATGAATCATGGGTTTCATCAAATTCCCATAAGTCGCGAAAGTAGGAACATTACCGTATTTTCCACACATGTAGGACTAAGACGTTACAAAAGACTTAACTACGGTATATCTGCCTCGCCAGAAGTGTTCAACAATGAAATTAGACAGGCATTAGAAGGGCTCGACGGATGTGTCAATATTAGCGACGACATTATTATATATGGGAAAAATCAACAAGAACATGATAGGAACTTACACGCTGTATTTGAACGCCTAAAGGGGAAAAACTTGACTCTAAATAGACAAAAATGTTTGTTCAGCAATAAACAGGTGAAATGTTTTGGATATATTTTTTCTGAAAATGGAATTTCTGCGGATCAAACTATGGTTGAATCCATTAAAAATGCGTAGGCCAACCACTCCTGAAATTAAGAGTTTTCTAGGTATGACAGGATATGTATCTCCTTTTATTCCTCAGTACTCAACTATTACAGAACCTTTGCGAAGGCTTACTAGGCAAAATGAAAGATGAATATGGGCGGACGAACAAGAAAATGCGTTTCAGACATTGAAAGATAAATTGACAAGTGACACTGTTATGGCATATTTCGATCCGTCGAAGGATATAGAGTTATGGGTAGATGCCAGCCCAGTGGGATTAGCAGCCATTCTATGTCAGGAAAATAAAATAATTGCTTATGCTAGTCTTGCTCTTATCCCAGTAGAACAACGGTATTCACAGACAGAACGTGAATGTCTTTCGATCGTATACGGAGTTGAACACTTCCACTTATTCTTATATGGAAAGTCTTTTACGTTAGTGACTGATCACAGGCCTCTAACCGCCATTTTCGGTACTCAGACCAAACCTAAGGCAAAGCAGCAGTCACTGAGATTAGAACGTTGGCGCTTACGTTTAGCAACGTATGACTTTAAAGTTGTTTACAGAAAGGGTGACCTCATGATCTCTGACTACATGAGCTGACATCCTTTCAAAGCTTATACAAATCATAATTCTACAGAGGATTACGTTTGTTTCATTGCTTCACATTCTGTTCCAAAAGCGTTAAACCTGAGTGACGTCGCATTAGCAACGAAAGACGATAAAACCTTGCAAAATGTTATCTTATCTGTAGAAACAAACAAATGGAATAAAAAATTGTGCGCTATTAACAGATCATACGACATATATTCAAAACTGTGCCATGAACTCACTGTGTTGGACGTAGATGGGCATGATATTTTGTTGCGAGGAACTTGATTAATAATACCACAAAGTTTACAAAGACATGTCGTGGATTTAGCTCACTCTGGACACTTGGGTATTGTGAAAACAAAGACTCTCTTACGAGAAAAGGTATGGTTTCCTTTTATTGACTCTATTGTCGAAGAAAAGTGTAAAAACTGTATACCATGTCTAGCAGTTTCACTGCATAACACCCCAGAACCTATCAAACCCAGTGTTTTACCCGATAGACCGTGGGACGAAGTCTCAATAGACTGTCTAGGTAGAATAGGAACGTCAAACTATTTCATGGTAGTAATTGATGACTTTAGCAGATTCCCTGTAGTAGAAGCTTTGACTTCCATTTCTGCGAAAAGTGTCATACCACGCCTAGACCGCATATTTTCTATGTTTGGCATTCCATCAGTCTGCAGGACCAATTCCGGACCTCCCTTTAATGGAGATGATTTCCGTCAGTTCGCCATACAAATGGGTTTCAAACATCGCCGAGTGACACCACTGCACCCACGTGCAAACAGCCATGTTGAAAGATTTATGTCACCTTTACAGAAAGCGATCAAATCTGCAGTCATAGAAGGACTGGACTATAAGCAAGAAATCACAAAATTTCTGCGGAAGCATGCCCACACCCTTCAACTGGACTTGCACCTGCTGACATCATGTTCAATCGATCAATGAAAACTTTGTTACCCCAATTTTCTGTGAAACGTAGTGACAAATCGATCAGAAAAAGGGACACTAAAGTAAAACAGAAACGTAAACAGTACTCTGACAGGAAAACAGGTGCAAAGCGGTCAACAGTCAAAACAGGCGACGCTGTTCTTGTAAAGCAGCCCAAAAAGAATAAACTGACACCGCCATTCAACCCAACCCCTGGAGTCATTCTCGAGAAAAAAGGTTCGATGGTTACAGTACGACATGGCGATAGAACACTTACTAGAGATGCGTCACATTTCAAACCGTTTCCGGGTAGGATACCTTCACAGACTCGACGCAATACTTCTGACAAATTAACTTTGGATACTTGTCAGCCTAAAAGAATCCCACAGCGCAAGAGAAAGAAACCTGTGAGATTTAAGGATTATGTGTGTTAATTCTGTGTCTAGATAGTGATAAATGTGTTAAAGGGTCATAATAATACCCTATTGTGTGTTTGATGGCTTCAAAGTGATTTTGTATGCAAATTGTGCCGTTTAACTAAGTTTTAGCTTTTCAGCCCGTGATCACCGTATTTGTGTTTATATGCCGTAAAGCTGCTTTACTTCCTTTTTATTTTACCCCTAGTTTGCCCAGTATCTTTTCTTTTCCTTGAAAGAAACGAGAGTGGCACTAAATTTGTATTCAAATGACACTTCTTATTGAGAGCAGTATACAAAAAATTGTCAAAAATTCAGGATAATTTATGGAAATGCACTCTATGCATGAAAGTGTACTCTGGAATTACTCATTGATAAATTCTTCAAGTGCTGACCGCGAATTAGAGATAAACAAAGATCAACAAACTACACAGCAGGATATTGTTTTCATTCATTCATCGCATGGAATAATTTAATCTGTCAATTAGGATTTAACCTCTGAAAGTTATGTGTATTCTGTGTGTTTTTCATGACGTTAAGTTTATCTTTACTTGACGCACATGACAGTGGTAAGAAATAATTAACTGAAACAAAGTACTTGAGAATTCACAGACGTTCAGCTTCTGGCTAGTGTGAGAAAGTGATTCGCTAGTAGAAAAGAGACTTATTGGACTTAATGCTTCTGCATGGGATACAACTAAAATTTCGAACATTAAAACGTTATACAGTTTCTTAGTAATTTTCTAAATGTATTATCTAAGCATTTAATGTAACGTCATTTAATCATTATATCACCAAAAGTTTCATTTTTAAAGAAAAGGAGGGATATAGTGTAGAGAGCGTTGCATGCATAGTTGTGTGAGACGTTTGAGAGTCTGCTAGAAGCTGACCCCGAAGCCCCGCCTACTATTTAGGTATTCACAAATATATCTATGGAAGAAGAATCACTTAGGTGTGCATGCTGGTTGTGAATGCAGTCTTGTTGTTAGTTTTCTCCTCATGTATTAAACCGTAGTATAGATTCAGTGTTCTGTATTTTATGGCCATTCAACACTATAGTGACCTTGACCTCGGTCACATCCAGGGTGGGGATCATGCCGAGTAAGAAGCTACGCCAATATCTACCAACATGTCAAATATAAATGAAATTCCTCAAGGGTCTTGATGATATAGCTATATTAACTTAAACACAAAAAACTTTGACTCTTTACACGAAAATTCTAAGTCTGTGACCTTGACCCCAAGGTCACCCCCAGGGTGGGGATGGTGCCGATAAAAACTTCAGACCTATATCTACCATATATGAACGAAATCCATCAAAGGGTCTTCAAAATATGAGGTCTTATAAACTTTAACACAAAAACTTTGACCCTGTGATTTTTTTATGAAAATTCTAAGTCCGTGACCTTGACCCCAAGGTCATCCCCGGGATGGGGATGGTGCTGATAAAAACTTTAGACCTATATCTACCATCATGCCAAATACGAACGAAATCCATCAAAGGGTCTTCAAAATATGAGGTCTTATAAACTTTAACGCAAAAACTTTGACCCTGTGACGGAAAGACGAACGAACGTACGAACGGAAAAGAGAAAACTATATACCCCCACATACTTCGTATGTCGGGGGTATAATTAGTCTATAGGTAAAAGTCAAGATTTCTACTCCTTTTTTCGGTCTTGTTTGATTAAAACTATGATAGTGATAAAAATAATTGACTTAGATATAAATAAAATAAATAAATATTATAATATATAAATAAATAGTACATGTATGTGTAAGAAAACATGCGGTTCAATTTACTTTAAACTCTAATATTAATATACACTCTGAGTAGAGCGGAAAATCTTTGCAAGAAGTTCTGAAATAAATAAATGTTATGTAAAATTTCAAATTTCGATTGTAAACATACATGTATTTAATCTTTACCATTCTCTGGGCTAATTCAGCAGGCGATAAGTTGATATTATTTTTCCGAGAAAACAAGATTTGATATTTCATGCGAAATTTGCATGAAATGTCGAATTCTGTTTTCTGCGATAAATAAGAAAAATATTTCAATATGCCCTCTGCTGAAAATTTTACCAGATTGCTAAGCATCAATATACACACGGAGTGGACTGAAAAATCTTTGCAAGAGGCTCTGAAACTGATATCTCTTCAACATAATATAAAAAAGAACATTTCTATTAAGTAGTTGTAGATATCTCCCCATTCTACCGCTGGTCACTTTGTAGGATCATTTTTTTTCCCAAAAGCCACCTGGGAATTTGTATGGACACTTATTTCTATTAATTAATTCCAGCTTTCACTTTATGATCGCTTGAAAGGCGATCATTTTTATGATTGCCTCAAAGGCGATCATAATAATCATAGGCGATCTTAACACATCAGTTGACAAAATGTGAATGCTAATTAACAGATTGCATGATTAGTTGCACTTAATTATGTATGTTGATTCTCCATATGTCATCGGATTAGTAGCTACGTTGCAGTTACCGTCGCTAAGCGGAAGTAATAACCGTGGGTATCCGAATGACCAGAAAGACGTTTTTCGAGAATTGCTATTTTGTACAATCTGATTACAATGCGGTTTTTATATATATGGATCATCTATTTTAATTACCATTGGCAAAACAGTAAAAGAAGGTATAATCCGCTAAATTTTAAAAAAATTGAAGGATAATTTATATATTTTTCTTCTTCAATTATGAGCCGGCCTCGGTAGCTCAGTTGGATGCGCTGTCCAACTGGAGACCAGGAGGTTACGGGTTCAACCCCTGTCAAGGTCGGCAACATTCTTTCGTGGAGATTGATCGTGAAATATTTTCTACGGTTATTCCCTCCTTCCGCTGATTCAAGAAGGGCAGTTGTCAGTTTCTGGTGAAAGAATGTGCACAATACTGGTTAACCGCTTAGAGGACTAAGCCTGCCCAGTAAACGTGTGGTTAGGTAAACTGACCACGCTCGACATGACCCTATTTGGTTCACTGGGCCGTAAAACCTCAACACAAACTTCTTCAATTATGAAAAAAGTCTCAAAAATAATAAATTCCTACTGCAATCTTCCAGAACCCATGAACTTTTCCTGCTTATAAAGAAATAGATATGATTGAATCATACATTTAGATGGGGTTTCATATCCCTGAGAGTGGAAAAATTGCTGATAAAATCATCAAACTGGGCCCTAGGCTAAATCTGAAAGTTGGTTTTTAAATGTAAACTATATACTGGTGGAATAAAGGTTCAATTCAACCCTGGATGTCTGAAGCAGGACTCAGAACAAAAATCTTGATCGGGGCTTTTCGGATCGGAATCGATCAGGGGGTGCCGGCGGGGGGGGGGGGGGGGGGGGCGGGGGGAGGGCGGTGCGGGGGTGGTTATACCCGATCCTTCTTTCAGTACGCCTTTCCACATTGCTCAAAAAGCAAATAGTGGCAAAACACGGAAATGATAGTGTGAAGTATTCTTGTTAAACAAGATTGGCTAGTAATGTAACTTACACGAATATGTTCTTTTTATTTATTATTTAGAATACTGTTGTTTCTTTCTTGGAACTCTGACACGGGTATCCTATCAGACGCTTGATGAAGGCTTCTTCCGACACAGATGTCTTATTTATTGTACTTGCATCAGAATGGAAGGGGTATGAAACCCACGAACAAGAAATCCGAACCAGCAACAAAAATTTCCATCTTGAATAGGAAGATTTTTAAATATGTTCTAACTGTGTTTATTTTGGGTTTATACGATGAGGTATTAAATAGATATTACCCAAGAGAAGCGAATTTTTACGAAAGAGCATTGGGGCCACATATACTTTTATTTCTATTGATAAGTATCTCGAAATTTCGACTTACTATCTCGAAATTTCGACTTAGTACGAAATTTCGACATAATAACTCGAAATTTCGACTTAGTAACTCGAAATTTCGACTTAATATCTTAAAATTTCGACTTAATAATTCGAAATTTCGACTTAATAACTCGATATTTCGACTTAATGTCTTGAAATTTCGACATAAGATCTCTTTATTACTTCACACCTGGTAATCTCGTAAGGGGAAGCCGCTGGTTATACACTCAAAATCCTTATGCGAGCTTCCGGCCATGACTTACGAGACATTCAAATGTCAACAAACGGATACATTCTCCTGATTCATTGATTTTTAGTAAATCTCATAGACATATTTTGAATCAAAGCGCTGTACGCGCTGGTGGCCTGGGCATCAGAAGGCCCAGGGGCTTCAAAGCCAGATTTGAAAACGTGAAACTGCATGTTCATGTTGTCCTACAAAGGTTTGTATAGACAAGATACCCAGTTTAATTTGCATCCATATTGAAACAAGATTGAATATTTGCATGCAATTACCAATAACTAGAGATCCATTTGAAAGCCTGTAAAATATACAAAAAAAAAAAAAAAAAAAAAAAAAAAAAACATAGAAAAATGTTCACAGTACACGGATGTCCCCGCTTTGGGGTCTATAAAACTGTGCAAACCTTGCCAAATTAGCCTACGTCAATGCGGGAGCATCTGTGTATTTTGGACACATTTTTAGTTAACGAAGAATCCAAAAATAATGAGAAATGTAAAGTCCTTTGCCTGCAAGGTCAGTAACTCTTAAACCATGAGACTAAGAAACTCAATTATGTGTTTTCTAGTAAGTGATTTTCAACAAAAAAAAAATAAAAAAAAAATAAGGAGAAATATAACGCCCTTTGCCTGCAAGGCCTGTAACTCTTAAACCATAAGACTAAGAAACTCAGTTTTGTGTTCCCTAGTAAGTGATTTTCAACAAAGAATGCAAAAATAAGGGGCAATATAAGGTCCTTTGCCTGCAAGGCCTGTAACTCATAAACCACAAGACTAAGAAACTCAGTTTTGTATTCCCTAGTAAGTGATTTTCAACAAAGAATGCAAACATAAGGAGAAATGTAAGGCCATTTGCCTGCAAGGCCTATAACTCTTAAACCATAAGACTAAGAAACTCAATTTTGTGTTCCCTAGTAAGTGATTTTCAACAAAGAATGCAAAACTAATGAGAAAAAACAAATAATAAGGCGTGCATCCAGAGTATAAGTAAGGGAGATAACTCCAGACGGCCAGATGGCCGGACAGACGGACGCTCAGTCACCTTAGCCTGCAAGGCCTGGAACTCTAAAACCGTATGTCTGAGAAACTCAATTTTGTGTTCTCTTGAAGTGATTTTAGGTTTTAATGCAGCAGCGCCAGTTGCGCGTGGAGTTATGCAGTTGTATAATAACATGTACGGGGACTGACTAGAAAAGTATAAACACATCTTATTGCCTTTTCTTCAAATAATATTTCAAACAATGGGGTCCCCAGAACAAATGCTAAGAAAAATTAACATCTTGTGTATTTCAAAGTAGACGTACGTTGCAGTGCGTCTTATTTGATATGTTAAATAAGTATTTCATAGTCCAGATAGCTGGAAATACCTTCATTTTGCATAACCAGCGGCTACCCCTTACGAGATTACCAGGTGTGGAATTGCAAATGAAGAATCAACTTGAAATATCATATTGAAATTTCGAGATAGTAAGTCGAAATTTCAAGATTTTAAGTCGAAATTTCGAGTTATTAAGTCGAAATTTCGAGATCTTATGTCGAAATTTCGAGATAATAAGTCGAAATTTCGATATAATAAGTCGAAATTTCAAGATATTTAGTCGAAATTTCGAGTTATTAAGTCGAAATTTCGACATCTTATGTCGAAATTTCGAGATAATAAGTCGAAACTTCAAGATATTAAGTCGAAATTTCGAGTTATTAAGTCGAAATTACGCGTTATTATGTCGAAATTTCGAGATAGTAAGTCGAAATTTCGAGATAACTATCAACAGAAATAAAAGTGTATGTGGCCCTAATGCTCCTTCGTAAATTTTAGATCAGACGTTGTTAGATTTTTAAACCTAGATTTCGAACCAAACTTTCTCCGGGTTTTCATTTTTTTTATTTTTTCAATAATCTTCGATAAACAATCAATTCCTTTTCTATACAGTTCTTTCAAATATTATACACATCTAGCTGAAGCTTATCAGAAACGTTAAAGTGTTGAATTTGATGGTTCTGTTTCCCAGTGAGGCCTTAGTTCTTTTCCCGAGATGCCAACAATCACATTCGGAATGCTGAAACTATTAAAGGAAAGTACCTCAATCCCCATAAGGCCGCAGGACCTGACCAGCTGAAACCCCTTGTTCTTCAAAGACACCGTGACGCAATTGCTCCTTTATTACAGGTCATATTCCAGAAGTTCTTTGACACTGGTAGAGTACTTTAAGACCGGAATACTGCAGATATACGTCTGTCCTCTTTTCAGTTTAAGAAGGGAGATACTAGCCCTGCATCCAATTACAGGCCAATATCACTGACTAGCATCTTGTGCAAGGTGCTAGAGCACATTGTCACAACTAATGTGATCTCTCACATGGACTAGCACAGCATAGTCTATTATTTGCAGTATGGTTTTCGTAGCACACGTTCATGTGAGACTCAGCTTGTAACACTCTTAGAAGACCTCATGATAACCTCGATCTCTAGCAGGCAGCCAAACAGACCTTGTTTTGCTTGACTTCTCAAAAGCATTTGACAAGGCCAGTCACCATAAGCTCTTGCTCAAATTGCACAACTATGGAATCAGAGGTCTCACCTTGAAATGGATACAAGCATTCCTCTCTGGCCGAACACAAACTGTTGTTCTTGAGAACGAAAAGTCCGACACAGTGCCTGTTACATCCGCGGTCCCTCAGGGTTCCCTCCTGGGCCCAATACTGTTCTTGATCTATATTAATTATTTACCAGACAGAACCAGATCAAAGGTATGGTTGTTCGCTGATGACACGGCTATCTACTTGGCAGTTTCCAGCCTACAAAATACTCACATATTGCAGGAGGATCTCGATCTCCTTTATGAATGGGAATTGCAATGGGACATGGAGTTTAATCCAAGTAAGTGCGTTGACATTTATGTGACACAAGATAGAACTCTATTTCCTAGTGAACATGGTCAGATCCAGGACTCAGTTGGAGCCTCTAAGTATTTGAGTGTGGAAATCAGCAGCAATCTGTCTTTTAACAAACACATCCAGAAGATATGTACATCAGCAAGTCGGTACCTGCGGTTCATTAAGTGCAACATCGGGACAAAATCCCAAGCCATCCGTGAAATGGCATACATAAAACGCAGCCGCAAAACGCAGCCGTATTAAAAATATAGGAAAAACGCAGCCAGGTAATAGGGAATGCAGCCAATATATGTAAATTGTGAAAAGATGTTCAGACCTTTTGTAACTTATGTACAATGTTAAGTGAGCGTGAAGTATATGATATTATTTGTTCTAATTGCTTTGGATGTTTATTTTTTTATTAACCTTTATCACTCTCTGGCTTCATTCAGCAGACAACAAATTGGTGCTATTTTTCTTATCCCCCCGCCCTCCCAACTGTGCCCAAGCGATGACTCAGATCAGCCTGTCCAGTGTCTTTGCTGCGCGGTCAATGAGTAGCTATAAGGACCCAGCCGTCTTAGTTCGGACAATGAAGACTCTGATCAGACTGGGTGGATGTCCTTGCTGATATGAGTCTTCACTGGGTGCTCTCTAGGCGCTTATGTCAAATGTTTGGTTTTGTCATGCTCAGGCTTATTTAAGAAATACAATAGGTATTAATTCTTTATTTGGAAAGCGAAGACTCTGATCATCTATGAATGAAGGCATTTCAAAGTTGTTCCTATTAAAAGGTTTGGAGAGAGAAATTTTAAAGGCCTCTTATAGATCACCAAAGAAATTAAACGGCTTGCTCGGAAACGCGACAAACTTTTTCAGCTCCAGAGGAAGACAGAGAAGAGCAAAGATATACATTATTTCAAACAGGTAAAGCATCTTTTCCAAACTTAAGACTTTGATTTGGGTCTTTTCTGAGCGCACGTCATTTTTTTTTTTTTTTTTTTTTTTTTTTTTTTTCATAAGCATGCTTATTTAAGAAACACAATAGATCATATGGGTCTTCTTTCGGTCACCCGCGAAGACTGCTATCAGGCTGGGCAGATTCCCTTGCTGATATGAGCATTCTCTTGGCGCATATGTCAAATGTTTGGTTTTTATCATCCGCGGGCTAATTTAAGAAACACAAATAGATCATCAACGTTCATTCATACATTCATTCATTCATTCTTTCATTCTTTCATTCATAATGAGCTGTAGACAGGACAGAGATTCTGTGTGACATGCAGATGTTGTGCGAGAAAATACATTCACCATACGCTAAGTAAGTTCTTCTTCTTCGTCTTCTTAATATGATGCTCATCACTCAAACAGATAATTCGGGTTAATTAAACAGGACATTGTAAAAGTCTGTTCCATTACCTGTTGATGTGTTTAAGATAATGCTGGACGAGTGGGAAACAGGCGTTCTGCGACGTCTGAACTTGGTCTACACTGTTTTGTCATGTCTCTGTCCCAATACTTAGGGTTATTACGGTAAGAACGATATCAAACATTTTCATCTGAAAAAGTTAGTTCTATAGACATGAAAGACGCATTCCATATCCATATTTAGAAAACATAATATTAAAATTGAAATCATCATCTTTTTTTTTTTTTTTTTTTTTTTACATTCACCCTCAATTAACGCTTAACAATCTAGGCAAACATTTCAGCAGACGACATATTGATTTTTTTTCTTAATTATTAATATTATTTTTTATTTCAGAAAACAGGATTTGATATGCAACTTTTCTCCAGTTGGAATAAAAATTAAAAAAAAAAAAAAAAAAAAAAAAATAAGAAAAATTGCACCAATTTGTTGTCTGCTGAGTTAACACAGAGCTTGGACCCAATATACACTAGTCCGAGCCCAGAGTGATAAAGATTAATAAAAAATAAATATCCAAAGCAATTAGAACAAATAACATTATACACTTCACGCTCACTTAACATTGTACAAAAGTTACAAAAGGTCTGGTATTAACACCTTTTCACACTTAATCTATATTGGCTGCTGCGTTTTTTCTATATTTTTAATACGGCTGCGTTTTCCGGCTGCGTTTTATACTCTCCCATTTTGATGGGCCGTTATGGGCCGAGTTGTCCGCAGTTACCCTGTCTACCATTTGTGCATTTGTGGGAGAAAATACATTAATTACCAATTTTGCAAACACAATGATACCATTTTTCTTGCTGTGTTCACATTATCAGAAAGCTCTTTGTTTGTTTACTTATTTTTATTTATTTATTTATTTATTTATTTATTTTTTTTTTTTTTTTTTGACATTTCGTTCGAGTAACGAACTTAAAAATAAATAGTTACTTCCATTTGTTAGCACAATAAGAAATGTTTGGGTGGATACCGAAAAGTAGGAAACGAAAGCAGATTCTGTGGCATTGTAAAGCATAATATCGTCCTTAACATCCAGTTTGCAAAATATAGTATAGTAGCAGAGTGCACACTGTATAAAATGCGTAACAATATTTACTTGCTTTGGCGTTATATGTCCGAAATGAATTAATTTATATGTCGACAGTGCATGTATTCATTTAGTGGGTGGGGTACATTGATACTATCGGCAAATCGATTAATTATCTACCCAATTCTCTATGTTTTCGTAAAGTCTCATCGAATTGCTCACCCTTTAATAAGCAAGATCTCTTTGACAAGAATGGTGAACAATAGTGTTCTTTCTTATGTTTTCAGTAAAGCCATAGAAGAAAAATTATTAGATTGTAATGGCTTGAGTGCATAGACAGAATAGCAGATGTTAAGTCTCCCGAAAACCGCAGGAGGGTCACGGAAAAAACAGCCGTTATCACGCCTCATGAAATTTTATAAAATCTCACAAAAAACCCCCGAAAATCCCATCTTTTTGAAACTTTTTGAAAAGCTACACTTGTAAATTCAAAACAACTCCGGCTTGATCCGAAGTAGTTCAAATATCAATCCGATGTAGTCCAAATATTGATCAAAAGCAAATGGGAAAAACACATTAAACATGAAAAACAAAGTGTCTTGATGCTGGTATTGCATTGTGGGATAGGCGATGTCCAAAATGGCGAAAAGATTGACATCTCTGCGGCTTTGCTCCCCGAAAAAACGTGTTACAATAAACTAAAACACTGTAACCCATCCTCAAGCTCATAGGGAAAAGGAGAAACTAGAAATAGAACAATCTATTTCTTGTTGACAAGTTAAATCAAAATGGCGATGCCATTGAACCGCCAATTGGGATGACCCCATTTTAATATAGCATCTGCGCGATTGTAAAAATCACTTTCCATGAAACTTCCCTCGGTCACAAGGAGCTTGCAATAAAAAAGAATGTGGGGTCTAAAACTCGTCACAACACCAGTTACAGTTCGGAATTCAAGAAAATGTATGACTGGGTGAAAAACAAATGACTCGAAGCATACTGCACAACATGCAAGTTATTTAATTATTGTGAAAGAACGCTCTAAACTCGGACCCATCAATACCCGGACTGGTAACTATAGTGCTAAATACCTATTTTATCGATATGATGATGTCGTGGCTATGATTTTACCGCTTACCGAGTTTCGTCTGGAATGTGCGAAAATCAATCGAGTAGAAAGTGATAATTATCCGCAATAAACAACCACATATAAGTGTTATTTGTGAACAATACACCAACCATCATGAAAAGTTAGTACTATATAGACGTAATTGTTTTTTAACCACATTTGTTGAATATTGGTAACATACTTCACAAATTTCGGTGGAGTTTCCAAACACCGTTTTGTGAATGAAGCCGTTCGTCGAAGAAAAATGGCGACCATCGTTGAACTGTACTCGCATTAGTAGAGCCTTTTAATGCACATCCTCGTTAAAATCAATTATAAATTAAACTTATTCAGGAAAAAAAAATAGCTTTGTTTTCGAAGTTGTTTTATGAGCATATTATTTTTATACCTACTTCAATGCCAATTGAAATATCGGCTGGTGAAAATGTCAATTTCTCGAATTTGACCAACAATTATCCGCGATAATGAACCTCATATAAGTGTCATCTGTGAACAAAACATCGCTTATCATTCAAATTAAATACTATGTTATTATTTTGTTTTATAATCATATTTGTTGAATATTGATCACACATATTACAAATTTCGTTGGAGTTTCCAAACACTGATTTGTGAATGAAGCTATTTGTCGAAGAAAAAATGGCGACCATTGTTGAACAGTACTAGCATTAGCAGAGCCTTTTAATGCTTTTTCTCGCTAAAATCAACTATAAACCCAACTTAATCAGAATAAACTAGCTTTGATTTATTGCTTTATCAGCATATTATTTTCATAACCGTAATAGAAATTTTAAAAGTCGACTGTGAAAATGTCGATTCTCTCGAATTTGACCCACATTTTCTAAAACGAGTATGCGCAAAATTCGGCGATTATCTATGTTAAAAGGAATCAGTTGAATAAAATGTTATTAACATATAACGTTCCCAAGATGGCATTATTGCTTTATAATAATTCTAATTGGCTTGACTAAAAATAAATGTGTTTAATACTAGTTTGATATGGGTGGAGTTTTGCAAAATATAGATTCCGAAGTGACGTAAGCATCACCAGCACCCGCGACATGATAATTAACGGAAATGGACAGTAACAAGTCCGGGTATTGATGGGTCCGAGCTCTAAATAAAAAGAAAATAAACAAATTGCTGTTTTTATTATTACTTTTATTTTTATCTGAGGCATATGACTGTTGCTCCATTATTAACTTTTTCCTAGATTTCTCAGCCTCTAGGGCATAACATCATATGCATTGATGATGACATCAGTAGAGAGATAAAGGAAGAATGACATATTAATTTAATAAATAAATCTCTTTTGTTACTTCTGGAGTATGGAATGCTATAAGTATAATGAGGCCCTGGTCATTGACAGTGATTAACAAGAAAAAGGCTTAGCTAGAGGACAGAATCATCCCCTGAATCACCTAAGAATAGTGTTTAAAAAAATAAGCAAAAGTGTTGTAATTAGCTCTCAGAATGCACCATTTTACCCCAATTTCTTAAAACTTTTCCGGACCCCCCTAGCTTGGTTTCATGCCTTCGGCGCTCGCCAACCTGGCTTGACCACGCTGTCTCCCTCATTTTATTTTTCAGAACTTAATATGTCTGGAACGGGATCTTGCCAAGGTAGTTCAGTAGATATAGCACCTGGCTACTACAGTAGTGACTAGTGTTACAGGGATCTTGGGTTTGAAACCCTACATATATCTATCTATCTAGTGACTCTCTAGTTGTACTGCAACATCCCCTCACAAGCTTGGATTATGTGCAAGATGATTGTGTGTCGTGAGAATAAAGGAAGATGAATAATGAGACTAAAAAAGTATGATCTTGAGGTGTGAGAAACTGATGATAGTGTTAGCTGTTAAAAACAGATGAGATTAAAATCTGATTAAAAAATGGGTGTGTTACATAAATTTATGGCATTTGATGGTCAACAGACCAGACTTCCACACTGAACTGATTCAGTGTAGGCAGAAGCACAATGAAAATTTATAAAAATTAAATGAGGTATGGATCTGATGTATTGTGAGGGGGTGGGATTGGCCATGACATGTTCTTGTTGTGGTTCGCTGGAAGTATGTGCGTAATAGTACTGCAACTAGACCATTCATTATTTTGTAAAACATGCAGAGATCAGCATCTGCCCGTCCCTGTTCCAGTGATCTTCAAATAAATTGTGACTGCATTTTCTGAGGCACTGTCATAAGAGGAATATCTATTCAGAGTCCAAGGGACAGCTCTGCGCTGCACCATTTCAGTTTTGTAACTATAAGATTTGGTGTATGGACTCCATACAGTAGAGCATTGCGTGTACGGACTCCATACTGTAGAGCCGTATAGAGGCTAGACAGTCGTATACCACTTTGCGGACACCTGGTGCTTACATCTGATATTTTATTTAATGAATCCAAGGGATTTGTTGGCATTGGACGTGATTCTATTAATATGAGTATTAAAATTTAGATTCGCGGAAATGTCGAAGCCAAGATACCTAGCAGAGGCGACACATTCAAGGACTTGGTTGTGCATGGTGTAGGGAGTTTTCATAGGAGTTCTTGCCCGCCTTGTGCACTTACTGGGGTTAAATTCCATGTACAATTGGGCTTTTCATTGTTGGAGCTGATCCAAGTCTTTCTGGAGGGTAGCTGAGTCATCTGGGCTGTTTATCATCAGGTATACCACAGTGTCATCAGCAAAAAGGTGGACTGGAGACTGCACATTATCAGGCAGGTCATTTATGTACAGTAAAAACAGTATAGGGCCGAGGACTGAGCCATGCAGTACACCTGAAGAAACAGGATCCTCATCTGAACACTCACGTTCAAGTACGACTCTCTGACTATTTCCAGTCAGGAAAGACTGGATACAACTGAGGACTTTGCCTTGTACTCCATGCATCTGCAGTTTATAGAGTAATTTCAGGTGATTGACCTTGTCGAAGGTAGTAGGATAAGATCAGTTTGCTTGCCTTGTGTGAGAGATCTAGTAAGGTCCTCGACAAGTTGAATCAGCTGAGTTTCACAAGCTCTGCGCTCTTGAAAACCGTGCTGCAGGCTGCAGGTCATATAAAATGATGTGTTTCTTGAGGGAATGATATGCTCCATTGATTTGCATAGGATGCACATCAGAGAAATAGGCCGGTAGTTGGCGGTATTGCTTTTTTTACCCTTCTTGAAAAGGGGGTGACTAATTCCTTTTTCCAACCATGGGACTGTACCTGTGTCTAAGGAGAGTTGGAAGATAGCCGTCACAACAGGAGCTATTTCATTTGCAAGCTCATTAAGGACCACTGGTTTAATGTGGGCCAGCCACCTTAGAAGGATTTAAGCTTGTCAAAAGCTTTAGAACCACTAACTGAGATGTCTATATCTGGCATTGCCGCCACCTTGCTTTGGAAGGATGTGGGTATTGGCAGGTTTAGGCCAGACTGAGCACCACTGAGCAGAGCCCCTTGGTACAGTTTGATAAGGTCCAGAGCTGATCTTGATGAGAATACTGACCGAAACTGCCAGTTAAGTGAATTGGCCTTGTCAACATATTGGAAGTGAATGTGTACTCGCCTTCTTTAAGAGGACCTATACTTTGTGAGTCTTGCGTTGAGTGTTTCAAGAGACTAAAGTCTTTTACGGGAAAAATTGGTCTGAACTTGGATGGGCACTTTTTTTTCTCTCACGTTTACTTTACTGGTGTGAGGAGTAAATGCCCTTGAGATTGATGCTGCCATCAGATTCTGGAGCTTGCAGTCTAGAGACCTTCAGGACAGCTGAGATGCCTTAGTCCTAAATGTTGTGAGGGTGGACTAGTGTAGTCAGGCTAGGGTGCATGTACTGTGTATTTAGTGTTGTTTGATTATTGGATTTTTCATGGTTGATCATTGAAAATAATCAGACAGGAAGTTTTGATTAATAGTCCAACTTTGTCATTTCCTTGCATGATTTGAGATTCAATATATCCTTGTCACAACAAGCTTAGACGTAACATTCATTTTTGAAGTCACCGAAATTTCTAAGTTCTGCTGTATGGTTTCTAGTTGTTGCAGAAACACTATTGTTTTGCATTTCTGACATAGGTACTTGAGATGAATAGTTTGTGAGATAGCATATATTTTGCATCAAAGTTGCAAAATTTTAACTGAAGCTTCAAAAAGCATTAGATGTACATATTTTCAATTATAATTGCTTATCACTAAACACAATTGATTAGTAGAATCAACACTAATTTTTGATTGATCATCGATTATGATCGATCTGCTATATCCTTAACTAGTGTTACAGGGGTTGTGTGTTTGTCCCGCTTCAGGCAGGCACAATTTTCCTCTCATGTTTATTTTAAGATTCTCACCCCCACCAGCACCTAAAAAATCTGACAAATGAATGATTTATTATGAGAAGAGTATGAAACAAGGTCATGTTTTTGTACATGATAGTCAAATTTGAATTTTCCAATACAATGCACATGTCAAAATCAACATTTATATATGTAGGTATATCTTGGTTTGTTATGATTTACCACATCAGCAGATGGCCCTGGAATAAAAAAAAATTCTCCCACCTACTTATTTTTTATTCTTTCTAAAATCTGAATGAGAACCTAATAATTTTCTCTCACCTACTATGGAAGCAGTTATCATCCTGTGTGGTCCTAATAGTTAATGCAAAGAGAAAACAAAGCACAAGTCCAAAGAAAAAAAAAAAAAAAAAGAAATTTTGTGGCCAGTTTTGTCCATTTTTCTTACATAAATTTGTACACCCAGTTTGCATTTTTTTTAAACAACACTGGAACTTTACATCTTTCATAAAATAACACCAGAACAAGAATATCATTATCTGGGCAACTGCAAGGACATAATATGTTGACCAGAAATGCCAAAAGCATCAATTTCTTATATGCAAACAATTTTCCAAGACACCATTTAAAATTAAAGCATTAGAAGATTTATTCTTCATTATTATGTTTTCATATGAATCAGTCCCATCTGGCCTGCTCTCATTTCCTCTACTTCCATTTCACCAATAATTTGTCCCATTTTGTCATTTGCGATCCTGAAACATTTATGGGGTAGAGGACTGACAAAACTTGATGGTCATATATTGTGTCCAAAAACTATATTTTATGCTTGCATGTATTTTCTGTTTTGTCATAATGAAAACATGCCTATTCAAATATACTGAAAATTTTACCATCAAAAAATGAAAATTTTTCGATAAAAAATTCTAATATTCTTCATATTTTTGCTCAAAACACAGACTGTAGGTACTCATTAGAAACGTCTTGGCGAGGCAGTTCTAATGCGTACCCACAATCTATGTTTTTGAGCAGAAATAAGAAAAATAATGTATACCCTGTAAATCCCAATTTTACTATATAAAAGAGGGGTTTAAGGGGGTCAAAATTATATAGGCATGTTTTCGTGATGATATAGCTCTAGATAAGCTGGGTTTTGTTTTGTTTGTTTTTTTGTTGTTGTTGTTTTTTTTTCAACCAAAAAGTGCATGTATTGATCGATGCTTTCCTATTTCTCAATGAAACAAACCTTGTGGGTACTCGTTAGAAGTGCCTTAGCTAGGTGCTTCTAATCGTAATGAGTACCCACAACATGTTTTCATGAAGATAAAAAAACAGTGCTCCAGTTAGCCCTTTACAGAGGGGCGAGCCACCTTTCTTGCCCTTTCCTGCCGCCCCTCTGTCTTTTTTAATCTGTCCTCTGCCTTAATTCAGCTTCAGGCATAAAACCTTACATTTGGTAAAAATTTCATGAAAATAGGACCAAAATTAAAAAATATCAATATTTAACCTTTACCACTCTCTGGGCTAATTCAGCAGACGACAAATAGATGATATTTATCTTCTTTTTTCTCAGAAATCAGGATTTGACATTTCATGCAAATTGTGTCCATTGGAAACAATTTGAATGAAATGTCAAAACCTGTTTTCTGGGGAAAAAATAAGAAATATATTTCTGTATATTGTCTGCTGAAAATGTTACAAAGAGTGTAAAAGCATTTAACTCTTGTCCTGCTGAACCCTGATATATCCTGCCTTTGCAAACAGTGTAGAGCTTGATCAATTGCCTGGATCTGCACTGTTTGTCATTCAGTATGTGAATTCATATCAACTACCTGGATCAAGTAATCTGATTGGCTGAAAACTGGAAATGGGCGTGGCATCTTAATTTATTCAGCATGACAAGGGTTAAAGTCAGTTTTATGTGTATTCTATCATGGAATGGGATTATATTTTGTAGCATGACCTGATACTAAGCACATCATATGACACGTTTCTCTCATTCTTGTATGGCCGCACAAGTACCCTACCCTACATCCCTCTGCCCTCAAATCCTAGCTGGAGCACTGAAAAACATTTATCAGGATAGCCCTCTTATCTTGAGCTGTTTATTGTCCTTTATATTTTTCAGAACAAATGACTTGTTGAAGCATTCTTTGGCCTCTGTTCACTATAATGGAGAGGTCAGGAGGTTATGGCCAGTCACTGGCTCACAGCTTTAGCTTGCCCAGTCTGGTTGAAGGCAGTGAGCCAATCAGTGAGGCAGAGGAATTTGTGGAGGTCTGATTATAATTGTGTCTGCTGTTGTATTTGTCTGTCTGCTGATCTGTCTTCCACTATCCTTCTCTGTCCTTCTGTCTCATTTCCTGCTTTCTCAGATTTTCTGTATTCCCCCTAAATTCTCAATCTCTTTCTCTCTCTGTTAATATTTTAGATTTTAGCAGTTTTGTCCTTAATACGAGGGTTGTGCAAAAAGTTCTGTCACTAATAGGCTTACTTAGTTTTATCCCTGGTATATTTTAAAATGCTTCACTGCACTTGAATGGTGTGTTGAATAGCTAATGATACCCGTTTATTTTGTGCAAATTGCTTTCCAACTGACCGAGTTATTTCAAATTGAAATAGATGCAGTCATATACACTGACCAATTTACTTGTTACATTGGAACATGGACCAGAAGACTGAAATTTGTAGCTATATTAAATGCCACATTAGGCTTAATATATATTCAAAGCAGATATTTAATGAATTGTGTGGTATATATGGACCTCAGACCATTTCAATGCGCACAGTTTTTAGGTGGGTTAAAGCTTTTAAAGCGGGGCAATTTTCTGTTGAAGATGATACCCATCTTGGAAGGCCTAAAACCTCTGTTACCAAGGCTAACATCGCTGCTGTAAAGATTGTGGTCAAACAGGATGCGTGATTGTCTGTCAGAGATATAGCTAGTTGTACTGGCATATCAGAAGGCAGTGTGCAAACAATTCTGGATCTGAGAAAGGTTTGCGCTAGGTGGGTACCTCATTTACTCACTGAGGAGCAAAGACACAATGCCCTAAATGTACCCGGGAACTTTTGAAAACATACAAAGGCTGTAATAGTCAGGTTATTTCTAACTTGCTAACAGGTGATGAAACCTGGGTGCACATGTTTGAGCCATAAAGAAGGGCTGATAATAAGCAATGGAAGCGAAAAGATCAAAAACGCCCATGTATTGCCAAGAGAACTGTAAGTTGAAAAAGATGTTGTACGCAATTTTCTTTAATTCAAGTGGGCCAGAAGTTCAAGTGCCTTGTCCATCTGGTCATACAGTCACTGGCCGATTCTACAAGAATTCTGTACTGAAGAAAGTAAAAGAGTTTTACAATAAGAAATGACCAAGCAAAGGATGGTCAGGAGTCCACCTTTTACATGACAACGCCTCCTCTCATAAGTGTGAGGTTGTTAAGTCTTTTTTTGGCTTCTGAAAAGGTGAAAGTTTTAAACCATCCACCTTATTCACCTGACCTGAGTCCTTGTGACTTCTTTTTAGTTCCAAGGCTTAAGAAAATGCTTTCTGGAAATAAGTATACGTCTAGAAGTTCTCTTGGCAGCTCTGTTTATCAGTCTCCAACTAAAAGAAGACTATTTATTTGCTTTTCGTGACTGGGTAAAAAGGTTACAAAAATGTGTTTCAGTAAAGGGGGAATACTTTGAAGGTTTGTAATAAAAATATATTTGATAAAGTGTAGCACTGAAGTAATCCAAATCCAGTGACAAAACATTTTGCAGGACCCTCATATGCAATATTGAAAAATGTAGCAAATTACATTCTAAAATATTTTTTTATGTTTGTGAAGTTAGTTTTCAGAGTAGACAATAATCACATCATCAATCTATGCATGAGTGCATCCATCTGTTTGTCTGCACTTCTTATCTAGTTCATAACCTTGTCACAGTCACAAAAAGATTTTGAAATGCATGGCAATGGCACTTAGATAATGTCTGGCTTATAGGGATGTGTGCAGCCTTTCTAGCAACATTGCCGCAATATGAAGGATTCATTGAAATGGAGACTGATTTACCCTTTCCTGCAAAAGGCAGTTTTGCCATGATGTTACAAAATGTACGTGCGTACATGTATGTGTGTATGTCAGATTTGTAACCAGAGTCTAACAAATGTTAAAGTTTACATTCAGATTTACATAGACATTTTCATCCACGTTTCTCTTGGAGATCATAACGAGTACCTTTTATGCCAGGAAGTTGAAATTTGGAGTGCTATGTACCCAGACCTAAACCTTCATTTCTGTGCTAGAGTTGCTCCTGGGTCTTGTCCTGGGATGGGACTAGGTTCAAAGGGCAGGTGCATTTGTGTACTTTGGACACATGTCTACTTTTTGTTGTTTTATGTCTTCATTGTTTCTAGGGAAAACGTTTCTGGATTTTATAACATTGTGTTGCATGTAAGGATTTAATAGTAATTTGACACAAGTGTATCCCAAAACAGTAAGTTCATTTGCTGCATGCAATAATAGTTCCCTCATTGGAAGATCAAAGTCACCTGAACTTTGTACAAATTACCTGTATAACTTCCAGCAGTTCATGTCTGACTTATAACTTGATCATGTATGAAGGAATTTTGAAATAATTTGACACAAATGTATTACTTTAACCCTTAAAACGCCAAGAAAACCTGCATCTGAAAATGTCATCTATTTATGGCATCTGCTGAATATTCTTGCAAACTTTTCAAACCTAATTTTGCATACAGGCAAACAGTGTGGACCCTGATCAGACTGCTCCTCTGGGTCCACACTGTTTACAAAAATGACTTTTAAAATCACAAACAGACGACATAGCAGACGACAATTGTTGTGATTGGCAGTTTAAGAGTTAATAACAAATCATATGCCAATGCAAGGTACGTGTCATTGTTTGTTCCTCATTTCTCCTTGTGGTACCTTGGGAAGATTGTTCTTCATAATTGTGGCATTTCTTGGGTATCTTAACTTATATTTTTGCACAAAGTGCCTGCATCATCATTATGAAAACACAACTATTCAAATATACAGAGCGTTTCACCTCCAAAAACTGAAAATTTTCAGAAAAAAAAAAAATCTGATATTTTTCATATTTCTGCTGAAAACATAGATTGTTCTAACAAGTACCCACAATCTATGTTTCTCAGCAGAAATAAGAAAAATAATGTATACCCCTGTAAACTCTAGTTTTACTATATAAAAGTGAGGTTTAAGGGGGTCAAAATTATATAGGTATGTTTTCGTGATGATTATGGCAGTAGATCATGTCCAGCTTATGTCTTTGTTGTGTTTGAATGGGTTTTGAAATAATTTGATACAAATATACCCCACAACAAGATCAGATGTTGTATGCATCACCTGTCTCTCTACCTTTAAGGTCAAAGTCACATGTTAACTTTGTATAAATTGCATGTATGCAGGCAACTAGGCAGTAATTTGTTTCAGCTTCTATATTTGTTGTGTTTAAAGAATTTCAAATGTAGCCCACATCAAGATAATGTGTCACTTATAAAACCCAGTTCCCTGCCATGAAGGTCACGGTCACATTTGAACTTTATATATATAAATTGCCTGTATAACTCTAGCATTAGTTAGTGTCTGGCTTTTAACTGTATAATATGAAGTGTTTGAAATAATACAACAAACTGTACCCCCATAGGACTAGATAAGAGTGGGTATTGGGTAAATATTTTTTTTTTTATTTCTCCACAAAAAACAAATGTTGTGGGTACTCATTAGAACTAATGTTTCTCGGCAAGCCTCTAATGAGTACCCACAACATGTTTTTGTGGAGAAATAAGAAAAATATCAATTCTTTTGGAATTGAAAAAGGGTTTTATGAAGACCTATGACCCCTCAGCAAGATCATAATCATATGTCACATGCAATATTCAGCACCCTGCCTATAAGATCACGGTCACATTGGAACTTCATACAGATCGTCTGTATAAGATTATGGCAGTAGTTCATGCCTGGCTTATAATTTTGTGATGCATGAAAGGATTTTGAAATAGTTTGAGTAACAGTTTTTAATATCCCATAATAAGAGAATTTATTATGTGAAATATAAGCTGCCTGCCTTAAAGGACAGTTTCACACTCACCTTTGTACAAAATGCCTGCATGGCATTTTGGTCACGGTAGTGTTTCATGTCCAGTTTTGTTTCAACTTTGTTGGATAAAAAGGGATTTTAAAATAATTTGACAGAAATATATCATGTGTTGCATGCAAGTCCTGGCTCTTCCATGTCTTGAAGTAAGGTCACAGTTCAAATAATACAAGTTGCCTGTGGACGTAGTTTTGCTTACTTTTCTGTCAAAGCCATTTCAAAATCTGTTGATGCATCACAAAGTTCCAGAGCTATGATCATGATCAGACTGCACAGATAGACCGGTTGTTCTGGGTCTTTGCAATCCATTTTTTTTCTCAGAGTGAGATTATTTTGGTTGATTATTTCAGATGAAATCTCTGAGAGAGCGAGGAGATAAAGCCCTTGAAATAAAAGACTTCAAAGAAGCAATAAAATACTACAATGAGGCCCTGGAGATTGATGATAAAAACTCAGATGTTCTACTGGCACGAGCTACGGCTTGTATACAGATGGGGGACTATATCAGTGCTCAGAGGGACACTGAAACTCTCATTAACCAGGAGACAGAAAACTCAAAGGTTTGTGCAGAAGTTGTCACATATGAAATCTCATATTAGACTTAAGCAGCCAAAAATAGTCAAAGTTACATTTACCCTTAAAGCCCTAAAAAGTAAACTTTTTGAAGATGGCACTCTAAACTTGATTTTGCTATTTTTCATAGAAAATAAGTCTTGACATTTCATGTAAATCATCTGCCTAGCAGATGATTTACATGAAATGTCAAGAATTATTTTTAGCTCACCTAAGCAAATGCTCGGGATGAGCTATTGTGATCACCCTGTCCGTCGCCCGTCGTCAACGACTAGTTTCGTTAACACTTTAGAGGACACAGTTTTGATCTATCAATCTCCATATATGGTACTGTCTGGTGAGTGGTGATGCTGTGTATAGTATCATAGCAACTTTCTGTAATATTCCAAAAGAATACACCTGTAGACTGACCATAGATTCTTCTTGTATTTAATCATTTAAACATAATATTACTTTCATATATACAAAGATAATAATAGCTTTTCTAATATAGTTTTGATTTCCATATAGTTCTAGCATATGATTCAGCAAGTTTTTGATACACAGATGAAATTTTTTTTATTTCTGATTGCCATTTGAGTCAGCACACAAAAAAAGCACTTTATAGTTTTCCGGTTTGTGGTTCTTCACATGTGCATGTGCAGTTCTCTATTTGGGCAACACACATGCATTTTTTGCCTGAAGCTTCCTCAAGCTGTCTATTACAGAACAGCAAAGACCCTGTCAAGACTGCACATGCACGGCTGGCCAGAGTCTTTGCTGGTTGTCTGTGTGATAAGTACCAATTTTTCAGGTGCTGGCTTATTTATTCAATGTTTCAGGCATACAAACTTCAAGGCTTGGCCATGAAGCATTTGCAGCAGAACAAAGAGGCTTTAGCCTCCTTCCTGACTGCCCTTGACCTTGAACCAGAGAATGCCGATGAACTTACAGATTACATTGCTGATGTAACAGCTGCTGTCTGTCACCTGCCAAAAGATCTGATGGATGCTTTAAAAGGTATACACAGTTGACTCTCATTATCCCAACTTTGCTTATTGCAAATAATCGCTTATCTCAAAGTGAAAAATCTGGTCCTGTTTTAAAATAGAAATCTAACAACAGGTAACAAAGTATTGTGCAAAAGAGGTTAATTTTGCTCCAAAGGAGCAATTTCTCCTCTTTTCCACAATATATCTCTATTAACATCAGGGGTCAAATGACATATTCATTTGTGAAATGTGGGTGTTGCATTTATTTTCCTTAATCTGCAAAACTGATATTTCAAGGTACGGATATCTCTAAGTATTTCAGAGAGTCCCTTAGACTTCGAGATAACGAGAGTTGACTGTACATGTAGCTTAGTATCTGACAGTTATTACATAAGCATGATGATAGTGATGATGATGAATGAATAAACGATAAAAATGGGTTTACTTTAATATGCTGATAGTATGTAATGATAATAATAATACAAATAATAATAATAATAGAAGAAGAATAGTAGTAATAATAATAATAATAATTATTATTATTCGTACTAATCAGTATATTACAGTTAATCTCTTAGTAATACTCTAAGCTTCTTAAGATCCTAAATAATGGATTTTGTAATATGTACCACTATGAAGCTGATAGTTGCTTCAACCTTTTCCACTGGAAGGGCAAATTCAGCAGATGACAAATTGATGATATTTTCTCTCTCTTTTTTTTTCCAGAAAATTGGCTTTGACCTTTCATGCAAATTGTATCCTGAGGAGACAATTTGTATGAAATGTCATGGCCTGTTTTCTAGGAAAATAAAACTATTTTAAATATTGTCTGCTGAAAATTTACCCAGCATACTAAGCTTTTAGCAGCAGTACTATAACTCAATGAATGTTTACTGTCGTGTCAAAGGTTGGACGAGTTCATTCAAAATCCATTTTAGGTAAGCATGACGAAAAATAGCATCTCGGGCATTTTCGGACTTATCCGTGAAGTGTTCAGCAATAGCACCACGAGAATAGCAAACATATACACAATACATTGTATCTGTAACAGTGGAGGGTGTGGTGTAGTGGATACATCACTGGGGCATGACCCTCTTGAGTGGAGTAAATTGTCGTATTACACCGCGCAGTCTCTATTTTTTTTTTTCTCTTTGTATTTTACTTTGGAATTTTTATTATAATTATTATTATTTTTTTGTTTTTTTCATTTTTCATACCCAGTTGCAAAAAAAAAAAAAAAAAAAAAAAAAAAAAAGGCTAAATGGACGTTACTGTATCTGCTGATCATACTCCATTATAAAGCACCCTGGCTAATTGGCACTTACTGTATTTACCCGAAGTCTGAGCAAACAGTGTGGACCCAGGGCAGAATGTGGAGTGATTAGAGTCGTTACTGAATGTCTCTTGTCTGGCATTTTAGATAAATAAACAGGTAGTTGAATGACCTTGTTAAACTTTGGAGGCAAGTATGGTAAGGTGTTAGAATGTTTAGCATAAACATGCTATTTTTTCTCTCTTCTTTTATTTTTTTGGGCAATAAACAACAAGACATTATGTCGTTATCTCAATACTATTATCATTCAGTCTGATGAGGATGTTTGTCCGCTTACAAAATTAATGGATACTTTAGGATATATGAATGGACAGGAACAATCCAGATGAGACTGTGCAGATGCACAGGTTGATCTTGAACTTTCGCTATTTGAATGCAATGAGCTCATCAGTACATGCATTTAAGACTTTGTTTTGTATTTATGTTGTGTAAACATTTTAGCAGACAACATTTTGAAATATATTCCCCAGAAAATAGAACTCCACATTTCCTGCAAACTGTCTCCTTGACTGAATCCTATTTTCTGGGTAAAAAAGAATAAACAAGGTAAAAAAGTAAGGAAAAATATTAACCCTTAAAGCGCCAGTCACAACTATTGTCGTCTGCTTTGTCTTCTGCCGGTTACTTTAAAAGTCATTTCTGCAAACAGCGTGGACCCAGATCAGACTGCTCCTTTAGGAGCAGTCTGATCTGGGTCCACACTGTTTGCCTGTATGCAAAAATAGGTTTGAAAAGTTTGCAAGAATATTCAGCAGACGACATAAACAGACGACATTTTCAGATGCAGATTTTCTTGGCGCTTTAAGGGTTGGTTTAAACAATAGTTTATTAAATATAATGAGTACAACACAAACATACAAAAATGACATAGAGGATCAGATAACAAGCTAATTAAAGCTTATGTGAAATCTTCTCCGAGCACAAATATTATACAGAACAAACGAGTGTAGAACATAAAGGCTACTATCGTTGAATTTAGCAAATTGCATACAGAAATTTTAACAAAGACACACGTGAGAGAAAGAGAGAGAGAGAGAGAGAGAGAAAATGGATTCCCAAAGTTTCCCAGATGCTATTCCGACACGACGCCACTGTCCCGACTTATAAGTAATGTTAGTTGACAACACAATGACAGTTATAGACCGCGCCGGTCTCTTATTATAGCTTTGGATTTTTACAAATGGTAGATTATTCGATTGGCTCAGTGACAAACTTTTTTATATTTGCCGGGATCGTCGGTTTGTGACGTTCCTGGCAAATAAAAAAGAAAAAAAACTTATAACAAATTGTGTCATAAACAAAGTAATGTCTACTGTACTTTCAAATCAGTCTAGAAATTTGATGAAGCTTAAAAAGCAAACATTAAAGATCACATTGTTTCTTTTATACATGTTACATTGAAAATTTATTACATTTTAATATACCCTTGTCCCATATCTCTGTATAAACATGAACAAACTCTTTGCCAGTACTTAGACGTTTACGTCTAAATATTTTGTCTTGTATTCCTTTAATTCACATCAAACCTTTTCGTTAAAATAATGTATTTGTGCACAGCATCAAATATTGTTTCGTTTTCTTCTCTCGATAAACTTGCATCACCAAATAAATACGTCTTCAATGGTAGATGAAGGAACTCTGATAAGATACGTATTCGTGTTGAGTTGTGGTTTGGACATTCAAAAAAGAAGTGTTTGGTAGTCTCGGATTTACCACAAGAACATAAAGGGGAGTCAATAAGATTTTTGTGATACAAGTGATGCCTTAAAGAACTACATTCTAGTCGCAATCGCGTATGAAAAATTTGAGCTTTCCTACTTCCAAAGTGGAACCAAATAGGTGGTTTGTTGATGTGCTCGGCTAGTTTACATTTAAACTGTGTGACTGAAGTACTGTTCCTTATTTCAATGGGAAGATTATTCCAAGCCCTTTAAGCATTAAGGGTTAAAAAAAAAAATAAAAAAAAACACGCACAGAGATGGAATATTATTATGACTAAAAAAAAAAAAAGACTGTTAAGTGGAATGAACCTCCGACCTTCGATTTAGTTTTTGACTTTATGGACAAGGAACTTACAGTTTGAGCTATGATCCAGTACACGTGCAAGAAACCACTATCAATGTGTAACTTATTCAACAGAACGGTGAACCGGAAACTACCGAGTTGCATTATTTATATCGGTAACAACCTGCTTCACCTTGACCCTGGATTATTCCAATATTAAAAGTGCATTGACATGACAGTAAACATTCATGGAGTAATAGTACAATTTACTGGAATGTTTCTGTAGGATTGTTAAAAGAATTGATCTGCAACATGCTGAAAAAGCGGAAAATAACAATTTTTGTATATGAGAATAGCATAAACCCAGATCAGCTTGTGTATTCATGCATATCTCTAGTTAAAAGGAGCATCCAGGGCCCAGTTGTTCAAAGCTAACGACGTCGTTAGTTAACGATTCGTTAAAAGTTACATCGAGTGATACGTAAATATTCTGAAATTTTTTGATGAAAAAATGTGAGTAGCTTTTGCAGTGCAAAAGCTACTCACATTTTTTCAGCAAAAAATATCAGAATAATGTATATTGAATCCCCTAAAACAGTTAACGAAATGACCCTTAACGAGCTCGTTAAGCTAACGACGCTTTGAACAACTGGGCCCAAATAAATATTAGTCTAAATTCTCCACAAAAGCATGTTAATGTCACTAAATTTTGGATGAAAATTTGTCTTGTCTAGAGCTGCACGGCATAGCCTGAAGAGACTGCACAGATGTGCCAGCTGATCTGGGTCTAGGCTCATAGCTCTTGAAAAGGCGCTTTTTTCAACCAAAAGGTATCTATATTTTTCTTATTTCTGGATGAAAACGTGGGTACTCATTAGAAGCGCCTCGGTGAGGCACTTCTAATGAGTACCCACAACATATATTTTTGTCCAGAAATATGAAAACTATTTACCTGATACCCACTCTTATCTAGACCTATGGGGTTAGTGGGATATGCCTGTATCATAAACCCCTATCCTTTTATTTAATTAAGAGCTGCCACCATTTTTTTTAAAGATTTTAGGTAGAAGGAATGTGACTTCATCTCTGTAAAAGTTGCCTCCCTTTGCAAAATAATTGTCTGTGGTCATATTTTCAGATATGGACTCCTACAAGAAGTTGAGTGAAGTGGGTGTGTATCTGTTCCAATCCAAAAAGTATAAAGTGTGTATCAAAATACTTGAGGCGGCCCAGAAGTTTCAAACAAACCAGAAAGGCATTACCATGCGCATACTGCTAACTTTAGCAAATGCTCACTCTGCCTTAAAACACACAGACAAAGCCATTAATCTATACCAAGAGTGTCTCTCAACTGCCATTGCTACTCATGATCAGGTGTACCAGACCAAAGCTCTTGTAAATATTGCAACACTGTATCTAGAAAACCAGGACACCCATCAGGCAATCATTTATTATGAGAAATTACTACATCTTGAGGCCGAGCTGTTAGGAGAAACAGGAAGTGAAGAAGAGTTACCAGACTTTTGGACAAAAGAGCTACAATGTGGGCTTCACCTGAATTTAAGTATTGCTTATAAAGCTATTGGTGATATGCAGTCTGCAATTAAGCATGCTAAGAAATATGTCAACTTTATAGAGAAGTATAATTTTCAAGGAAAACTAAAAGCAGAGTCATATCATAATACAGGAATGTTAAATGAGATTTTAGGCAACTACAATGATGCTATAAATAATTATAATAAATATTTACAAGAATGTAAGAGAAATGGAGATAAAAAAGGAATGGCTCAAGCTTACGGTTGTTTAGGTAGTGTGTATGCTGCTTTAAGACATTGGAAACTTTCCATAACTTACCATGAACAGTATGTTGCCATGGCAACAAGGTTTGAAGATAAGAGGATGCAAACCATAGCCAATGAAATGCTGGCTGACACTTTAATGCTTGTGGGTGATTTTGAAAGAGCAGTTACTGTGTATGAAGAAATGCTTAATTGTTGCTTGCGTACAGATTACAGGACAAAGGCCATGGGTATGTGTAAAATGGGTAATGCTTATAATGCACAGAAGAAATTTCAGTACAGTTTAGCATTTTATGAGCAGGCTTCTGATATAGCTCAAGACTTTGAATTTCCTGAAATAGAAATGATGAGTCATTATAATATTGCCTGTATCAACCAGAATTCTTCTCAGATGATGGAACTAGAGCAAGCATTGAAGTATTTTTTACGTCTCATACCATTTTTAGAAACAAAAATTCGTGAACATTTGGAAGAGGCTAGCCATTGTTCAGAAGAATATTATACACAACTTAGTGACTGTTACGATGGCATCCAGACTGTGCTTGCAAAGTTGGGAAATAAGGAGGAATGTCTTCAGTATGCCGAATCTTTTCGCAAACGCCCACTGACACAGACTCACAATTATCAAGCATCTGCAATGACGAGTCAGAGTCACACGGCACCCTGGGATATGTGGACTGTAGAGAGGATGAATAGAGTGGTGAGTCAACAGAGTAGTACTGTACTCTACTACTCCTTGCTGAAGACCCATCTTTTACTCTGGGTGCTGCAGCCTGGTGAGGGACTAGTCAGATTCTATTCCAAAAAGGCTTCTGGTGGAGAAAATATGATAGAAGTAGTAAGTACTTGTTATAATGAAAATGTCCATTGAAAACATTATTGCGTATTTTAAGTAAAAGTCCTGA
This sequence comes from Anodontia alba, assembly GCA_964016985.1. Taxonomy (NCBI): domain Eukaryota; kingdom Metazoa; phylum Mollusca; class Bivalvia; order Lucinida; family Lucinidae; genus Anodontia; species Anodontia alba. The sequence continues at coordinate 109,905,012 of OZ024821.1, read as the reverse complement.
AAATTCTAACAGAAAAAAATAATAATGACGTGTATTATCTGTCTGCACAAATAAGGCAAAGAGAAATAATGTTTGCAAAGGGGCCAATTTAATTGCCAATGGATTATATATATATATATATATATATAAATATATTGGCATGTAGAATTTCTTTCAGAGAAAAAAAAACAAAAACATTTTACTACAGAAATTCCATATAGTACAGACTGAATTTTGTCTATTTTTTATTCTAGGCTGTTTATTTGAGAACAAAAAACACAGAACATAAAAACTCAAATGATTTCCGATACAATATTTTCAATCCCAACTAAAATGTTTCATTTAGAATAAAATGCCAAACTAAAAAAATCTTTCCAAGTGATATAAAAAGACAGTAGATACATATACACATGTTTTTGTGAGCACCAAAGGCCTGTCTGGTTTGCATCACGAAAACATGCCTATATAATTTTGACCCCCTTAAACCCCACTTTTATATAGTAAAACTGGGGTTTACAGGGGTATACATTATTTTTCTTATTTCTGCTCAAAACATAGATTGTGGGTACTCATTAGAACCACCTCGGCGAGGCGGTTCTAACGAGTACCCACAATCTATGTTTTGAGCAGAAATATGAAAAATATCAGAATTTTTTATCTGAAAATTAGCATTTTTTAGTGGTAAAATTTTCAGTATATTTGTATAGGCGTGTTTTTGTAATGGACTTTTTTCTTTTCTTTTTGTTTTTTTTTTTTTAGTATCCTTATTTGTCTTTCCTCTTGTAACCATTTGTTTTTGATAAAAACTTGCATTTTTGTAGTATCTTATGTTATTCAAATTGTTTTTTATTTTGTAATAAAGGTTGAGTCGATTGTGGCAGAGGCTTTGGAAAAATGTGACCAGAAACAGCTCCAGAATGAGTGTGAGACTCGAGCTCTACCACTTAAAGCCAGTGATCTTGAAATGATTCGGAGAAGGAACCTGGCATTAAATAAGTCTTTGGACAATAAAAATGACAAAAATAAATTAGAAAATGAAACAAAACCAGAAAAATCTGCTGAAAGACGTTTATATGATTTATTATTTTCACCAGTTGAAGATATTTTGTCAAAGCTTGGGAAAAATGGTCCTTTGATTGTGGTGCCAGATAAAGTATTGCACCATTGTCCCTTTGCACTGGTGCAAGATTTTCTTAACAGATATGCATTTCAGAGATTCCAGCTTACCTATCTGCCTAGTTTGTTGTTACTTGATAAAGTAATTGGAAATGAGATGAATTATCTCCGAGCTCAAGATGACTTAGCTTTTGAGCGTGCTCAGAATAAGAAAGGTGGGATTTTTAAACTTATGAAAAAGACTTCCGTGAGTGGTGATTATGGAAACTTGTCAGTGATGTCAGGGGAGAGTATCAGTGTAGTTAATCCTAAAAGAGTTTCACATCCTCGACTGCTGAGTAGGAAGTCACCAAAATTTAAGATGATACCTCCACAGCCAGGCAAAATTCCACATGAAAGGACTATGTTTGAGGAGGATTTCAAACAACATTCTGCTTGGTATACACCTAGATTTGACAGAAGTTTACATATTATACCAGAATCTTCTAGAGGTAATGTGATTTGCCTTTACCATTGTTAGCCCTTGCCATCCTGAATAAATTAACATACCACACCCACTTCTAATTCTCTGCCAATCAGATTGCTTGATCCGGACCGTTGCTATAAATTCATATACTTAATGGCAAACAGTGCAGATCCAGATCAGTTGGCTTCTGAAGAAGCCAACTGATCTGGATCTACACTGTTTGCAAAAGTAGCGCATATCCTGATTCAGCATGACAAGGGTTAACACCGAAATATTATATTTATGCTAGTCCCAGATCAAGCAGGCTCTGCAATATTTGTCTTTCAGCAGGCATATTTTAGACACTTTACAGGGTAGGATCTGTTCCAGTTTCAGGATAAGTATGGTAATGAGCTGTAGTACCCAAATACAGGATACGGTAAATGTCCTAAAATTTCGAAATCTTTATTCCATACTATTTTTGCCTAAATTGTGCTTTTTATGCAGTTGTTTCTTAAAATATTTAGTGGAATGGCAAACAGTGTAGACCCTGATCAGACTGCTCTTTCAGGAGCAGTCTGATCTGAGTCAGCACTGTTTGTCTATGTCATTTTGTCAGACGCTTTGGTGTTTGAAATTTTAGGACATTAACGATAGTTAAGGTAAAATATTTTCCTCATTATATTGTTGTTTTATATCTAGATAAGATTATCCAGATTTTGTTTTTTGTTTTTTTTTCTTATTTTTCTACAAGTCACTTCCGTGTTTTCCAGGAGAAAAAGTTAAATTGTCAATACTTTTTGGTTGAAAAAAAAAAAAAAGCATCTTATCTAGAGTTATAGAGATGTGTTTACCAGGAAAACATGATATGAATAGTATTTGACTTAATCATTGAATCAAACTGAATGTGGATTTCAACAGGGTTTACACTGTGTGCCACTCATCCAGCAATTTTTAGACACAACATCGGGTGGTTAATTGTACTTGTTCAAATTTTAGAACAAGTATGGTAAGGAGTTGAGGTGTCCGATTTTCTCCGAGACAGTCACAGAACTTCAGCGTTTAATTAACAAACTAGCAGAATAATGTGATAGGTGGCGCTTTACTATAAATCTTCTCAAAACAAAAATCATTGTGTTTAGAAATGGCGGACTGTTACGAGAATATGAACGCTGGAAATTCAAAGACATGAATTTGGAAGTTGTTACATACTATAAATATTTAGGCCTTTTGTTATCATCCAGAAACTAATGGTTTATGTGTCAGAAACTCTAGCAAATCAGGCTTCAAAAGCGTGGTTTGTAGTCAAATCTGAACTGTCAAATTTTGGCGATGTAAAACCTGATATACTCGCTAAAATATTTGATTGCAAGCTATTACCAATTTTGTTATACGATCAGAGCTTTGGTTCAGCCATGCATCCCAAGACATTGAAATAGTTCACAACAAGTTTTGTAAATTTGTTCTCAATCTACCCATCCAGGCACCAAACTATTTTATAAGAAGTGAATTGGTAGATACACGATAGCCCCTCACAAGTATTCAAGAGCAATTAAATATTGGCTTCCTATAATACATTTGCCTGATAACAGACTTCTGAAATTTTGTTATAAATTTCAAACTTGTTGGACTGAAGCAAATACAGATTGCTGGGCATTTCAAGTCAGAGATTTGTTATTTAGAACTGGGTTTGGTGATGTATGGCTAAACCAAGGTGTAGAAAGATTAGAAATATTCCTTAAACATTTCAAAACAAGATTACTGGCTTTTGATATGCAAACTCAGAACTCTGACATACAAGATATGGACAGGTTACAAAGTTATAAATTACTGAAAACAAACTTTGGATGTGAAAATTATTTATTCCTGGTAAAGAACAAAATGTTTAGAACAGCGCTCATAAGATTTAGAGGTAGTTTACTAAAACATGAGTATAACGAAGGTCAATACAGAAATGTACCATTCAGTGAAAGAGTATGCCCTTTATGTCACACAGATATTGAAATGGAATATCACTTCTGTTTTGTCCAAGTTTGAGTCAGCTTAGGTCCAAATATATGTCAAGCATTTGGTACACATATCCATCCATACAAAAATTTGTTCAATTGTGTACATCTAAAAGCAGCTGTACTATGAACAATATTTCTTGCTATATATTTTCTGCAATTGAACAACGTAATCGATATCTCATTGACATGAATGTATAACTTTGTCACTTTCTGCACGTATATATTACTTGTGTTTGTTCACTTATTTTGGCCAGTGGCCTGTGTTACCAAAGAAATAAACTGTTAAACTAAAAAAATACTTTGGGTAAATACAGTACTTATTAGTGCTAATTACATGTAAGAGAATAACCTCATCAAGTATGCACAGGATAGGTTTTCGTGCAAGTATCACAAAACATTGTGTTAACCCTTAAAGCGCTAATCACAACTTCAGAACTTAGCCTCTGTCGCTCAGTTGGTGCACATCCTACTGGTGATCAGGATGTTGCAGGACTGATCCCTGCTGTGTCTAGCAACATTCTTTCCTGGAGATTGATCAGGAAATATTTTCCAAGAAAATTTTCACCCTTCCACTGATTCAAGAAGGGCAGTTGTCAGTTTCTGGCTAAAGAATGTGTTTGTTAACCATTTAGAGGACTAAGCTTGCCCAGGAAAAGTGTGGTTAGGTAAACTGACCGGCTTGACATGACCTTAATAGCATTGAGTAGGCTGTAAAACTCACTCAAATGACTTTACTTCTGATTTTTTATCGCACCTGCTTGTAGCAGGGTGCGATATAGGCGTCCGATTTTCTGTCCGTCCGTCCGTCCGTCAGTCCGTCCGTCAGTCCGTCCGTCCGTCTGTCAACATTTATGTCGACGTTCGACATTTATGTCAAAGTTAGTATTCTAATCAACTACAAGACTAAACAACCATCAAACCTTGCATGAAACATCTCCCTGACCTTCTGACTTTGCAACATAGGCGTCTGCTTTTCCGTATGTCTGTCCATTCGTCCGTCCGTCTGTCAACATTTATGTCGAAGTTCGACATTTATGTCAAAGTTAGTATTTTAATCAACTACAAGACTAAACAACCATCAAACCTTGCATGAAACATCTCCCTGACCTCCCGACTTTGCGACACAGGTGCCCATTTTTCCATTCGTCTGTCTGTTCATCTGTCCGTCTGTCCGTCTCTTAACAGTTCTGTTATGTCGAAGTTCGACATTTATGTCAAAGTTAGTATTCAAATCAACTACAAGACTAAACAACCATCAAACCTTGTATAAATATCTCCCTGACCTCCTGACCTTGCGACATAGGTGCCCGCTTTTCCATTCGTCTGTCCGTTCGTCCGTCTGTCTGTCTCTTAACAGTTCTGTTATGTCAAAGTTCGACATTTTAGTCAAAGTTAATATTCTAATCAACTACAATTCTACAACAACCATCATTCCTTGCATAACACATCTCCCTGACCTCCTGACTTGGCAGATATGTTGACCCAGTGACTTGACCTATATTTTGCGCTCCATTGACTTTGACACAATTTACGTTGAAATTCCAGATCTTCTTAACTATAAGGCATACAACTACCAAACCTTGCATAGTGCTTCTTCTAGATGTACAGACTTGGCAGGTACCTTGACCCGGTGACCTTGACCTATAGTTTGCGCTCCAGTGACTTTGACATATTTTGCGTCGACGTTCGATATCTCCTCAACTATAAGGCCTACAACCATCAAACCTTGCAAAGTGCTTCTCCTCAATGTACTGACTTAGCAGATACCTTGACCTTGTGACCTTGACCTATATTTTGGCTGCAGTGACTTTGACATAATTTACATCAACGTTCCAGATCTCCTCAAGTGTAAGACCTCTAGCCACCAAACCTTGCATAGTGCTTCTCCTATACATGTATGTACTGACTTGGCAGGTATCTTGACCTGGTGACCTTGACCTATATTTTGAGCTCCAGTGCTTTTTACACATTTTACGTCAACGTTCAATATCTCCTCAACTATAAGGCCTACAACCATCAAACCTTGCATAGTGCTTCTCCTCAATGTATGGACTCTGCAGGTACATTGACTGGGTGACCTTGACCTATATTTCACGCTCCATTGACTTTTACACCTTTTAGGTCACCCTTCCATATGTCCTCAACTGTAAGGCCTTCAACCACCAAACCTTATATAGCACTTCTTCTCGATGTACTAACTCGACAGGTACCTTGACCTGGTGACCTTGACCTATATTGTGCACTCCAGTGACTTTGACACATTTTATATTGATGTTCGGTATCTCCTCAAATATAAGACCTACAACCACTAAACCTTGCATAGTGCTTCACCTCATTGCCCTGGCTTGGCAGGTACCTTGACCCAGTGACCTTGACCTATATTTGACACATTTTACGTTGATGTTTGATAACTCCTCAACTATAAGGCCTACAACCACCATACCTTGCATTGTGCTTCTCCTTGATGTACTGAATTAGCAGGTACCTTGACCCATGACCTTGACCTATATTTCATGCTCCAGTGACTTTTACACATTTTACGTCAAAATTCCATTATCAATGGGCTGTATGATACGAAAAGTCAGTGCTGAAGATATAGCCATTAGAGGGAATGGGACTGGCCTGGAATATATGTGCCCCACTAGGCACTTTGTCTACATTTTTTTCAACCCAGTTTTCCAAGTAAGCACTGGTAAGAATAAAATAAACTTATTTAATAACCACATTCTGATTGAGGCTCCTGTGACTTTTGCGCCAGCAGGTGCGATGACGCCTTCCGCGGAATTCTTGTTTTTTCTTTCTTTTCAGAGAAAATAAAGCTTAACATTTTATGTGAATTTTCACCCTGCAGAAGACAAAATTTTGATTATTTTATTATTATTTTTCAGAGAAAATAAGGCTTGACATTTTATGTGAATCATCTGCTAGGCAGATGATTCACATGAAATGCCAAACCTGACATAGTCTGAAAACCAATAGAAAACAAATGGGATGTCATCTGCTACAATTTTGCTTAGTGCTTTATGGATTGTAGCAAAAATTAAAGTATTAACTGAAACTGTGACATTTTCTGTTTTAGGTACACCTTCTATTCATTCTAAGCATACTGGGACACCAACATCCCTAGAGAAGATGATGAGTTTTCACACCTACACCACACTGACAACAGAAACCTCCACCGGCACTGATATTACTAGTGCCAATAACATTATCACACAGTATCACCAGATCAGTTCTAGGGACAGGTGTCTTGTATTTGGAAATCCAAAACTCCCAGAAAGGTATATATGATAATAAAAAAAAAAAATACAACTCCAGAAAAGGCAATTTTTCATCCAAGAAGTGTTGGTATTTTTTATATATTATTGTACTCATTAGAAGTGTCTCAGTGAGGTGTTTCTAATGAGTATGGTAAATATCCTAAAATTTCATACAACAAAGTAGCTGACAAAATGGCATATGCAAACAGAGTAGACCCAGATCAAACTGCTCCTGGAGGAGCAGTTTGATCTGGATCTACACTGTTTGCCATTCCACTAAACATTTTAAGAAACAACTGTGTAAAAAGCAAAAATTAGGCAAAAAGGTATGGAATAAGGTGTTTGAAATTTTGGGACATTCACCGTACCTTAAACATGTGTTTACATGGAGAAATAAGAAAAAGATCCAATCAGTTTTGTTTGAAAAAAGCACTGTATCTAGAGCTAGGCTTCACCCTATAATTAAAATTCTTATTATTATCATATTTACTATATGTATTCAAACAGACAGGCCTGAGCAAACAGTGTATATCCAGATCAGATGCCACCGAACACAGGGTCTAAACTGTTAGCCACTCATCCAGCAGTTTTTAAACACAATGGCAGGTAGTAAATTGTACTTGTTCAAATTTTAGACCAAGTATGGTAAGGAGTTGAGGTGTCCAAATACTTAGGGTAAATATAGTATATTTAAATTTAAAAATTCTTTTCATATTTCTTAGTGGTTTTGTTCCATTGAAATTGTCTCACTTTTCTTGAGAATGCCTATAAAGGAAAAATTACATTGGTAACTTAACCCTTGTCCTGCTGAACCTGCATATACCCTGCATTTGCAAACAGTATAGATTCAGATCAGTTGGCTTCTGAAGAAGCCAACTGATCTGGATCTGCACTGTTTGCCATTAAGTATGTGGTTATATCAATAATCTGAATCAAGTAATCTGATTGGCTGACAATTAGAAATGGGTGTGGCATCTTAATTTATTCAGCATGGGAAGGGTTAATACTGGATCTGCTTCACCTCCTTTAAATAGTTATCTGTTGCACTACCACATTCACACTAAATACTCAGGCATGTCTAAGAATCATTGTAGACCTAGAGGAGCAGTTTGATCAATGCATGCTAGAATATTGTAGACACATCAGCAAATATTATAATGGACTTGTTCCAGTTTTAGGATAAGCATGTTCTGACGAGTTATGTAATAGTAAATTTAGCAGTGTAAAAGTAATTTTTGTAGTGTAAAACACAGTCTGATCAGGGCATATGTTGACCACCTTGAGAATCTCTAGCTGTGGTCCATTGATGTTTATTTACAGGTATCATGTTTCCCCACCTATGGGGAGGGGGACATATTGTTTTTGGGGTGGATCCCCTTGATTTTGGCATGACACTGGCTTGATGCTTTCTTGTCTGCACAATATCTTGTGACCCAGTGGTTGGATTCTTACCAAAGTTTCATGGATACATAATTGGGACATCACAAAGAACAGATTAGATTTTGGTGACATTGACCTAATTTTCAAGGTCACAGCAGTAGAAAAACTGAAAGTTTTTGGCTTTTGTGATACTTTCTTGTCTGCACAATATTTTGTGGACCAGTGGTTAGATTCTTACTGAATTTTCACAGATACATAATTGGGACATAAAAACTTATAGATTTTGGAGACACTGATCTAATTTTCAAGGTCACAGCAGTAGAAAAACTTAAAATTCACAGTGGTAGGTCATCTGCTTTCTCTGAAAACACTATCACTAGTTTATTTATTTATTCTCTGCAGACTGATGTTACATGGAAGATACTGGTGCCCAGGTTTGAAGGAGATGGTGTCGGCTAAACGTGAGTGTTATAATGTCGCGACATGCCTTGATGTCGCACCAGTTACAGATGTAGATGCAACAAAAGAAAGGTTTATGAAAGACATAACAGAGGCATCAGTTGTTCATATTGGTAAGATATTAACCCATAACCCTTTCAACCGTGATTTTCTGAAGTGGACTTTTCCATCCTTGAATCTGGATATGTCCACTAACACAAATAGGAGTTTCAGACAAAAATCCAAAAACACAATGGCAGACAGTATAGATCCCGATGAGAAGGCTCATTACAAGCCATCTCATCTGGATTTACACTGTTTGCACAGGTATCTGTTTTGGTCTACAGAGCTGAAAGGGTTAACCAATTTATGCAAAGTGGACACTTTCACCTCAACTCTTTGGACTGGCCTATTTTCAATAGCAGGTTATCTGGTTAGATTTTTATTATTACTATGTGTTGTAGGAATTCCTGTATTTATCGCAAACAGTGAAGACTGATCAGGCACCACATTCTGAAGGTTAGTAGGTTAAGGCACTAATAACAACTACACTAGATGACACTTTGATTTTCCCTTTTTTTTTTTTTTTTTTTTTTTTCAGGTAAAATAAGGCTTGACATTTCATGTTAATTGTCTTTTTACTCTTTACTCACTTTACTTATGTTTTTAGTGACCTATGGTTGTTGGCATGAAGGACTGTTAGTGTTTACCCCATCACAAACTGACACCCAGGAAGAAGTGCCAGGGGAAGAAACTTACATTGTAACAGTTGATGATATTCTGGGACTGAAATTGAATGCTCAGTTGGTAGTTATCAACACTGGGTTTACTCCATACAGGAAGGGATTTATTGAATCTGGATATCTACTTCCAAGTGCTTTTCTTGCTGCTGGTAAGATTTTCAGACTACTGTAAATGTCCAAAAATTTTTAACAGACATTTATTCAATTATTTTTGGCTTTTTTTTTTGTGCATTTAATTTTTAGATACATGGTGGAAGAGCAAGCATTTGAGACCCAAATCAGAAGGGAGTCTGCACTGTGTGCATCTGCCATTTTATCAGAAAAGTTTGTATATGATAGTTTAGCATTATTCCTAAATAATGTACATTTATTTAGAGCTAGGTCATTTCATGGAATTTTCATCAAGTACTGTAGATGTCCTAAAATTTTGAACACTTCAATTCCATACCTTTTAGCATAAAGTTTGCTTTTTATGTAGTTGTTTCTTAAAATACTAAGTGGAATGTCAGACAGTGTAGACCCTGATCAGGACAGTGTAGACCCTGATCAGACTGCAGTCTGATCTGGGTCTACACTATTTGCATATGCCATTTAGTCAGAACTTTGATGTAAAAAAATTGAGGACATTTACTGTAATAGGGGAAAAGGGGAATATTCTGGTATTAAGTAAATTAAAACAGATTTATACAAGAAAATGCTGGTTGTGGTTGAAGAAACATACACACAGATGTACGCACACACACATTGTATGGACATTTTTACCTTACTACTCTCTGGGCAAGTTCAGCAGATGACAAAATGCTGGTATTTTTTCCAGAAAATAGACTTTGACATATCATGCAAATTGTCTCTTAAGGAGAAACTTTGTATGAATTGTCAAAAAGCCTGTTTGCTGGGAAAATAAGTTAACATGATAACCTAGAATTTTCTTCCTGCATAGGTGCTCAGTGTGTTATGGTGTGTGCTTGGCAAGTTCCGGATCTGGCGGCAGAGAAATTCTTTCACGCTTTCTACATGTCCTTGCAGAACGGCACTCTTATTACTGATGCTGCTAGAACTGCTCAGGAAACACTCAGAAAAGATGATAGGTACATACAGCTATTATATTTACCATATTTACCCTAAAGATTGTGACACTTTGCGGAAAAAATTGTTAAGAAGGAGTATTTGGTGATAATTCTGGGATAATTTTTTTTAATTTCTCCATAGAAACATATGTTGTGGGTACTCATTAGAAGTACCTTGCCGAGGCACTTCTAATGAATACCCACATCATATGTTTTTATTGAGAACAGGGGAAATTTACCCCATAATATTCCTTCTTAACAATTTCTCTGCACTTTAAAATGTCTCTGCACTTTAACTCCTTACCATACTTGTCCTAGAATTTGAAAAAAATTCCTAATTTCCTACCTGTTGATGTGTGTAAAACTGAAGTATGAGTGACAAACAGTATAGATCCAGATCAGATGCTGCATTCTGTGGCATCTGATTAGCTCCAGATAAGAGAGGGTAGCTACATAATATGTTTCTTATTTTTGGCATGAAAACGTGTTGTGGGTACTCATTAGAAGTGCCTCACTGAGAAATAAGAAAGTATTGTCAGTAGTGTCAAGTTAAAAAAAGCAATATCTGGAGCTTTGTGGGTCTATTTAACCCATTTATGCCAAGTCGACTCTTCTACCATAAGTCTTTGGACAGGTCCATTTCCTATATAAGGGGTGTCTGGTTGGTTTTTATTATTATCATATTTCATAGAAATTTCTGAACTTAAAGAAACAGTGTAGACTATGATCAGATGCAGCATTCTGCGGTGTCTGATCTGGGTCTACACTGTTTGCCAATATCCCTTTTTTTGGGATGCTGGGCTTAAATTGGTTAAGGTTATTATGGTACATTGGAATCTTTGTCTGAGCTTAGTCATTCAAAAAATATTTTTGGCTTGTGTGAATAGTGTATGCATAGGTCAGCTCACACGTCCTCTGGTTTTATCCTTTAATGTCAGCAAGTGTTAGTGACCATTTACCTGCAGAATTTAAATGGCATCAGATGACTTTTTAAAATAATTTTATCTTATAACAGAAAAAAAGACATAATTTTTTTTTTTTTTCAAATTAAAATTTTCAAATTGTTTCTTTTGAATTTCAATTGCAGCAGATTTTGAATTATTTTTATTTTACTTTTTACAGGAAATAAGGTAACAGAATAAGGCTTGACATTTCAGTCAGGTTGTCCCCAGAGGAGACATTAAATTCATTTTCAGAACATAATTTGTCATGTATTTTAAGGTAAAGCTCTCTAATCTATTTGTTTGGTGTTGCTCATTTTACAGAAATATGGACAATATCTATTCTTGATTCATAGATACAGATAAGGCTGTTTTTCAGACAAAACCTATTGATATTTTTCTTATTTCTCCATGCAAACATATGTTTTGAGCTCTAATTAGAAGCACCTTGCAGAGGCTCTTCTAATGAGTACCCACCATATATGCTTCTGTGAAGAATTAAAAAAAATATTAGTCTTTTATCTGGAGCTATAATAGAAAAATGAGCCAGTGCACGATAAAACTGACACTAAGACCTGTGTGACCAGCAAAGACTCAGATCAGCATGTACGTCCACCCAGTATGGCAAGGTTTCTTGTTCGTCTCTCATTGGATAGCCCTGAGGCTGTAGAAGGCACATTCAATCAGCGAAGACTCTGATAAGACTGCGCAAATGCACAGGCTGATCTGAGTCTTCACTGGTCGCACAAGTCTTATTGTAGGTTTTGTCGTGCGCTGCCTTAAATCAAGTAGTGTTCCAACAGCAGGAGTAGGTGTTATTTTGCAGGTTCTCTCATCCATTCTACTGGAGTCCTTATCTTTTCATTGGTAAAGATATATGGATTAGTTTGAGTGAGATACGCCATGCCATGTTGGATCAATGTCTTGACCAATCAGAAGCTGAGGTAGAAGAGGATCATGGGAAGAAATATTTGAATCCTAAACCAGTTCTTGCTCCAGGTAAGTTATTCAGTATAGATATGTGACAATCTAAGTTTCTGAGAAGAAACAAGGAAAATGAGCCCTGCACAATAGAACCTACAATAAGACCTGTGTGACCATAAAAGACTCAGCCCGTACGTCCGCCCAGTATGACAAGGGTCTCAATTATCCCTCTTTGAATAGCCCAGAGGCTGTAGAAGGCACATGCAAAGACTGTTATCAGACTGTGTGGATGATCTGAATTTTTGCTGGCCACACAAGTCTTATTGTTGGTTTTGTCATGCACTGGCTGAAATAACAATTTTTAGTGGTAAAAGCGCCTTATCTTGAATTATGATTATGTCTGAACAAACAGTTCAGACCCAAATCTTGCCATGAAATGTGGCATCTAATCAAGAGCTGTATTGTTTGCCTTTCATCCAGTATAATTTAGACATAGCATGAGGTGGTCCAATGAACTTATTTAAATGTTAGGATATGTGTGTTGTAAGGAATTATGGTACCACAATATTTCAGGATAATGATGGTATTTTGCATAACCATGGTAAATGTCCTAAAATTTTGAACACTGTATTCCATGTTTTTTATGACCCCGCCATTCGAAGAATGATGGAAAGGGCATATTGTGTTACCCCTGTCCATCTGTCCGCACACACGAATGGGCACATATTGGGTAGGTATATCCTGGGTACTTTATATAGAGTATGCTTTGTCAATAAATACTCAATAAAACTGTGGTCTTATTGGATACTTTTTTGTGCTGTTAGGTAGTTTTACAATTTTTCTATGGAAATTTAACATTGGGTACCCAATAAGTGTCCATCAGTAAGAAAGGATGTCCGTCGGTCTTCGTCTGCATCTGAGATGACGTTAGCAATTTGCTTTTAAGTTTTTCAGGCGTTAGCAATTTGGGTTTAAATTTTTCAGGCGGGGGCATCAGTTTTCTTTGGACACATATCTAGTCATGCATTTGTTTCTTAAAATTCTTAGTGGAATGGCAAACAGTGGAGACCCTTATCAGACTGCTCCTTAGTCTGATCTTGGTCTGCACTTTTTACTGTTTACTTAAATCACTTGTCAGAAACTTTGGTGCTCAAAATTTTAGGACATTTGCCATATTATATTCTCCCCTTGTTGTTTGTCATGGCCCATACTTTGTTTTGCAGTAAGTTCAAAGGAAGAAAACTTACGGCTACTGCAGTCAGCTCTAGGTGTCCTGCTACAGAAACAAACACAGCAACCAATGGTGGTCACGGAGCTCATTGATCTAGTAAGTGGAACTGCTTTTACATAGGTTCAGGTATTTGTAGGGAGTATTCAGAAAATAAATTTTGTTATTTTTGGACTCAAACATATCTAGTGCATACCAGAGGAATTGTTAAGGAGTAGTATTTGGTGATGATTATGGGATAATTTTCTCCAGTTTTCCATAAAAGCATATATTGTGGGCAGGGCTCTAGAAATTCTGAAATCTGAATCGGTCCAGCCGGTGACAATGACGTCATCAACGAGCCAATTTCCAAAGTGAAAATATGATATCACCTGTCATGAAAACTAATGACAATTGGCAAAGTCCTATGAATCTTTTTTAATAATACACCTCAACCCCGTTATAACACAGAAGTCCAGGTCCAAGCATCGGACCGTGTTAGTTAACCTAACTGTGCTATAACAGGGATGATCAAAGCTGGCGTCTGCTCAGGGTAAATTTGTTTACCATGCTGTTTATGCATGAACTAAGTAATTTCATGCTTTAAATGCACATACCTATGTTTAATGCTGCTTTGTTGTGTGTGTATAGTTGGTCAGTAAAGTTTCTACATTATGGTGTCATCAATAAATATGTAAAAAGAAAGAAAAAAAACGGGAGATTTTGTTGTTATTCCACCTCCATAATGAATTGATCGTAGGGTTATCCTAGATAGCTATTTATAGACAACTGGTTCCCGTTGTGTGTAAGCGCAAAGACGGCAGGAAACAGAAGAGACGGAACAAAACGACTTTTATGGACCTAATCAAGTCTAATAAAAAAGGCCTGCACCACAGGCAGTTTTGCAGTTTTTGATGTTTCAAGATCTGACCAGACTGCTTAAATTTTAAGCACTGACCAATCTTTGTCTAGCGCTAGTGGTGCATTACTTATTTTTACTGTGAAATCTACCTTGAATTATACTCATGTGTTATGGCCGTCAAAAAAAAAAAAAAAAAAATATCAAACAATAAGACCCAGATCAGAAGCCATTGTATGCAACATCTGATCAGGACCTATACGGTCTAGGAATAAATTTATCAAATCTGGGACCAACGAACTGCAAACCGTGTTGAACAAAAAAAAAAAAGAAGAAGAAAACAGATGCATTCAAAAAGCTGGTGTTTTGCAGTCACAGTGTATTTGCACCTGCCACACAAACGGATTAATTATCAGACTACCATTACTGTTGATTTGTGTTAATCGCTTGTTTACCGCATAAAGGACAGTGAAGTGTTGATTTTCTGACAACCATACTATTGCAATAAAAAGATGCGCGAATGTTATCAGTTTGGGAAGACTTGACCATTTGTGATTGTTTAGACATTATTGAGTCATGAAAATCGGTTGGTTGGGGAAAAAATGGGGTTCAAGGCACAACCCTGTTGGACCGAATTATTAGCATGTGGGTGTTTAAAACCGGTCCAGGATTCTTAGTTTTGGTTCAGACCGGCTATTTTCCAGTTTTCTAGAGCCCTGGTTGTGGGTACTCATAGAAGTGCTTCGGTGAGGTGCTTCTAATGAGTACCCACAACATATGTTTTGGAGAAATAAGAAAATTATCCCAGAATATCACCAAATACTCCTCCTTAATTCCTCTGGCATACTCATTGGAAATGACTTTACAAAACAATGCAAGCGGGTACATAAAAGATATTTAGTTTTACCCATTTCAGTCTGGAGATCTCTAAAAGGTGATTGGCAAACAGTGCAGACCCTGATCAGATGCTGCATTCTGCAGTTTTTGATCAGGGTCTCGCCTGTTTTCAAATAGTTTAGCCACTATTGTTGGCATTTTCATATTTCTCATATTTATTAGCAGAGCATGCTCGGCTGAGTTGAGCATGAATAAAGTTTTATAACCTCGGGGCAATGTGTCCCAATATTTAGGGTAAATATGTTATAATGCCAAAGTCCCTGATCTGCTTCACAGGTGTATGGGCCATAACTCTTGATAAGAGGGTTATACAATATTCTTCTTACTTCTGCATGAAAACATATATTGTGGCTGCTCATTAAAAGCACCTCAGCAAAGATGTTACTCACTGAGGCTCTTCTAATAAGCTATTGTAGACTGAATGTACTTCCCCACACCTTATATTGGAAGATTCTTATTTCCATTTTAGGTATATCAGGCTATGTGATTTAGATATTCTCAGAGAAAAATGGTTGAACTTGTTGCAAACAATGGAGACCCTGATGCGGCATCTGATCTGGGTCTGCACTGTTTGCCACTTTCCCTTTTAGGGGCCTCCAGACTTCAGTGGGATAAATAACCGGTCCACAATATGTTTTCTTGGCAAAATAAGAAAAAAATGTCGGAACTTTTGAAAATTGAAAAGGCTCTGTATCTGGAGGTATGAAAAGCTGAGCTGGAATTTTAATCCTTAAACTGCCAATCACAACAACTGACGTCTGCTTTGTCATCTGCTTGTGATTTTAAGTCATTTTTGCAAACATTGTGGACCCAGATCAGACTGCTCCTATAGTCTGGTCAGGGTCCACACTGTTTGCCTGAATGCAAAAATAGGTTTGAAAAGTTTGCAAGAATATTCAGCACACGACATAAACAGACGGCATTTTCAGATGCAGTTTTCTTGGCATTTTAAGTGTTAATGTTGGCATAGTCTCATTCCAGGACTGACTTTTATTTCTGTATTTTCAGCTTGACAGTGCTTTGAAACGTCTTCATACTGAGGAAAATAACAGGCAGACGTCAAACTTGAGTGCAAATATTACATCTGCTGCAGGAGCTCTAGACCTGCTTAGAGTTCTTGGATTTCATTTTCAAGCTAAAGGAGCTACTCTGAAGGACCCATATGTGGTGTATCCTCATTGGAATAAAGATGACTTGTTAATACCAACTTATGATGCACTTAGAGCCGTACAGGGTAAGCATAATAAACTACAGTCGAACCTCAATAACTCGAACCTGGATGGCTTATTTATCATGGCTAATTCAAACTTTTGTTTTTGAGTCCCTAAGAAATTCTTCCGATAGCTCCAGAAAACAAATATTTAGAGAAATTTTCTACCGTGAAATTGTATGTTGTGTGTACTCATTAGAATTGCCTCATCGATGCAGAAGATTGAAAAGATTTCCCTACATTATCGCCGTTTGCTTCCTGACCTGGTGCCTTGTTTAACCCTCAGTGGCTTGAACTACCCATATCTCGAACAAATTCCCATGGTCCCAAAAATGATCAAGCTGTTAAAGTTTGACTGTTTATTGATCAAGGAATTGAAAATGGAACATACATTATCATGTGAATGTTGAGATGTGTGTATTTTGTCGCACCTGTTTTAGCTTAAGTAACATGTGCGATATTGGTGTCCAGTTTTCCATCCGTTTATCCGTCCATCTATCCACCCATCAACATTTGCGACAACTCCAGCATTCAAGTCTATCTCTAAATAATTGTTGCACCTACAATCATCTTACCCGGTATACACTTTTTTCCAATCAAAGACTCAAACAATGCAACATCATTTTATGACTATCACTTATTTTTCATGATCTTCCAATTTCACCATTTTTTACATCATTTGCATGTAGCTCCATTTCTGTTTTAACTGTAGCACATACGGGGTTTTTCCTCAGGGTTTTAAAGTGAGGGTCCCAGAAACTCCCTTATGTGGAGTTAAGAGGTCCATTAATAAGATTTTGGGGTATTGTTTTACAGAGTAACCCTTTAAGCATTTATTGCAACTGCAGCAGTAACATTTTGAAGTACTTTTGTCAGAGAAAATAAGACAACATTTCATATGAATTAGACAATTCACATGAAATGTCACATCTTATTCTCTCTGAAGAATAAAATCAATTTTAGAAATTTGTCTGCTACAATTTGCTTAGTGCAAAACTATTGCCCAACTACTGACAGTTCTTGGCCTTTAGACCACAAACAGATTAAAATACAAAGCCAAAGATAAATAAAATTAATTTTTGATTTGCTTATGTATACATCACTCAGGACCCTTTCCCCTAATTTTTAAGGGTCCGGACAAGGTTTTGGGGCTAAAAACTGCCAAAATCAATGTATTGCATTAGATTTACTATATATTCATGCAACCCGATCAGATTTTGTGTACTAATACACATAGTTCGTGTAACTTGTAGAACATACTGTATTAAACCCAAATATTGGCACACCTTAACTCCTTACCAGGCTTGTCCTAAAATTTAACAGCCATTGACCGACCACTTGTTGAAGTGTCTAAAACAATTGGATTTACACTGTATGCTCAGGCTTTTCTGTCCCAATACTTAGGGTTACTATGGTAATTATTAGGGGTGTAACGATACACCTACCTCACGATACGATACATATCGTGATACTTACCTCACGATACGATACGCATCATGATACTTTTAGTCTGTTAATACTGTTAATAAACTAATATAGAACCATGTTATGGAAGATATAATCGTTAAAACAATATTTCTTTCATGAAAATTGAGATATTTTTATGGGCCGAACAGTCTATTGTTGCGAGTGCTTTTTAGCCGAACGGAATACGGTAGTTGTCGTAAGGCGACAGAAGACGCTTACATCGATAATTAATGCATCAATAAAGCAAAATTAAGTAGGAATCAACATAAAAACAACATTTAAGCAGTTTCTCTGCTATTTTTTTTTCTTAATTTTGTCTTTCAAAGAATTTTTTTTGGGTGAACCGAACCGAACCGAAATTACCCAAAAACGGACCATGAACCGAACCGTACCGCGGTGAACCGTACTTTCGGTGAATCGTAACCCCTCTAGTAATTATTCTTATTTTCCAGAGCTGTCAGACAGTCCAGTGGTGGCTCAAGCTTTATGCAATGTTCTGCCCTTGGCTCAGGATAATATCTCACTCATTGTAGACCTGGTATGTATTATATTGAGGAGCCAAACTACGAAAATGGGAGGCTTTGTCAGAGTAATTGTTAAGGAGGAGTATTTGGTGATAATTCTGGGATAATTTTTCCTGTTTCATAATCTTTTTTTGGCAGAACTGGAGAAATAATGCCATAATTATCAGTAAATACTCCTCCTTAACAATTCCTCTGGGCCCAGTTGTTCAAAGCTAACGACATCGTTAGTTAACGATTCGTTAAAATTTACATCGAGTGATACGCAAATATGCTGCAGTTTTTTGCTGAAAAAATGTGAGTAGCTTTTGCAGTGCAAAAGCTACTCACATTTTTTTAGCAAAAAATATCAGAATATTGTATATTGAATCCACTAAAACAGTTAATGAAATGACCCTTAACGAGCTTGTTAAGCTAACGACACTTTGAACAACTGGCCCCTGCTTTTTTATTAAAGTAAATTCTACAGTTGCTATTTCCTTAGTTATACAGTATCCAATGACTGATTCTGTGGGGGAGTAGCAAAAAAAGAAATAATATGAGACTCTGTGGCTGCACAGTCTGATTTGGTTCTCTGTTTTTGTATGCTGAATATCTCTTCTGTTAATATGCCATATTTTTTCTGGCGAAAGAATGTGCACATTACTGGTTAACCGCTTAGAGGACTAAGCCTGCCCAGTAAACGTGTGGTTAGGTAAACTGACCGCGCTCGACATGACCCCATTGGGTTGACTGGGCCGTAAAACCTCAACACAAACAAAATAATATGCCATATTTATCTCAAGTATTCAGATACCTCAACTCCTTACCATACTTGTTCTAAAATTTGAACAAGTACAATTTACTACTCCATGTTGTGTCTAAAAGTTGCTGGAGGAGTGGCAAACAGTGTAGACACATATTCTGTGGCATCTCATCTGGGTCTACACTGTTTGCACAGGCCTGTCTGTCCAAATACATATGGCAAATAATTGATAATTGATCAGTTGTGGGAAAGGTCAACATTAAATAGCGCTTATACAAATTCCAATAATGCACTATTTATAGACGTTACTAATTTTAGCATCCTGCAGCATCGCTGTGACGTCATCGATTTCGGACAAACACTCTTGTACGAAATGTGTAAAATGCGTTATCTGACAGGCAAAACCAGTATATTGTTGCAAATTTCACGAGTTTTTCTAATGTTCAGAAGTTAAAATTCCATCATGGTGACTACAAAACATTGCTGTTACGGCAACTGTAAGAGTGGTTCTCGGACACTGGAGAAAAACAGCGAAATTCTCTTTTTCGGCCTAAACCATACAAGGAACCGGAGAAAGCCCAGTTAAAACTGGAAGCAACATGCTCTGACTGATGTTAACAATATTAAAATTTCATATCAGCCTTTTCAAAAAAACCTGTGAAACAGCCAGATCTTGAACTCGGGGGTGGGGGAGAGGGGGTGTAGGGAGGGGGGTAGGGGGGAACTTAGGGGTGATTGTGGTATGAGTGTACGAGTCAGTATTTCAAAACCTACCCCATTCATATACCTGGCTTTTGAAAACACGGACCCATAGATATACTAGATCGTCTGAAATGTTGACCTATTCATATACTGTCCTTTGATTTTTTGTACCCATTTATTGCTGGTTGTCAGACAAATATCACAGTCAATTCATTGAATACCAAGAGAACAAGCAGCCTCGAAAAATCTCTGAGCGAAAAATATATGAATATACCAGGATGTCAGAAAAATGGGGCCTTTCACATAGGAATCCTGAAAAATCGGGTCATGCATATACTTTTTGTTAAAAAAAAAGGGGACCAATCATATAACTGGCAGCGCTAAAAAAAGGGCCATTCGGCACACACATCCGTACTATGACATATATAGGAAATTACCTCAAAAAAAAATAAGAAAAATATATTAGAGTTTTATGAAAGGAAAAAATTAAACTCGCTGCCATTGTGTGTATTGATTGTGTGTCTTCACGTGACCGCGTGGGCTATTTTAAGATATTGGTTTTTCCTTTTCATGACGTAGGCAGCCTGGCAATTTGTACAAACGCTATTACCTGTATGCAGCTGAGAATCAGTTTACTGCACATGGTCACATTCTAGTCAGTCTTTCTTGGGATAAGTATAAATTAGTCAGTCCATTCCTGGAATAAGTATAAATTAGTCAGTTTTTTCCTGGGATAAGTATAAATTTGGGCTGGGCAAGGAAATATTTATTGTACAGGAGAGAGAAAATTATGATCTGAAAGTATTTTCCAGGACATACTGTATACTTGGCTGGTAGACGTAATTTCAGTTTGCTAAGCCCTGATAGTCTGATTTAGGGCTATTATTTACACAAACTATATATGCTGTTGTTATCTTTAACCCATTGCATTCTGGAGATCCCAAAAAGGGTAATTGGCAAACAGTGCAGACCCAGATCAGATGCTGCAGAATGCGGCGTCTGATCAGGGTCTCCACTGTTTGCAAATAGTTTACCATTTTTCTCTTGGAGTATCTTAATCGCATAGCCTGACATACGTATAATTGAAATTAGAATCTTCCAATATATAGCATGGGTGAATTCATTGAGTCTAAAATAGGTTAAAAAGAATAATTGTTTTCTCTATTTATGTCTGTATTATTATACTTTTAATTAACTACATCTATTTGCAAGAAATTGAATAATGTCACTGTACACTTTTGACATTGAAAATACCATTCAGAAATAGTTTGGCAATATTCCAACTGTCACCAGGAAAGTTTGAAGAAATAGATGTAGTCAAGATTTTTTTTTCTTTTGTTTATTAGTGGCAAATTTGTTATTGGGAATCACATACTTTTTTTTTACAAAACTGAATGTCCACAAAAAAATGATGAATTAAACTATAGTGATTATTAATCCAGAGAATTCTTTTGATCCTATCCAAAAATGAATTTCACTTCCTGTGACAGTTTTGGTTTTCATCGAGCCCCATCATCGGACTGGCTTTGACCTTGTTATGTCATGGGTCTTGGACTGCTTATCACTAGACCACATAGTTTCTAATGGTAAACAAAGGCCTGAAGATGTTGCCCAGTGGTAAGCAGTCCAAACCCTGTGACATTATGAGAGCAAGGTGACAGTATGATGATGATTCAGGATGCAAATCAAAGCTGTCACAGTAAGTGAAATTCATTTTTCAATATGATCAAAAGAATACTCTTGATTAATGTGATATTCTAATGCACTCACGTATGTAACGCGACGTCTGATTGGATAACGTCAAAAATTTGCGACGGTATATTCTGCGATATACTGTCGCAAATCCGACGTCATCACGTAACGTCGCTTCTCATTGGCTGGCATTTGGTTTTACGCAGCTCACCGCACTTGTCGTTTTGTGCAAATAGTACATTTTTTTCAATAGAAAAAATGAATAAATGCATTAGAATGGGGATAACTGTATCAAATGTGTCATTTGGGGAGGTAAATCGGCGGTTTTACGGTCGCAAATTACGTTTTACGGCTCCGCTGACGCGTCGCCGTAAAACGAAATTTCCGACCGTAAAACCGCCGATTTACCTCCCCAAATGCCAAATTTGAATGCAATTATCCCCTAATTCTATCCTGATGAACATATTCAGTGCATAGTGATTATGTTCTACTGACTTTTCTGTTCCTTTGAGCTGCCATAATTTTTGTACAGTGAAACCTGTCTTAAAGGCCACCTGTATTAAGCAATCAAGTCTATTAGGAGGGCTGAGGCCATAACTTCAGATTCCTTAAAAGTCAAATAAGTGTAAATTTAACTGCATTTAGCAAGCACCTGTCTTAAGCAACCAGGTTTTGTTTTTCCCTTAGATGTTTGCTTAATATAGGTTTGACTGTATATACAAAAGTATTATTTGATCAAGCACTGTTTTATACATTTTTCCCTTTTTATACATAGATATCTGCTCTCAGTACTGAACAGTAGAATAAACTAGAATATGTTTAATATTTCAGTTGAGTGTTACTAAGCATGCCCCAGAAGTGCAACTCAAGGTGTCTGATTTGTCAGTCCGTCCACTCTGGGTGAACATGAAACTGAAACAGCTTCTTGTATCATTGGGTTTCCATCAGATTGGTATGCTGCTCAACTTCAACAGGACTCCAGAAAACAGGTGAGCTCATATATAACAAAACTGTGAGCTGTGACTTTAATGCCCCCCAAAAAACAGTCTTTAGTGCATATGCACACACTGAAGGAACAGTACTTTTGTACAGTCTGATTAAGGTCATCACTGTCTGTTCTTGCAAACTCCTTTTCTAAGAGCTATATATACATGACCTGAAGGATAAGAGTTATTACTATTTTGGGTGAAAAATAAAAATGTACTAATATATTAATGTTCTTTTAAGTATTTTGGAAGACCAGATCTTCCTTGGCATGGCTTATGTGACACAATGTCATGTTGGATGAATTTAGGGTGGAACCTCAACTTATAGTCATCTTTCAATAGCAGACCCCACACTTTTGTGATTCCCATAGCTTAACTGTAGCAAACAACCACCTCTGTACAGCCACCTCGATACAACAACTACCACTGTACAATGGCGAGTTTTATGTCCTGTCAAGGATTTTCTCAGGATATAGTAGTCAGGTAGAGCAAAGACTCAAAGCGGAAGGCCTGGTTAGAACACTACCAAAGGCTTCTCAACATTGAGTTTGACTGGGACCCAGACCACCAGTCTTATCAACCACCAGTGGAAGGCCCGCCCATCCCAATCACCATTGATATGGTTAAGAAGGCGATCTCACAGATGAAGGTGGGCAAAGCACCGGGTCCATCAGCATAGTGGTGGAGGTGATACGAGCAGCTGGTGACATGGGCACCTCCATGATCCGTGACTTCGCAGCTGCAATCATTCGCAGTGGCAAGGTACCCTCTGACTGGGAGCAGAGTTTCATTTTCTGTCTCTACAAGAGAAAGGGGGATGAATTGAAAAGGGGCAACTACCGCAGTCTCAAGCTGACAGAGCAGGTCATGTAAGTCCTGGAGAGGATTGTGGACAGCCTCATCAGACAGCTGGTGTCAATGGGCGATTCCCAGTTTGGCTTTGTCCCAGGCAGAGGCACAACAGACGCAATCTTTGTTGTCAGGCAGCTGCAAGAGAAGTATCTAGCTGCCAGCAAGAGACTGCATGGCTTTCATAGACCTGGAGAAGGCTTTTGATCGAGTACCTCAGAAGGTCATCTGGTGGGCGCTGAGAAAACTTGGTGTGGAGGAGTGGATTTTGCGACTGCTGCAGGGGATGTATGCAAATGCGTGGCGCCGTGTCCATGTTGGTGAAGAGTTTGAAGTGAAGGTCGGTTCACACCAGGGCTCAGTACTCAGCCCGCTTCTCTTCATCATTGTGCTTGAAGCCTTATCACAAGAGTTCCCCTCTGGGGTCCCCTGGGGGGACCTCTATGCCGATGACCTTGTTATCATTGCTGAATCGCTTGAGGAATGTGTCAGGAGGCTCTTGACTTGGAAAGAAGCAATGGAAAAGAAAGGACTGAGAGTAAGTGCAGGAAAGATGAAGATTATGATCTGCGGTATGGGCCTGGACCTCCTGCAGAGTTCAGGCGAGTTTTCATGTACCGTCTGTTGCACTGGAGTGGGCAGCAACAGCAGCTTCTGCATCGGCTGCAAGCACTGGGTGCACAAGAAATGCAGTGGGCTGAAGCACTTGACAAAGGACCCTGACTACAGATGTACACGGTGCCAGGGAACTGCACGCCCCTTGGATGGCAGACCACAGAGGGAAGTCCAAGTCGGACCTGACAAGCTGGAGGTGGTAGCTTCCTTTTGCTACATAGGAGACATGCTCTCAGCAGCAGGTGGCTGTGAATTTTCAACCACAACATGTGTGAAAACCGCCTAGAAGAAGTTCAAGGAGCTGCTATTAGTTCTCTCTTCATGCCACCTCTCTTTCAAGACATGTGGCCGTGTGTACAGCTCTTGTGTGCGGAGTGCAATACTCCATGCCAGTGAGACTTGGCCATTGACAAAACCAAACCTCCAACATCTGCAACGGAATGACAGGGCATTGATCAGACAGACCTGCAATGTATGGCTGCAAGATGTTGTCACCACCAGGTCCAATGAGCTACTTGTGCGGCTTGGCATTGAGGATCTGGACCTCATTCTGAAGGAGAGAAGGCTCCGCTGGTATGGACATGTGGAACGCTCCAATGTTCAGTCAAGACAGCCTTTCACATACAGGTTGAGGGAAAACGTGGGCCTGGGAGATGTGGAAGCAGCTGACAGAGAGGGATTGCAGAGAATGGAAGCTCTCGGCTATCAGCCCTCATGATAGAAATATGTGGAGATCTGATGTGAGATCTGCCATGTGTGCAGCAAGCCAGCTATCTGGAAGGGGGCCCACTGATGTGGATGTTGCCCGTGTACCTACACGTTAATCAAAAATCCGATTATGATGATACGATGATGATGTATTGATGTAACTGTTTGTCCTTCTGATTTAAAGTAAAATTGACATACTTACCCATATAATTTCGGACACCTTAACTCTCAGTCATAATTGTTCTAAAATTTGGAAAAGTTCATTTTACCTACTGTTGATGTGTCCAAATAAATGCTGGATAAGTGGCAAACAGTGTAGAACCTGAACAGATGCCACATACAAGTGGCATATAGTGAAGACCCAGTTCAGATGCTGCAGTCTATGGCATCTGATCTGGGTTGATTCTGTTTGCTCAGGCATGTCTGTCCCAATATTTAGGGTGTTTAAGGTAATGTGATTTTCCAAATGTTTTTTTGTTGTTTTTTTTTATTGAAATTGTTTGTGCTTGTGGTCATAAACATTTAACTTTACTTCTCTCTTTGCTAATTCAGCAAAACAAATTGAGTATATTTTTCTTATTTAGCTTAAAATATTACCCTGGGCCCAGTTGTTCAAAGCTAACGATGTCGTTAGTTAACGATTGGTTAAAATTTACATAGAGTGATACGCAAATATGCTGAAATTTTTTTCAGCAAAAAATATCAGCATTTTGTATATTGAATCTGCTAAAACAGTTAACAAAATGACCCTTAATGAGCTCTTTAAGCTAACGACGCTTTGAACAACTGGGCCCAGCATGCTAAGCATTAAAGAATGTATGAATTCTATTTATCAATGCTAAATGTGAATTGATTTTGTTTTTTAGGCAAATGATGACTGCCTTGTTCCAGTTTATGTTGTCAGTGAGTCAGTACAAGAGTCAAATTTTACTCTACAGACTGGATGTTAATCTCCTTGGTAGCCAGACAGACTCAAAGGTATTGTACATGTACATGTATTCATTCTTGTAGCATATCATCAGAAAAAAACACCAGGGCCCAGTTGTTCAAAGCTAACGATGTTGTTAGTTAACGATTCGTTAAAATTTAAATCAAGTGATACGCAAATATGCTGAAATTTTTTGCTGAAAAAATGTGAGTAGCTTTTGCAATGCAAAAGCTGCTCACATTTTTTCAGCAAAAAATATCAGACTATTGTATATTGAATCCGCTAATATAGTTAACGAAATGACCCTTAAGGAGCTTGTTAAGCTAATGACGCTTTGAACAACTGGGCCCTGCTTTTCCATGCCAAATTTGAAAAGTAATGACCCAGACTCACTTGTGCAGCCAAGCAGTCTGCATACTTTGGATTGTTGAAATTTAAATACATACATGTAGTGCAAGTATGGATAGTGCTGTCTGTGACTAGATTTAGTTAGTGTAAAGCAGAATTGAGCCACAGTGTGAGCTTTCCAACAATTTGGCATTCTGACCAGTGTAGGCTAAGATCAGCCTGTGAAGCAGTCCTTTTAGGTTAGAGGTAAACTTTCTTTGTCTGAGGGTAGCTTACAATAAAAAGAAGATCCAAGCAATCAGCAAAGGCTCTGATCAGACTGCACATATGTGCAGGCTGATCTGAGCCTTTGCTGGTAGCACATGCCATTTTGTTGGAATTCTTCCACTTCCAAGCAGGCTTAGATTGTTTCATGCATGTGAGGCTTACATACTCAGCTTTCATCTTAAACTCTTTGCATGCTAGATGTGAATTCAACAGACTACCAGTGATATTTTTTCTTATTTTTCTCAGAAAACATCTTGAAATTTCTTGTAAATCATTTTCTCATAGGACAGACTTTGATTAAAGGAGGCACCTGTCTTCCTTATGGTTAAATTGAAGGAGAATGAACAGTCAAACCTGTGTTAAGCAAGCACCTATGGGAAAGCCAAAAACATGGTTGCTTAAGACAAATGCTTGCTTAATATATTTCTTTACCTTTTATGGTACCTGAAATAGTGGCACTTTTAAGACAAGTGATTGATTTAAGACAGGTTTGACTGTTTATACATTAATGAAAAAGCAATCCAATCTGTTAAGTTTTTTTTCTCCTTTTCAAAGGAAGACCACTTCACCAGAGTAAAGGATTTACTTCCCTGGTATATGAATCCCTATTGTAAGGGGTTAACTCGTCAAGGAAAGAATTTGCTCCCAGTGGGAGCAAATTCTTTCCTACAAGAGTAGCCCCTTCAGAAGAGAGTCGGAAGGGCCACTCATAAAGAAACATTTGCAGTCAGTGTTAGCAAATTCATGCTTTTAAAAGTAGCCAACTGTTCAAGAAGAGATGGAATTTTATCAAATTGATCTGACTACATGTAAAGATTAGTGAGAAATTTCAGTGTCTGTACATATGATTATGTTATT
The DNA here is from genome assembly GCA_964016985.1 of Anodontia alba. NCBI lineage: Eukaryota > Metazoa > Mollusca > Bivalvia > Lucinida > Lucinidae > Anodontia > Anodontia alba. The sequence continues at coordinate 109,877,851 of OZ024821.1, read as the reverse complement.
TTTTGACAGGAAACTACAATTTGTTTAGGAATAGGTATAATGAGCTTTCTTCTCTTTCAGTCTACATCTATGTTGCCAGAGATCAGTAGGTTACCATCCTTGACTCCATTAATATTGCCAAGAAACCAGGTTAGACTTTTCATTTTATACTAATGTTTATATTTGACTTTTTCTTGGATTTTTGTGAAAGTCCAGTATTTTTCGCCTTTATTGATGAGTCTCTGGTCTGTCCTTAGTTCCATCCAGTCAATATGGCTCTGAAATCACTGATGATATGCTTATGAAAATACATGTTATTGAGAGAAACAAGGTGATTATGAAGAGAAACAAGGTGATTGTGCACTCCATTTTGATTTTTTAGTCTCTCATGTATTTTGTTTGCCATGGAAACTGGCTGGAGAGCATAGGTCTAGATAAGAGTGGGTATCAGGAAAATATTTTCTTATTTCTCAACGAAAACATGTGGATACTCATTAGAAGCCCCTTGCCAAGGCCTTTCTAATGAGCACCCACAACATATGTTTTTTTGCAAAACAAGAAAAATATACAGTCAAACCTTGATAGCTGAAACACTGATGGCTTGTTTACCATGGCTAATTCGAACTCGTTTTTGAGTCCCTACAAAATTCTTCCGATAACTTAATAAAACAAATATTTAAGGAAATTTTCTTATTTTATCACAAAATTGTATGTTGTGTGTACTCATTAGAATTGCCTCTGAGGCAATTCTAATGAGTACACTAAACATACAATTATTATGTAGAAGATCGATAGATTTCCCAGAATTAGCAATGTTTGCTTCCCGACCTGGCGCCATGATTAACCTTCATTGGCTCGAACTACCCATGACTCAAACACTTTTCCATGGTCCCAAAGGTGTTTGAGTCATTGAAGTTCTACTGTAGATACCTTTTGGTTGAAAAAAAGTGCCTTATCAAGAGCTACATTGTATGCATCACAGTACTCAGGCATCTTGTTTGTACTAAAAATATGTATTTTCTCTGGGTTTTTTTTTTTTTTTTTTTTTTTTTTTTTTTGCTTTTTTTTTTTTTTTTTTTTTTTTTTTTTGCTATTTGCTATAGTTTGTGGATGGTTAAATTCTTGTTTGTTTGCTTTTTTTTTTCAGTTCTCATGTGAAACATTGAAAAGTTTACAAATATTCCAGAAGTTTTCTACTTTTTTCCTGGAGAGCTTTTTCACTAACTTCCTGCAAATGCCTTTTGAAATGTTCAGACTTCAGTTAGCTCTATCAGTAAACTATATTACTTTCATCTATTTCAACTTCTAACTATTCCAGTGAAAAAATTTTAAAGCAGATTATAGCAACAAAAATTTCTCAGATTTAATAAAACTACCATTATATATATCTTTAGGCCTTAAAATGCCAGTCATAATGATAGCAGATGACAGATGACAGATTGGTAATATTCTTTTTTTTTTTTTCGAAGAAAATAAGGCTTGTTATTTCATGTAAATGTCATCTACAATTTTGAATAGGCTTTAAGAGTTAAATTCATTCAAACAAATGAACATTATTCAAGTACAGACAACCCTCTTTATACCAACACTCAATACAACAACAAAATTTGTTTAAAGAAACATATGTTTTGGATATTTGTTAGAATTGCCTCACTGAGGCAATTCTAACAAATATTCAAAACATATGTTCTATGAGGAAATAAGAACAAAACAAGACCTTTCTACTCATTAAGTATTCAGTACAACAGCAAATTCATTTTATGGCAACATCTTTGGGAACAAATGCTGTTGTTGTAATGAAGGTTCACTAACTTCACTGTATAAAAAGGACAAGATATTTTTCATGTCTGATGTCTTACATTTCAGCTCAGTATGAGTACTCCATGGCTCAGCACAACAGAAAAATCTGCAGAAATGGAAGAAAAATTAAGGCTTGCAAGAAGGTAGGGTTTTTTATGTGCAATGTATGAAAAGTGCCCACATGCTATTTATAAGTAGTGAAATACCCAGTCAGCCTGCATGGATAGGAGGCTTCTTTGTATGTCATTTTATTCTGAAGTGTCTAGTGATTATGCCTGCATATGTTGTAAGGACCCTTTTCTTGCATTAAATATTGCATGTTGTTTTTCAGATCTCCTAGTTATTAATTTTCCAGTTTCCTCTGTATTAAAGCAGTTTGTTATGTATCAATGGTTTCATCTGTGCAGGATACCAGAGGGAGGCTTTTTTGACCAGGAAAAGAGATGTAGCCTGAGTTTTATTCTTTTCTTATTTTTCCATGTTGTAAATATTGCCTCTGCGAGTATTTAAAGATGATAATTGGTACACCAACATATTGTTTCATTTTCATAAGAAACAAATAAAAGTATATAGCTGAGTCTGTTTTCCTGTCAGATAACAGAAAAAAAGACTTGTAAAATAAGTAGGTAAATAAAAAAAAAAAGGAATTATAGTTTGTTACATTTAGTTCTGGATATTTGAAGGACCATTGGACATAGCCAAATAGAAATACACTACAACCTCTTTATAACATGGTTCGCTATAACACGGTTTTGGATATAACACAGTTCAAAGATGGATCCCAAAAATGTATAGATTACATTGAAAAATGACCATACATGGTCATTTTTCAATATAATCTATACATTTTTGTTTGGATATAACAGGGTTGTTTAACTAACACGGTTTATGCTATGGACCCCAACAATAGTGTTATAAAGAGGTTATGGTGTAACATTGTGAAAGAAAACTGCATAGTAGAACTTTGTAGAGTTTAGTACACATTTGGTTAAAAATTTGCCGAAGTAGCAAATCTTATCATTTGTAATTGGTAACGACAATGCCGCAAATATAAAAGTACTATTTGGTCATTGGGATCACTAACTAATGAATGCTTTTTGGCAGTTGCTGCGTATAATGGGTTTGCTAAATATTGCAATTGGATTTTAATTCATAAATAATCGTAGACATAATGGGAAATGAACTTCAGGATGCAGCAGTTTTACCAAAAATGTTTATCCCAATATCACCATATGTTGAGAGAGACAGTTTTTTTTTTTGTTTTTTTTTTTTCTTCATTATATGGTGGTATACACTTTTACACAGCTCTTGATAAGATGTTTGTTTGTTTTTTGTTGTTGTTTTTCCAATCCAAACGTATTGATATTTTTCTTATTTCTCCACAAAAACATGTTGTGGGTACTCATCAGAAGTGCCTTGGGGAGGCGCTTCTATTAAGTACCCACAACATATGTTTTCATGAAGAAATATTAAAAATATTTACCTGATACCCACTCTTATCAAGACATATGCTTTTAGTAGCTGCAAGAAGATAAATATAATATAAGCACTGGTGCAACACAGTATTTATGCTCTTTCTGTAACTAGTAACTAAAAGTACACTTTTTGTCTTTCAACTTTTACTCCATCATTATGTATTATGTTCTATTTATAATTGAGTTTGGATTTTTTCTCCTCTACTTTTCAGTCGTACAAACTTAGATGAGAATTTTAAGGGACACCTAGAAAGGGCAAAAACCTGGCATCAGATGACAGTTGTAGCTCAGGTAAGTGGTTTTTAATAGCCTTTTATCTAAATGTTAACCTGGGCCCAGTTGTTCAAAATTAACGATGTCATTAGTTAACATAGCTTTAAAACTTTGATCATTGAATATAGCATATAAGCTAATATTTTTGCTGAAAAATATGAGTAGCTTTTGCATTTGCAAAAGCTACTCACATTTTTACAGCAAAAATATCTGTGAATTAGATATTGTACTTACTAGAACAGTTAACATTTTGATCATTAACGAGCTCGTTAAGCTAACAATGCTTTAAACAGCTGGGCCCTGAACTTAAATTACTATAGCTCCAGATAAGATCCTTTTTTCATCTGAAAAATACTGACCTTTCTCTTATATCCACAAAATCTTACATTGAGGGTACGCATTAGGATGAGTACCCACGTTTTTGTGAAGTAATAAGAAAAATATGTGGATACCCCCACTAACCTGGGCTATGATTACCACATTTTAACCCTTAAAATACCAAGAAAACCTGCATCTGAAAATGTTGTCTGTTTTGTCGTCTGATGAATATTCTTGCAAACTTTTCAAACCTATTTTTGCATACAGGCAAACAGTGTAGACCCTGATCAGACTGCTCCTCTAGGAGCAGTCTGATCTGGGTCCACACTGTTTGCAACAAGGACTTTTAAAATCACAAGCAGATGACAAAGCAGACGACAGTTGTGATTGGCAGTTTAAGGGTTAAGATATTTGGGCAGACATGCACAAGCAAACAGTGTAGACCCAGATCAAAGGAACATTTGAATCATTTACACTGAGATAATACTTGAGATTCTAAAGCACAAGACTGATACCTTACAAGTTAAACCTTGCCCTGCCGAATAAATTAGGATGTCACGCCCACTTCTAATTTTCAACCAATCAGATTACTTGATCCAGGTTGTTAATACAAATCCACATTCTTAATGACAAACAGTGCAGATCCAGGTCAGTTGGCTTCTTGAGAAGCCAACTGATCTGGATCTACACTGTTAGCAAAAGCAGGGCATATTCGGATTCAGCAGGATCAGGGTTAAAACTGATCTAAGGCCAAATATGGCATACTTAGACCCGAGTCTACCTGCTTGATTAGATGATATGTTTTGGCTGTTTTCTGCTATGAAAATGTGGACATTCTGCGAGTGAATGTTGTACACTGATTAACCTATATTATCAATAGCCCTGGATAAAGAAGAAAAGTAAACATCATGCATGCATTGTGTGAGTTTCAGATGTGTAATATTCCATCTTTCTTTGTCTCCCCAGATTGCATGAACACAAGTCCAATTAAGAGTGAGTGTCAGGTGAATATTTTTCTTATTTCTCCATGATTACATATGTTGTGGGTCTCATTAGAAGTGCTTTGCTTTTAATGAGTACCCACAACATATGTTTTCGTGGAGAAATAAGAAAACTAATAATACTTTCAGATTGAAAAAAGCATCTTATCAAGAGCTATGATGGATCTGGCAGTAATTTGCACATTCACTATTTGCATGTGGCATTAGGTAGATTTTTTTTCCTTTGTCCTGCTGTTTACAGAATAATAATACACAATGTGTAAGCTTGTATCGGCTGTATCAAAGCTAAATGGTGGGTACCATATTTACACTAAGTATTTTGACACCATAACTCCTTACCATAATTGTCCTATGATTTGTAAAAGTCTCTTCCACTACCTGTTGATGTGTTTAAAATATTGCTGGATGAGTGGCAAACAGTGTAGGCCCTAATCAGATGCCACATTTTGTGGCATCTGATCTGGGTCTACATTGTTTGCTCAGGCCTGTCTGTTCCAATACTTAGGGTTATTATGGTACATATAGAGAGAAAGCAAGGAAACTTTCAGTAAAGTTCAGAATATATATTTACTTTCATTAATACATGCATTTTTCTAAACATTATTGATTGTTTAGCTTAAACTGAGACAGAATGCTGCTTTCATTATGTTGTCTTTATTATTTGAATGCATTTTTGATGTTCAGAGTCTAGTTGAGAGAGTAAGTATTGAATCACTGACTGAAGTAAGGTGATTTGGTTCAGTTAATTGAGTGTTCCAGTGTTTTTTTTTTTGTTGTTTTTTTTTTGTGTGTGTTTTTTTTTTTTTTTTTCACAGGTGTAGGTAGAGCATATCCCTATTTATTGATAGCTGCAGATAAGACGGTTCTTTCAACCAAAAAATATGGGCCCAGTTGTTCAAAGCATCGTTAGCTTAACGAGCTCGTTAAGGGTCATTTCGTTAACTGTTTTAGCGGATTCAATATACAATATTCTGATATTTTTTGCTGAAAAAATGTGAGTAGCTTTTGCACTGCAAAAGCTACTCACATTTTTTCAGCAAAAAATTTCAGCGTATTTGCGTATCACTCAATGTAAATTTTAACGAATCGTTAACTAACAACATCGTTAGCTTTGAACAACTGGGCCATGGGTATTTTATCTCCATGAAAACATAATGTTGTAGGTATTATTTAGAAGCACTTCAGAGGAGCACTTCTAATGAGTACCCACAATGTCTGTTTTCTTGTAGAAGTAAATTATAATTCTCTGGATTCTCCTCTTATCTGGACCTATATTTATTATATACACACGAGTGGTGCTGATTTCTTCATATCCACAGTCGAAAGGAAATCTGGGCCCAGTTGTTCAAAGCATCATTAGCTAATCAAGCTCATTAATGACAAACTCTTTAACTGTTGCAGCTAAGGTATTTTCAAATATTTGATATTTTTGCTGCAAAAATATGAGTAGCTTTTGCTACTCACATTTTTTCAGCAAAAAATATCAATGTATTTGCCATATTTCAAGTTAGAAATTTGAATGTCACATTAGCTAACAACTTTGTTAAGTTTTGAACAACTGAGCCCTGGTTTACATCTTGTAGTACATCTTGTGTATTCTTCAGTAAAACTATGATGAATTGCCTGAAAATGTAAACAGTACTTTTCTGGAGGTTTAAAATTTAAGAATACGAGTTGACTGTTATTGTATTATTTGTTAGGAATATTAGCACTGAAAGGATAAAGTTTGAGATTGATAATCATCATGTGAACTTCCCCATAATTTTTTATCCTTCCCATGCCCCAACTGATTTTCCCTTTATAGTGTGCCTGTATGAAAGTACAGGTAGAAATATAGCACTCACCATGGCTTTGATGTTGGTGTTGGCAATGGTTAAAATTTTTGCTTGTGTTTTTTAAAGGCTATATCTCCTGAACCTCTGGACAAGGACAAGTAGTTCATACTTGTCCTGATGTTAGATACTGGTCTGAAGTTCTATGCTTTACCATCCTGACCTACATGAGTGACCATAAGATCAAGGTCACAGACTAAGAAATAAATTTATGTTAAAGTTTTTAGAGGCAAAACTCAAATCAGGTGAACTACGCTGTCCTGACAGCTCTTTTTACTATAGGTGTTGGTGAACTGTGGAATTGCGGGGTTTATCTGAATTCTGAATAAATTGAAGCATTTTTTGTATGGTTGGGTTTAAAACCCCAGAAATAAGTTATGAAACCTGTTTGTTTATTTAACCCATGTGTGCACTTCTAATGTATAGGAAATTATGAAAAAAGGCTTTACATTAAGTCATGACAAAACTTCTCAATAAGTCAACTTAAAAAATTTTTTAGTAAAGCACTGGGTGAAAAATTAACATTCTGAAAGATGTCAACCAAGGTTTCATGCTTCACAATATTTGTATTTTTTCTAAACCATATTTATCCATTTGGACATACAGGCCTGAGCAAATGTGTATACCCAGATTAAAACACTGCAGAATGTGACATCTGATCAGGTCAACATTGTTTGCCACTCATCCAGCTTTTTTTAGCCTCATCAACAGGTTGTCAAATAGAGTTGTCCAGATGTGTTTGAATATTGTAAGTAAAATATGGTATATTCTGCAAAAACATGCGAGATCTTACCATGTGAGATCCAAGAACATTTGGGCCATAGGATGTGAAAATGTTTTATTATTACCATGTTCCTGATTAGAAGTCACATTCAGTTACATGAATAATTATCAAAAATCTCTGACAGAATGGTATGATTATTTTATTTTTGGAGTGCCTGCTGTTATATATATTTTTTCATTTGAACTTAATGGACTTACGTTTATAATAAATCCATTTCAGCAAGGAAAGGGGTTTCATTTTAACCCCTGTCATCCTGAATAAATTAAGTTGCCAAACCCATTTCCAGTTGTAAGCTTATCAGATTGTTGGATCCAGGTTGTTGATATAAATTCCCATACTAAATGGCACAGTGCAGATACAGATCAGTTGGCTTCTTTAGAAGCCAACTGATCTGGATCTACAATGCTTGCAAAGGTAGGGCATATCTGGGTTCAGCAGGACTAGGGTTAAACATGTCAGCATTTGGCACTTATCCCAGAACAAAATTTCTATACAGCATGTATCTAATATGCATAAGTTTAACCTTGTTAAGTAAATTAAAAGTGATTTGATTTTAGTTATAAGACAAAATCCAAACAGCATCAGTTCTCAGATTTTGATATCATTGAACCATGCTACTTAACCATGTCTAATCAACCATATCAACCATATCGTAATCATGCCACTTAACCATGTCTATCTAATTCAAACAACATTTATTTTGTAATGACTGAACATATCTTTTCCAAATAGTGCACACAATTTACTAATTAATACAATATATTGAAAATATTTTAGCTTAAGTTCTGCTTAGCTTTAGTCATTGCCCACAAACTTTTGAAGCGCCCTCACATGTAAAATGTTTTTAAGCCCCACCCACCAAGATTCTTGCTGTTGACTATTTCAAGCCTACTGTAGCAGTTTCTCTTTATATGCTCATGCTGTATTCTAGGAAGTGTTATGTGTTCCTGTTTGGTGTCTCATCCCCTAATCGTCTGGTGCCTTGGCAAGGCTCTGTTCCAAGGTTGTGGCCTTTGATGGATATCTCCATTTCTCTACTGCTAGTTCTGAATTTTATTTTCTCATAAGAGTATGAAGTTAATAGGATTCCCTATTTCTTCATCTTTCTCACTGTACATATATTTAACTGCATATCCTCGTTTCAGGCAAATGAAGCCTTGTCAAAATATGGTCGTCCCCAGACATCTCCAAGCAAGGTGAAGGTCCTAGCTGGTGGCACTGCCTCCACAGGAAGGATACCTGTGTACCAGGAACCAACCCTTAACAGTGTGGAGACAGATCAACGTCGAGACTATGCTCACTATTTACTTCAACAGAGAATACAGAATATTGGTACCAGACATAAGAATGAAGTGCTTAAACTATATCTGCCATATATTAACAGTGTGTGAAGAAGTCGAGCATTATTTTCTATTAATAATTTTGAGAGAAGACAGAATTACTTAATATGATTTTTTGTAGTTGAAGAAATGATTTTGTTTTTGCATTAAGGAGAACAGATATAATGCCAAGGGAAATAACTCTGAGGGAAATATTTACCTCCTTTCTCGTTGGGGCTATTCCTCAAGGAAAACATTTCTGGGAGCAGATTGTTTCCTTTAACCCTTGTCATGCTGAACCCGGATATATCCTGCCTTTACAAACCAACTGATCTGGATCTGCACTGTTTGCCATTAAGTATGTGAATTTATAGAAACAATTTGGATCAAGCAATCTGATTGGCTGAAAATTAGAAGTGGGCAATGTATCTTAATTTATTCAGCATTACAAAGGTTAAGAATAGGCCCCTTTATACACTGTAATTTCATTAAATGTTGAATTCCTTATGGTACTTATCCCAAATTTGAATAAGCCTGACTGCTTTAGAATGTGTAAAAAATGCTGATGAAATGGTAAGCAGTACAGATCCTGATCTAGGAGCAATTTGATCTGGATCTACATTGTTTGTTCATGTATTATTCTCGGAACAGGAATATATCATCATTTGTACTATTTGTTGTACACCAAAACCTCTTTATAACATGGTTCGTTATAACGCGGTTTTGTATATAACACGGTTCAAAGATGGATCCCAAAAATGTATAGATTATATTGAAAAATGACCATAAATGGTCATTTTTCAATATAATCTATACATTTTTGTTTGGATATAACACGGTTGTTTAACGAACACGGTTTATGCTATGGACCCCAACAATAGTGTTATAAAGAGATTGTGTTGTATAATGTATGTATTAGCTCCAGTTCAGGTGCTTTCTTAAACCAAAAAAGTATTGATATTTTTCTTAGTTCTCCATGAAAACATATGTTGTGGGTACTCATTAGAAGCGCCTCATCGAGGCACTTCTAATGAGTACCCACAACATATGTTTCCATGGAGAAATGAGAAAAATATTCACCTAATACCCCTTCATATCTGGAGCCTTGGTAAATGGAACCCAGTAAATACATATCATTTTCTTTCTCCATACTGGTTTGTTTTCTCTTACTCATTGCATTTACTTACCATATTTACTTTTAATATTGGGACACCTAAACTACTTACCATACTTCTAAAATTTGAAAGAGTTCATTCAGCTACCTGTCGATATGTCTAAAATATTGCTGGATGAGTGGCAAACAATGTAGATCCTGATGAGATGCCGCTGATCTGGGTCTACATTGTTTGCACAGATGTTCCAATATTTAGGGTGATTACGGTACCTGGTTTTAATTGTTTTATTGTTCGTTATTGCTTTTGTTTATCAGTTTGCAACTGATAATATCATGAGTGTAATTCATTCTTGCCAGTAGTCATAATAATGTAAATGTCTATGAAATCACCCATTCCTCGCTGAACGCATGCTGTTTTACAATCAGGTGGTAATAATGTAGTTCTATGCTGTTATACTTTTTTATCATTTGTGCATATATTTTTTCTTATTTACCATAGCCCTAAGTATAAGACAGACAGGCTCAAGCAAACTGTGTAGACCCTGATCAGGTGCTGCAGAATGTGGCATCTGATCAGGGTCTACACTATTTGCCACTCATCCAGCAGTATTTTAATGATTCAGTATGTAGTAAAATTGAGTTGTTGAAGTTCTAGGACAAGTTTGGTAAGATGAGATCTGCATACTTAGGGTAAATATGGTTCCCTTTTTTATCTTTTTATGTCAAAATTTCTATGGTAGTAGTTCAGCATGTCAAACTCTGGTTAATACAAAATCATGAGGTCATTTCAGATCCCTATGAAAGTAAATGTATACAGTCTGACTGACTCTCTGTGATACAAAAACTAAATTCCCTCACCTTCAAATGCTGCAGTTCTTTGTCTTATGGTCCCATTGTGTATCAGAAGTTGAAAGGCACAGTATTCTGTTTGCTATGTAGAATCCTTTATGTGCTTTTGCTCTATTTGTCTGTTGTTAAGAAAGATGACATTTAACTTTGGTACATAAATACTTGACTTACACTGTAGGTAAACCACAGAGTGGTCCATGTTTGGTTTTCCCCAAGGTATAGTATGGAACACTCCAATCGTACAGTGCATGTATTTTTGCTTTTGTTCATAAAACTTCTTTCTTCCCATACTTCATAGTATATATGACTGTGATATTTGCGACTATAAAACTATATTTTCTTGTACATAATACTTGAAATTTTTATGAATCAATTTGTGATGTATTAAACTATTTTCTTTGGCATATGAAATCAGGCTGTGATACTTCCTGTAACAGAGGCATTTTTTCCCAAAAGTTATTTGTTGATGGGATTTATTTATGTATTTGTCTGTGTCCATACTTCTTTGAAACACAAGTAAGATTTGTAGAGATTTTGTAAAATGTGGCATCATCTGAAGATGATTATGTGATTGCAGCTACAAAACTGAATTTCCTATTAATGACAATGTTTCAGCACTCTGGGAAAATTCAGCAGATGATAAATTCATGTTTTTTTCTTATTTCTCCACCCATCATTTTCATGGAAAAATTAGAAAAACATTTGAAACTTTTGTCTGCTGAATTTTTACCCAGGATGCAAAGTATTAATACAGTCAAACCTCAATGTCTCGAACATCTTTGGTTCCATGGAAATTTCTTCTAGATATGGGCAGTTCGAGCCACTGAGGGTTAATCATAGCGCCAGCTTAGGAGACAATTGGGAATGATATATCGATGTCTTTTCGATCATCTATAAAATAATGGTATGTTGAGTGTGCTCATTAGAATCGCCTCGATGAGGCGATTCTAATGAGTACGCACAACATACATTTTCATGATAATATATAGGAAAAATTCCTAAAATATCCCTAAATATTTGTTAATCACAGTGCAAAGTTAATAGAAAATGGAAGTACAATGTGTAATATATGGATTTTTTTTATCTTCTATAAAATAATGGTATGTTGAGTGCACTCATTAGAATTGCATCGACAAGGCAATTCTTATTAGTACACACAACATACTATTTCAATATAAACTTAGCAACTTCCCTGAAATATATGTTTTCTGGAGCTTTCGGAAGAATTTTGTAGGGACTCAAAACCTGTTGGAATTAGCCATGGTAAACGAGCCATTGGTGTTTAAGCTATTGAGGTTCAACCGTTGTTCTCATTTGTTTGCAGAGTATAATGTTATAATGAGCATTATTCCAGTGTAGTGTGCTCGTTATGCCGTCATTTTTTTTGTCTGTTTTTTTTTTGTCTTCTTTTTTCTCCCATTTTTTTTCTATTGGCACTATATGTGCTAAATTTGTTGTTGTTGTTAAAACTTTAAAAAATTTAAGCATTTTGATAATAAAAGTATATAAATATAAACATGTTTGTTGTACCTTGCACCCATAGAAGGATGTGCAACAAGCAGAACTATCTTACTGCTTTCATGAAAGGAGCCGTAAGATAAGAAAAGAATCATTACATCATAACAGAACAGAGAAGCCACAGATCAGCCTACACATCCAGTCTGAAGGAATAAACCCATTAAAGACTGAATAAACTCTCCCACACTATATATTGGAAGTCCATTTTTTATTTTAGGTATGTCAGGCTATATGATGTAGATATTCCTAAAGAAAAATGAAGTTTTTTAAAAGTAAAACATATTTTATTTGTGTTGAGGTTTTACGGCCCAGTCAACCCAATGGGGTCATGTCAAGCGCGGTCAGTTTACCTAACCACACGTTTACTGGGCAGGCTTAGTCCTCTAAGCGGTTAACCAGTATTGTGCACATTCTTTTGCCAGAAACTGACAACTACCCTTCTTGAATCAGCGGAAGGGAGAGAATGACCGTAGAAAAGATTTCATGATCAATCTGCACGAAAGAATGTTGCCGACCTCGGCGGGGGTTGAACCCGCGACCTCCTGGTCTCCAGTCGGACATTTTAACGAGTAATACTTAACCTATAGATAATGTGCTATTCTCTTCTGTTTTCACACCTTCCACAGAAAAAACGACCTTTCAGTCGTTAATTAAAGTCTTAAACCAGAAGGTCCCTTAGGCAGTTACCTGTGTGACGTAACTCTTACCGCTCAATTGACCACGTGTCAGTTTCTTTTATGTGTAAAACAATAGACACGATTAGGAGAGATAAGCGAGGGTGGGCGGAGGGAGATAATTGATTATCTATAGGTTAAGTATAACTCGTTAAAATATGTTTTACTTTTAAAAAACTTCATAATACATTAACCTATAGATAATGTGCTAGAATTTGCAGAATAGGAGGGAGGTGCTCTCCTAATTCTAACACCAATAATATCTCACCACTTCTGGTTAAGACTCAGGAAACTCAAAGGAATCAGATACATTCTAATTCTATATTTAATAGAAAGAATGATCTAGATTCACAAAATAGCATATCTTTAAGGTGTTATCTAACAACCTTATATATAATAGTAGACTCTAGAGGAAGCCAGTTCTTAAGTCTCAGAGACCTAACATTGCACCCCCCCACCCCCCCCCCACCCCCCCCCCCCCCCACACACACACACACACACCCCTTTTTTTTTCTTTTTGGGAAACAACAATTGGCTTCAAAAAGAAAAAGGAGTCATTGAGACATAACATATAAATATTCCATCGCAAAGTAAGCTAGGAATATAGAAATATTTTCAAAACAAAATTTGTAAAACAAAAAGCCAAGACCATACACTGTAAGTAGTCTATGTAGGGTCTTGAATAAATAAGGAAAAGTCTACTCGGTGGAGTTTCCTATAGATAACTGACATATGTAGATATTTTGGATAAAATTCTAGATATGTGAAGCTATGTAATTGTAATAGTCTAAGCTATTAGAATTATAAACTAATTAGATTCTGTTAATTGGAGCGACAGGACAGTTTCCGATGAACAGAACCAGACTTAAAATAACCATAATGTATAATTATTTCCCTTTGATCAAATTAAAGAAGGGGAGATAATAAAAGTAGATGGAGTTAACTTAACTATAACTAAGTTATCCATCAGAAGAAAAAGGTATAGACAAACATAATGGTTAGAACTATTGCTAGACTAATTGTATTACGAATTTTTAGTCAAGCAATAAAATAATACAGAGTTTGCATAAAACTGCTGGGAAGAAAAAACAACCTACCGGTAAACCATTGATAATTAGTTTTGTCATAGACATATAAAAGTGTTTGATGTCCTGACAAAATAATAAAGAAGAAACTGTCAACATTATAACTTAAAGAGTTTGACAGAGAATAAGAGAGATAAGAATAAGGTTGATCGCAGCTAACTGTAAGACGGTCATAGTTTGGCTAAATCTTACCGTATTGATAAGATTAAGCAATAATAAATAAGCTGGATAGAATCTTTCTATACCAGAAGATTGCCATGAAAAGTACTCCTGAATAAATAATCATGGAAATCAAGAAATGTTAAAAAATCCACTTTGAAATGACGAATCAAAATGTTCATAAAAAGAGAAGGACTCAGAGAAAAAGTAATAGTGTGATAATCTCTGAAGAAAGATTATACAATAATACTGATTAATAATCTCAAAAACACTTAATTTATAAGTTAAGAGATAGTATTACTATTCTATACGCATATTTAAGAATAGTAAGAAATATATGAAAACTAAATTAAAATTATACTACGGAACAAAATTCCTGCTATAAATAAAAGGTTAAGCGTAACTATTTATTAAGCAAGGAATTATTAAACATATAACTCGCTATAAAATTACTGCCCAGAAATTTTATAGATAAATATTCAATCAAATTTTTAGAATTGAATATTAATAGAATAAAATCTATGTCTGCATAATTGGTAATTCCTGAAATATCAAATTACGTACTCGCAAATGAATTCAGGAAGAAAATATATATACATATATATATATACATATATATATATATATATATATATATATATATATATATATATATACTCTCGAGATCTATGCGTAAACCATAGAGAGTAATAAAATAATATTATTACCACGATCCCTGACGGAAGGGTAAAAACATGTATATGAAAGAGATAATAATTAATTTAACGTCATATAGGTTTAAGATAAAATTTGTTTAATCTTTAACCAATATGCAGCAACAGTGACTCGATATTCTGTATTTGTACGTAGAAAAAGAGTACTTAGTCATTAGAATTTTGTATGATTGAAATAGAGATAATGGGATCTAAAAGGATGTATCTCCATGAACTGAATCGAAGGATAATATCCATACTAAAATACTAGGGCTTGTTTTAGGCTTAGTTTAACAAGCGTAGAATTGAATTATTTCCAAGTATTCATGAAGTCGTTATGCTCTGAATACTGAGAAAAATGTTAAAATATTGTTTAGGAAATAAAAAAGTGACTGGTCCACAATGTTAGCTAGATTTAAACCTGGAACGTAGCGAGAAGGTCAATCTAACTTAAAAGTAAGATGAGAAAGATAAATAATGAAGATAGATATATAAATATCGGTATAATATATTATCTCCAACTATTATCAAATAATCTGAATGTTTAAAAGCATAAATGCTACTCGAAAGTTTATTTACCGAATGTATAATCGGAGAAACTTTCAGTATGTTCAAAAACGTATCACAAAAGTAAGATCTGACCAGGAACGTAGGTGCAGCACTTACTAAGTTGTGAAGTTCATATAAACATATTCTATATTATAAATTGAAGCAGTGCATTTCAAAATCATTGAAACGTCTTGAAATGACTTATTGTGTGGAAAAATAAATAAATATCCAGTTTCGGAAAAGATATGTATCTATATATATTGACCATTTTTGATGCGGACTGGAAATCAAGATATTAATCTTTGCATTATTCGCAAAATGAACTTGAACTCTTAGCGAGAATTACTATGATCCCTTTAACGAATGTAAACATAAAGAAGGGGTAAAGAGATAATTAAGTGTGTCTTAATTCTTTACCGGCTCGTAATTAAGGATGTTTTCCCTTTTGTCAAAGCCTAGACTATAGATTGATTAATATGAATATAATAATATCTGCTATTATGAGGTAAACTCTCGTTAATTAACCTCTAAGCATATATCAAAAATATATATCAACATAATCTAGAGCTTCGGTAAGTTTAGAGGAAGGAAATGATTGACTTTGGCAGTTTCTGAATAGTTACAAAGTCAATAAAAAATATCAAAAGGAAAGTATTGTATATAATATCTAATTTAGGCAATAATAATCTGTCACGTACTGAATAATTAATGCCTTTACTAAATATGTATCCATTGTCAATACCAAAGTGCAAGAAAATTTTGATTGACATGGACTCTAGTTATAAATAAAATATTAGAGGTACAGAGCTAGTCGAAGCAAAACTATTCCTCAATAAGATAAAGTAGACCTATAATATACGAGGATTAATTGGGTCTAGAAATTATAATCATAATAAAATTATTATTCCAATATGAAGAATCTTCGGCGTAATAGATTCTTACTGAGGCAAAAATATCTGGTATATTGCTATCGTAGTCTTAAACGATCCAGAAGAAAAAATAAAAACAGGCAAAGTAAAGAATGTATTGAATTATATCTATGCCTAAATATAAGATTTTCTTCTTGTTTATTATTTTATAGCAGAGTTTAGACAGAGCACGACTGACCTAGACTCTTATATAATCAATCAAAAGATAGTATAAAATAGAATAATAGCTTATCGGATCAACTATTTTCCATGTAGAAAAGGCAAAAGGAAAATATGTACCTCAACTAGAATTTTAATCGTAGTAATCTAGAGAGGTAGCGAATAAATAAATAAACTGTTAATTTATTTATCTGTTTGGTGTAAATTTCCGATACCTTAAGAATGAAAAATTAATAGAAAGTAGAAAAGATCGATTGCTACTTTCTTGTCAATTTACTCCTTAGATTACATGCTGATTACATATCGGAGCATGTAGAAGAAAAACAGGGGAGGAAAGAAGAAAAATTTTTAGATTTCGTGTATATTTTTCTTCTTATAAATAACGATAGTTTTATAGTTCACCTTTGCCCTAGAGCCGAATAAGGTGAATATGTAAGAAGTTAATCTCTTTGTAGCGAATAAAAGAGATATAATTATAGCTGGAAGTATCTTCTACACTTAGTGAATGAATTGCGAATTTGATCGTAACCGATAATTCTTAATTCATTTTCAATAATAAATATATATATAGAATTTAAGTCAAGTTCAAAAGTGACTGGACAGAATTCAACAATATAAGTGGCTACTAGGTATTAGAACCCATCGCTGTCATTCAATAACCTATAACCCAAGACTGTACATGTCTATAGTGGTTAATAAATAAATATATGTTGAGCGAGTACTAGTGACTACTCGGACACTAGTAATCCGACACAAAGTCTACGAAACTACTGCCCGGTGGAATTTCGTTAGAATGACCTGGCACTACTCTACGAAGTGCCTCCCGATGAAATTTTCGTTAGAGCCAGAATTTAACCGCTTTCTAGCGAATGAAAGAGATAAAACATAATTTGAATGACCTGGCACTAGTCTACGAACTGCTGCCCGGTAAAAATTTTGTTATAGTCGGAAGTTTAACTCTTTCTAGCGGATAAAAGAGATAAAACATAAGTTAATTTAAAATATTAATGGAATTACACTCCTATAATAAGTCAATGGAATATTAAAGATTCTAGTCTGATTCGGGAAAGACTGTACAGAATTTTATGTATGAAAAGGTACTATGTATTTCACTTAATAACCTATATCCATTGACTTAAACGTGAATGGAGCTCTATATACGATAATAGATTGTTCGGGAATTAGTGATCATTATTTTGACACTAGTTACCCGACATAATGACCGGACACTAGTATTCATAACTGTTGCCCGGTAAAGTTACAAGTAATTTGACAAATTGATCGGATAGTAGTATTCGTAACTCTAGTCAGATGAAAAAGGGAGATTATATATGAAAACTGAGTGGGCACAAGTATTCGAAACTTTTTCCCGATGATAATTAATTATTAGGCAAAAATTGACCAGACACTTTCTGTAAAAGTTTGCCTGGTGAAAATTCAGAAATAATATAATAATATGACCGGGTATAAGTATCAGAAATATTACTGATACTTTGCCCGGTGAAAAATTTTTAATAATTAGACATAATGACCGGAAGTTAGTATACGTGACTATTTTGTCCGGTGAAATATGTCAAAAACTAAGTCTTTCCAGAAAATAATTAAATTATTGACTGGAGACTAGTTGACTGGTGCCTGGTTGATCGGTGACTGGTGCCTGGTTGACTGGCACCAGGATGACTGGTGACTGGTTGACTGGCACCTGGTTGACTGGTGACTGGTGAAGCTGATTGACTGGTGCCTGGTTGACTGGTGACTGGATGACCGGTGACTGGTGACTGGTGGACTTAGACTTTATTGGATACTAAGTACCCAAAGATGCCACCTTGATGGGTCTTACCCCGGCAGTATAGCCATATGGGGTGGGGTTCCCATCAGTAAAGAATTGTCTTATAACCCATCAAGGGTTGACAAGTTCTTTACAATCAGCTTCTCCACCATGAGAATCTTTAGCCAACTGAAGATCTCTGCAAATAAAAGTCCAGGAAAAACATATCGTAATTGCTGAATAACCTGGAACGAAAAGAACAAAAATATTCTGCATATATAAACACGACTATCGAACCGATCGCGCACGAGCGTTGTGCCGAATAGCGAGAGTCGCAAAAACGCATGTGGAAAAAGACCAGTCAAAAAATACATGAAATCGAAAATTGAAAATTTTAAATAATAACACAGAAAGTGAAAGGAGTGATAAATAAACAAAAGAAACACAAGGATACAGAAATTTATCCGTGAGGAAAGAAATAATCCAAATTTCTATCACAGGTAAATAATCCTTGTTGAATTTCTTTGTCCACAGAAAAGAAACTGACACGTGGTCAATTGTGCGGGAAGAGTTACGTCACACAGGTAACTGCCTAAGGGACCTTCTGGTTTAAGACTTTAATTAACGACTGAAAGGTCGTTTTTTCTGTGGAAGATGTGAAAACAGAAGAGAATAGCACATTATCTATAGGTTAATGTATTATGAAGTTAAAATGGTTGGACTATTTGCAAACAGTGGAGACCCTGATCAGATGCCACATTCTGTGGTGTCTTATCTGGGTCTGCACTGTTTGTCAGTTACCAGTTTCTGATCTGGATCTGCACTGTTTTCCAGTTACTCGTTTAGGTGTCTTCAGTGAGCTACTTAACTTGCCTGGACATATCTGTTTATGGGAGTTGAAGTGGTTAAATGGGTAGTGTGGAGATTGTTGGAATAGGAGTGGGGGAAAATAGCCTGTGCCAGTTCCTAATGGAAAGTGATGGGAAGACGGCATATCCAACAGTTATCATTAGTACACAATTTCACATCATGGCAGCTTTTTATCCCCAAACCAATAGGTTTGGGGATATAGAGATCAGCGTGCCTTCCGTCCGTAGATGCATCCTTGTGCGCTACATAACTTTGATATCCTTCGACACATTTTGATAATATTTGGTAAAAACTTAGAGGAGGACCAGAAGGCGTGTCACGTGCAAGGGAGACAACTCTCACCATCTTTGTTATGTAGTTATCTCCCATGAAGTCAAAATTTTGTGCAGGCCATAATTCCCATACTGTTTGAGAGAGATAATTTGATAATATTTGGTAGGGATGAAGAAGAGGACCAGTAGGCCTGTTTCATGCAAGAGACAACTCTTACTTTGTTATGTAGTTATCTGTCCTGAAGCAGAAATTGTAGCCTCATCCTTGTGCGCTCCATAACTTGATAGCCTTAGACATACTTTGATAATATTTGGTAGGAATGTAGAGGAGGACCCATAGGCATGTCGAGTGCAAGAGAGACAACTCTCCTGTCTTTGTTATATACAGTGTAGTTATCTCCCCTGAAGCCGAAATCTTGTGCAGGCCATAACTCCCATACTGTTTGAGATTTGATAATATTTGGTTGGGATGAAGAGGAGGACCAGTAGGCGTGTCGCGTGCAAGAGAGAACTCTCACTTTATTATGTAGTTATCTCCCCTGAAGCAGAAATTGTAGTGGGTTCCATAACTTTAATACCCTTAGACATACTTTGATAATATTTGGTAGGAATGTAGAGGAGGACCCGTAGGTGTGTCGCATGCAAGAGACAACACTCGCCATCTTTGTTTTATAATTATCTCCCCTGAAGCCAAAATCTTGTGCAGGCCATAACTCCCATCCTGTTTGAGATAATTTGATAATATTTGGTAGGGATGAAGAGGAGGACTAGTAGGCATGTCACATGCAAGCGAGACAACTCTTACTTTATTCGTTATGTAGTTATCTTCCCTGAAGCAGAAATTGTACTCATCCTTATGCGCTCCATAACTGATACCCTTAGACATATTTTGGTAATATTTGGTAGGAATTAAGAGCAGGACCAGTAGGTGTGTTGCATGCAAGAGAGACAACTCTCACTGTCTTCGTTATATAGTTATCTCCCCTGAAGCCGAACTCTTGTGCAGGCCATAACTCCCATAATGTTTGAGATAATTTAATACAATTTGGTATGGATGAGGAGGAGGACCAGAAGGCATGTCACGTGCAAGAGAGACAACTCTCACTTTGTTGTGTAGTTATCCCCCCTGAAGCCAAAATCTTGTGCAGGCCACAGCTTTGATACCCTTAGACATATTTAGATAATGTTTGGTAGAAATGAAGAGGAGGACCCGTAGGTGTGTTGCGTGCAAGAGAGGCAACTCTCACTGTCTTCATTATATAGTTATCTCCCCTGAAGCTGAAATCTTGTGCAGGCCATAATTCCCATACTGTGTGAGATAATTTGATAATATTTGGTAAAGATGAAGAGGACCAGTAGGCATGTCACATGCAAGAGAGACAACTCTCACTTTCTTCTTTGTTATGTAGTTATCTCCCCTGAAGCCATAATATTGTGCACTCCATAACTTTGATACCCTCCAACATATTTTGATAATGTTTTGTAGAAATGAAGAGGCGGACCAGTAGGCATGTCCCATGCAAGAGAGACAACTCTCACTTTCTTCATAATGTAGTTATCTCCCCTGAAGCTGAAATCCTGTGCAGGCCATAACTCCCATACTGTTTGAGATAATATGATAATTTATGGTAGAGACAAAGAGGTCCAGTAGGCATGTCACATGCAAGAGACAACTCTCACTTTCTTCTTCATTATGTAGTTATCTCCCCTGAAGCCATAATATTGTGCACTCCATAACTTTGATACCCTCCGACATATTTTGATAAAGTTTTGTAGAAATGAAGAGGCGGACCAGTAGGCATGCCACATGCAAGAGAGACAACTCTCACTTTCTTCATTATGTAGTTACCTCCCCTGAAGCCAAAAACTTGTGCTCTCCATAACTTTGATACTCTTGGACATATTTTGATAATGTTTTGTAGAAATGAAGAGGTGGACCAGTGGGCATGTCCCATGCAAGAGAGACAACTCTCACTTTCTTCATAATGTAGTTATCTCCCCTGAAGCTGAAATCCTGTGCAGGCCATAACTCCCATACTGTTTGAGATAATATGATAATATTTGGTAGAGATGAAGGGGAAGACCAGTAGGTGTGTCACATGTCACTTTCTTCTTCATTATGTAGTTATCTCCCTGAAGCCAAAATCTTGTGCGTTCCATAACTTTGATACCCTTAGACATATTTTGATATTTGGTAGAGGCATTGGTATCAAACAGTAGGTGTGTCACATGCAAGAGAGACCTCTGCTGTGGTTGTTTTCTAGTTACCTCTAGTTTCTAGTGTACAAATTATCACATCAGAAGTAATTATTAGAGAGATTTTGACAAAAATAAAAAAATAAAATAAAAGAACATGCAAAAATGAAATCATTCACAGTACACCTTTTTTTGTTTTCACTTATTATTTTGGTCACATTTCATACTATCTTTGCATCTTTTTACTTTGCGCTTATTATTTTGGTCACATTTCATACTATCTTTGCATCTTTTTACTTTGCGCTCGTTCAATATATCCATGATATTGATTGAAATACACTGAATTTAGAAATGGCGGTTTAGTCCGGGGACTGCCATCTCCTCTGATGGCTAGTCTTGAAAAGTGCTGAATGAATGAGCACACCCTTTTGAGAATGTAACAAACCCAAAATGGTGGAGGGATCAAATTTAAGTTTGGACTACTTTCAGACAAAAAAAAAATAAAAAAAAAAATAAATAAATAAAAAATAGTTCCTAACAAAAATGCCTTTGTTCTTGAGAGACTAAACATTGAACTTCTACTGCCATTGTGAATCATTCTCACCCATTGTACCTTACAATTTTTATACACAATTTCCTCATCTGCACAGCTTAACTAAAACAAAGTTATTTGAAATAACTCCTCAATCCCTTAGTCACAAAAGTTGTCTCCCTTGTAAATGAGGGCAGGACATATACCACTTGTATCCAGCCTCCCAAAGATTCTGCAGATAATGTATTCCTTAACCCTAGTCCTGCTGAACCAGGATATACCCTGACTTTGCAACTGTGTAGACCCAAATCAGTTGGCTTCTGAAGAAGCCAACTGAACTGGATCTGCACTGTTTGCCATTCAGTATGTAAATCTATATCAACAATCTGGATTAAGTAATCTGATTGGCTGACAATTAGAAATGGGTGTGGCATCTTAATTTATTCAGCATGACAAGGGTTAAGTATTCATATTCAGACACCTTTACTTCTTACCATACTTATCCTTAAAACCTGAACAAGTTCATTTGGCAGCTTGTTGATGTACCTAAACATACAACATTATGACAGGGTGGCAGACAGTGTACACCCTTATCAAACTGTTAAGGAGAAGTTTGATATGGATCCTGTTTGCTCAGGTCTACTGATCTGAATATTTTGGGTAAAAAGGTTATCCCATGGTTATGTAGCAACCATTGTTTGCATGACAGGGTAGCTACCCTCAGTCAGAAACAAAATTCCCCGACTTTTCCCTGACCTTGAAGAAAAATGTAATTATCCTGACCAGTGGCCACCCTGCATGTGATTGACATGGCACAATTCAGATTATAAGTGAAGTGATGTATCGACACAACTTAATAGTAACAATTACTTTGCTGGGTAGTTGTAAGAAAAACTAAAATACAAAATGAGCATGCAAATATATTTCACATCACTCGTAACATTCATAACAGGCATACATTCAGCTGGGTAGAAATTTATGGAGACACAACTGCACTTTTATCCATTTCAATGTACAAATGCTTAAATATATCACAGATAGGACAAATAATAATATCATGTAGAATACGGGATGGAATGTAAGTTCACAGAGTATCATCAACTCCGAAAATGTCATGCAAAACTGTTGCAGATGATATTCTAAAATGCATTTTTTTTTTTCAGGGAAAATAAGTCTTAAAATTAAAAAAATATCAAGGCTTATAATCTTGGGAAAAAAAAAGACATTTTAGAATGCTGTCTGCTGCTGTTGTGATTGCCCATGTATAGGTTAAGTTATTGTTGGGAATTTAACTCATTTATGCCTAGCCTCTCATAAAAGGGACATTGGCAAACAGTGTAGACCCAGATCAGACACCACAGACTGCAGCATCTGATCAAGGTCTACACTGTTTGCATTAAATACAGGAATTTCTATAAAACATGGTAGTAATAAAAAAAAAAAAAAGACACATCTATTGGAAATGGAAAGATCTAAAGCTTTAAGGTAGACAAGTCCATTCGGCACTAACGGTTGAAACGATTTTCATCAATATAAAATTCAAGCCACATCAAGGAAAGAGGGCTCAAGGCACAGGTGAACAGCAAAGACTTCAATCAATCTGCATATTCATGCAGTCTGGTGAGGACCTTTACAGCTCCTTTGAAGTATTCTAAAGGTAAATGGATGCACTTTCAGGGGAGGCAACTCTTGTCTAAATGGTTTTTGCCTCCATTCTGAAAAGAGGTCTACTCTAAAAGGGAAGAATTTGCTCCCCTTGGGAGCAAATTCTTTTCTTTTAGAGTAGACTCTTTTCAGAAGGGGTTTCATATGTAGGAAACTAAACACAAAGTCACATAAGTTATCTCCCAAGTACATCCAATCCCTCTAAATACAATACTATTTGCAAAAAAACCCTCAATAGCATCATCAGACTGCATGAAGGCAAAATTGATTTGGTCCATCACTGTTATAAGAATTGTTATAAGGATTCACTTATATGTTTGACTTATATGTACCATGCCATGCAAAAAAAGAGTCTGGGCATATGTGGACAGCAAAGGCCCATATCAGCACAGTCTGATCAAGGCCTTCACTGTCCACTAACAGAATCATTGGATACTACAGAATGTATGAATGGAGAGCAAAGGCCCAGATGATATGTTGCACATGTGCAGGATGATCTAGATTGCACATTTTGCACGTTTGAAGGCATGCTTTTGCTTGACACGGCTCATATAATAAGAAAATTTCCGTACTTTCATCACACCAGCATACAACACCCATTACACACTTTATCTATACATTCAAAAACTAATTTCCTTATTTGTTGTTTTTTTGTTGTTGTTTTTTTTCTCTAAAATATAGAAATTTGAATTCTTCATTAAATAATTTTACATTTTGAAAACAGTTTAACAATTAGGAGACAGTGTTGGTTTCCCATTTTAATCCTCATCTAGTATTTCCTACAGCCACCAAATGGTAAAAAAGATCTCATGGCAGGTGACTAGCATATATTAATGGAACTGTAATAATATTTATGCTGTATTAATGTTATTTGTGAGTATGGTCAGCATAACAACTATCAACTTTGATCCTTGCATGTGTTTTAAATACAAATATTATTTGAACTGATCCAACATTGTCAGAAAAACCATCCTTTGTCAAAAGACAGTGGAAGCTTGTATGCTACAACCCTGTAACTCTTATGGAATACTTTCAGCCGTTAGTTTTATTCACAGAATGTGTCTCACAATGTAGTTTCACAATTCTTAAAGAAATATTCATAAAACATAGCTTCACTTTTTTCAGAGTACTATATCTTCAAAGGTTATCAATATAATTGTTTCACTTTATCCACTGAGGTATTCCAACTATCCATCCATCTCTGTTCAGCAATAATCAACTTTTGTTTCTCCTCTGCAATTTTCTCCAACGTTTTCTCAAACTGCCTCTTGTATTCCTGAAATGGATAATAAATGCTTAGCATGCTGGGAAAAATGTCAGCAAACAACATTTTGAAACCCTTTTCTTTTTTTCTTTTTTTTCCAGAAAATCGGATCATATATTTCATGCACATTGTCTTCTAAGGAGACACTCTGTATGAAATGTCAAATCCTATTTTCTGGAGAAAAAAAGAAAAATACCATTAATTTATCATCTGCTGAAGTGTTTTTGTACAGAAGCTAGTTCAATACCATATTCTACCGACCACACATATACAGCATGTTTATTCAGATCCATTTTAATATCAAATTGTTAAACTGGGAAGTTTACAAGGTCGATTTTTTGTTGTTACAGGAAATAGTATTACAGACAAAGCATGAATATCTCTCATTATAACTGGTACTTCAAACATCTCATAGTAAGATAACATACAGTGCTATGCTGTGCAACTATGCCTTGAACTAATGCTTGTTACTATTTCAATCTGAAATACATTACTGATGTTTCACAAAACTAGAAATGTGTCAGTATGACACGGATACCCCCACCAAGGGCTATCCTCACCCATACGCAGGCATTTTGCAAAAAATGAAGTTGAAAAAAGGGCCATAACTCTTATAATAATTGGCAGATTTTACCCTAAATCGAACTTGACCATATTTTATGATTATAAACCTATGTCTAAAATATGAATCCAATACATAAATCAATCTTTTTTAAAAAAAATACTGGAAGAAAAACATCTTTTGGAGGTGAAAAAGGGCCATAACATCAAAAATAATTGGTGCATTTTACCCTAAAACTTGACTTATATTTTATAATTATATGCTTGTGTATAAAATACGAATCCAATTCACTAATCTTTTCAAAAGTTATGGAACGAAAACCATTTTCCAAAGTTAAAAAAGGGTCATAACTCCCAAAATATTTGGTGGATTCTACCCTAAATCGAACTTGACCTACATTTTATGATGATATACCTGTGTGTAAAATTTGAATCCAATACACTAATCTTTTCAAAAGATATCAAACAGAAACCATTTTTCAACTATTTTTCAACATTAACTCCAAAAATAATTGGTGGATTTTACCCTAAATCAAACTTAACCTATATTTTATAATTATATGCTTGTGTATAAAATATGAATCCAATATACACTAATCTTTTCAAAAGTTACGAAATGGAAACCATTTTTCAAAGTTGAAAAAGGGCCATAACTCCCAAAATAATAAGTGGATTCTACTCTAAATCAAAACTGACCTACATTTTATGATTATATACCTGTGTATAAAATTTCAATCCAATATACCGATCCTTTCAAAAGATATCGCACGGAAACCATTTTTCAAAGTTGAAAATTTTTCGAATTTGAAAAGGGCCATAACTCCCAAAATAATTGGTGGACTTTACCCTAAATCAAACTTAACCTACATTTTATGATTATACACCTGTGTATAACATTTCAATCCAATACACCAATCCTTTCAAAAGATATCGCACGAAAATCATTCGTGTTACGTACGGGACGGGCAGACGGGATGGACGGGACGGATGTATGTACGGACAGCGGTGATACTATATGCCCCCCCCCCCATTGAAAATGGCAGGGGCATAAAAAAATTCCCTGTCTAGGAGGTTAAATTCTAAGGATGAAATCAGGTACAAACTTCATAAAAATTAATGGCATAATTTAGTATTGTATGTTGAGATAGTTTGGTATATCCAAGATAAATGAAGGATCTGATCAGATTGTGGGTATGTTCAAAATGACCTTGGCCTTCGTTGTCTTCATATAACTTTGAAAATCCGCTTTTCTGATAATGCTTTCAAATTGGTTTATTATCACTTCAAATCTAACAAAAAGGGAGGACCTGGATGAACTGGAGGGCCTCAAAATAAAGCTGGCTTCTGCTGCTGCATATACCTCAAAGATCTCTTTTCTTGTGGTGAGGCTATGGTCTCATAAAGAGATTCCTTATTCCTGGCAACAAAGGCCCAGATCAGTCAATCAAGGCCTACATTGTCTGCTTACACAGTCCCTGCATTCTGCCAAATATATCCAGAGGAATTGTTAAGGAGTATTTGGTGATAAGTATAGGATAATTTTCTCCAGTTCACCATTAAAACATATGTTGTGGGTACTCATTAGAAGCACCTCAGCAAGATGCTTCTAATGAGTACCCACAGCATATGTTTTAATGCAGAAATAAGAAAAATTATTCCAGAATTATCATCAAGTACTCCTCCTTAACAATTCTGTATCACAACAAATGGAAGGCTTTAACAGACAGTGCAAATGAGCAGGCTCACAGCATCACAAAAAGAGGTATCCAGATTAATAGTTACCTTATTTCTTCATGAAAACCTATGTTGTGGTACTCATCAGAAGCAGCTCAGTGCGACACTTCTGTGCAGTACCCACTACATAGGTTTTCCTTAAAAAAAATAAGAAAACAGTAAAAGCTCACTGGCTCAAACATCTTTGGGACCATGGAAATTTATTCGAGACATGGGTAGTTCAAGCCACTGAGGGGTAATCATGGGGCCAAGTCAGGAAGCAAATGATGATAATTTAGGGAAGTCTTTTTGATCTTCTATATAAATATTGTATGTTGAGTGTACTCATTAGAATTGCCTCAAGGCAATTCTAATGAGTACACACAGCATACAATTTCATGATAAAATAAGAAAATAACCCTAGATAGTTGTTTTCTTGAGGTATCAGAAGAATTCCTTAGGGACTCAAAAATGAGTTTGAATTAGCCATGGTAAAAGAGCCATTGGTGTTCTAGCTATTGAAGTTTGACTGTATTGATACTTTTTGGGGTTGAAAAAGTGCCTTACCGGAAGCTGTGAGACTTAACCGGCCTTAACTGTGAGCATATGGCATAAGGGCCCTTCCTTGCACAAGGTATCAATCATAAAGGTTTTCCAAAATAAATAGGTTTTCTCTAAGAAAAGGTACTCCAATAGGAATTCTACTAACCTGATAAGCTTCATCTCTGGCTTTAACAACTGCGCTATGAGCAAGAGTTGTTTTTGCTGTTGTAACTGAGGCTGTCAGCTGTTGTTTGTTGGATTTTTCACCAGCAACAAGTTCATTGCCAGGTAAACCTGGGAAAAAAAGGTCAAGTAATAAATTAGTACAGATATATTTGACACTGAAAGTAATGATAATAATAATAATATTGAAATGCTGAATTCTCTGTATGTTTGTTCAGTTTACAACATGTATTTCAGTTTACAATTTACAGTAATAACCAATTTACAGCAATAACCCTTAATGTTTAGACATTAACTTCTTAACTTACATGTAATAAAGGGAGTACTGAAGTATTTAATGCTGAAAGGAATAACAACATCACTATACAGCCATATGTACTTTTAGACTAGAAATGCATGATTGCAAACATTATGCCTCCAACTATATGTTTGTCCCTATAAAAGGGCATATCTGTAGCAAAATGTTTCAAAATTAGTTCAAAAGTTAACTGGATATTCTACTTATCATCCCAAATCAGCATATTATAATGTTTGAAGGCTCTAGCTCAAACACTTTTCAGACTATGTTCCTAACAAGATAAAGTATGAAAAACAAATGGATGAAAGATCCAAAAGCAATTATGCCCCTCCAGTTTCTTCGAAGTTGGTGGCATAACAACAACAAAATATGATATAATTATCATATGAGTTTGCTGTCAAAATAAAGCATTTAAATTGGCATAAGAAGTGTTATTTCCACTATTTTTGCCTCATCCCATCTCTAAATTACAAGTCTGACAGATTGTACCAGATGAGGATGCTAAATTTCTTTGCTTGTAACCTTGTACATGTTTATCCAAAGTAAGGTCTTTACTTTCACAGTTCATAACTAAATATAAGTCTTACCCAATAAGCAGATACAGCTATACATTGTGTGTGAGCGTGGGTGCGTGTGTGCATGTAACACTGCCCCCTTACCTTGCCAGGTGCTCTTGCCTCTAGGTAGAGCATCTTTGTCTTCATCATCCTCCAGAGGTTCTCCAGCATTCTTGCGCCGTATCAGCTCACTAGTTGGGTACTTCTTTGGATCTACACCTGTTCACAGCAAAATTTTATATGAATGTACAAATCATCAAAACCAAACAGACCAAATGAGCTTGGCCAAAGCAAAACCAATCTGGCATGTGCAAACAGTAACGAATGATCAGCTTGTGTACCTATACTAGTTATCAGTCAATAGTGTTTACAGTACACATGGACAATTTATAATATTACGATAACACGCCTATTCAAATACATTGAAAAAATTCACCACCAAAAACTGAAAGTTTTTAGATAAAAATTCTGATATTTTTCCTATTTCTGCTCAAAACATAGTTGTGGGTACTCATTAGAACCGCCTCGCTGAGGTTCTAACGAGTACCCACAATCTAAGTTTTTGAGCAGAAATAAAAAAAATAATGTATACCCCTGTAAACCCCAGTTTTACTATATAAAAGTGAGGTTTATGGGGGTCAGAATTATATAGGTATGTTTTCGTGATGAGCCATAAGGAATCAACATAGTGAACAACAGTGACCAGCAAAGACTCAAATCACTCCGTGCATCATTGCAGGCTGACTGTGCATCATTGCAGGCTGATCAGGCTGCAATGGTATACAGGGTGATAGAATCTTGGCTGTTCACAAATTCTGTGCTGTTCTTCAAAACAGATGTCACACAAAATGTTTAGTCTTATCTTATCCAAGAAAATAAAGCCTGACATTTCATGTGAATAATCTGCCATTTCATGTGAATCATCTGCCTAGCAATCAGAATGTCATCTGCTGTTGATGTGGGTTAATTTGTTTGTGTTGAGGTTTTATGGCCCAGACAACCAAATGGGGTCATGTTGACCGTGGTGAGTTTACCTAACCACACTTTTACTGGACAGGCTTAGTCCTCTAAGCGGTTAACCAGTAATGTGCACATTCTTTTGCCAGAAACTACAACTGCCCTTCCTTCTTGAATCAGCGGAAGGGAGAAAATGGCCATAGAAAATATTTCATTATCAAATCTCCACAAAAAAATGCTGCCAACCTGGCAAGGACTGACCTGCACTTCCTGATCTGGGTTAATATTGCAGTGATCAGTTCAATATCAGAAAACCTATTTAAAACCTGCTGTGAAAAGAATGGAGCCAGCACAGGACAAAACCTACAATTATACTTGTGCGACCAGCAAAGACTCGGATCAGCCTGTGCATCTGTGCAATCTGATCAGAGCCTTTGCTGATCACAGGTGCCTTCTACAGCCTCCAGATTATCCAAAGTGGGATAAGCGAGAATCCTTGCCTAGTTTGATGTACAGGCTGCATTGAGTCTTTGCTGGTTACACAGGTCTTATTGTTGGTTTTGTCATGCGCTGGCTCAAATCATTTCCCAAATGGGAACAAAAGTGGCTGTACAGCTATATAACATAGCTCCAGATATGGTCATAACTGTGGTGAATTTGGTGTAATTTTTTAACCAAAACATATCCTTAGGCTACTCACTGGCATTGCCTAAGAGAGGCAATTAACATTTCATGTGAATAGAGAGTAATTCCAGTGAGTATCCACAAGATATTTCTTAAATAATACAGCATATTGATCTACAATAGGCTCCATTTATTTCAGCATTAAAATAGTAAGTCCAGTTCGCATTTTTGGTAATTTGGGTTGTTTCAGTACTTTGATTACTGTACCAACTTGTAAGGTCATTTCAGTACACATGTCCTTTGAGCACTGTAAAGGATTGGTTCCAGGCTTATATGTAGACATACTGAAAGTGTTTTGCACAGCTGGGTCCCAGTGCAACAGCCTCTTTCTGACGACAGCTGATTGCTGCAGCAAGGAAAAAGTTTTCCCGCCCTCCCTCCCAATTTTTATTCTTAATTCACTAATAACCATTTAGTATTGCAGCTAAAGAACAGTAGCTCTATGTATTATTTCAGATGGTTAAAATAAATAATTATGTCAATGTTTGTCATTATTTTGTGGTAGGATACTGCCGCCCAGTTTCTTTTATAATTTCAGAAAGAACAGTCATCCATGTCCT
Organism: Anodontia alba; assembly: GCA_964016985.1. Lineage (NCBI taxonomy): Eukaryota > Metazoa > Mollusca > Bivalvia > Lucinida > Lucinidae > Anodontia > Anodontia alba. The sequence goes on along the minus strand of OZ024821.1, from coordinate 109,846,719 downwards.
TTCATTCTCCTGCCTGGTGGATTAAGTAATGGTGTTATATTTTGGTGAAAGACAGTTATGCTGCTTTAATGTTCTACAGTGTATCATCAGATACATGAGTGTTAAGTATAAATTGCAATATCAGAAAGACTAAGCTGTTTTTAAATCTGTGGATTATTTGGATAACTCATGGGCAGGAACATTCCAGTCTAGTATGCAATCTAGCTGTTGCTGATTGGGGGTGGCGGAAAATTCCAAAGGGATGTGATTCTGACTGAAATCTTGTTATATATTTGGGAGCTGCTTTCTCATCCAACAGTTTGCTGGTAGATGTGTATGTACCATTTACTCAGCGGTGGTGTATATGATTTAGCGGGCATTCTGTGTACATACCGGAATGCTTTGCGGAGTTTTGTTTTGGCGGGTATCATGTGTCTGTACCGTGATACTTTGCGGTGTGCTGTTTAATAGAACAGCATGTGTATGTACCATGTTGTTTAGCAAGCATCATGTGTATACACCGTGTTGCTTTGCGGTGGTTTCTATGTAGAAACCAGTGGGATAAAAAGATGAGAAAGCATCTCCTTATTGATTGCATCTCTTCGAATTTCCAACCACTGATCTGCAACCTTTATGCCACAAATTATTTTATGTGTATGTTAAACACTGTGAATAGTTATTACTTTGTTAAAACACTCAGGAAGAGTTGATAAAGGTTATTTCAACATATTCTTTGTTCTTATTTTAACCGTCTTGAAATAATGAATATTTATTACACTGTGAACATTAACTACTGTATAACCTAAAAATAGACTTTAAATGGCTGAGAGCTGTTTTCAGCCCAATGAATATTTTTTAATGTTCACTGCCTCAGGGTTTTTCCCACTAAATATGTCATGAAATATGGAATTTTTTATCAGTATGTTCACTGGTTATATAATAAGACGATCCTTGACTACTGAGTCAACGAATATGATGTCATATCCAATGGGGTATACCAATATTGACCTCGGCTACCGCATTGGTCAATACTGGTATTATCCAGTGGATATCACATCATATTCAATAACTCAATAGTCAATAATTTTATATCATTCAATGAAGTTGCTGCTGACAGTTTACATATACCACAATCAGTGATCTACTGTGGCCAATCCACAAACATACAGCAAAAAATCAAAATGTCAGGGTCCAGTTGTTCAAAGCATCGTCAGCTTAACAAACTCGTTAGTGGTCAAAATGTTAACATTTCTAGTAAGTACAATATCTAATTCACAGTTATTTTTGCTGAAAAAATTTGAGTAGCTTTTGCAAATGCAAAAGCTACCGACATTTTTTCAGCAAAAACATTAATGTATATGCCATATTTAATGATCGAAGTTTTAACCATACATTAACTAACGACATTGTTAGCTTCGAACAACTGAGCCCAGGAGACTATGGAAGACAGGCAATGAGCCCCAATGTCAGAAAATGTACCTTTGGACATGTGCACCCGCCGAAAATTCAAATCAGTCTGTACTTTCCTGCACTCAACTCAAAATCTTCACTGGGCACATTTTGGATAGCCAAGGATGCAAAGTTTCCTGATGGGGACAACAAAGACTCTGACTAGACTGTGCAGATGTGCAGGCTAATTTGAGTCTTCAATAGGGGCACATGTCAGAAGTTATCTTTCCTAAAGTTGTGGCTCACATATTCTGAGACAAGATCTGGTGCCTTATGCATTCACCATTTTTATGCTGGAGAGTGGCAGTAAAGCTTAGCACAAATACAACGTTAAACAGTATCTACTCTTTAGTATTCAGACAGGTCCAAGCAAACATTGTAGACCTGGATTGGATGCCATGGAATGCAGTATCTGATCAGGGTCTACTCTGTCTGTCACTTATCCAGCAGTTTTTAGACACATCAACATATAGTTCAATGAACTTATTCAAAATTTAGGAAAAGTATACTAAGGAGTTAAAGTGTCTGAATACTTTGGGTAATACAGTATATTTTGTGCCTGGACTGGTGCTGCAATACTAGAGATGAACTGAGTTAAATCATTTACCTGGGCCCATTCTTCTACAAAGCCACCTTGTGTCATTATTACCCCTGATATTTTAAATGAACTGAAAACCACTGCTGTTTCATCACAGTGATCACCTTTCAGTCACTGGAGTAAAGCTGAGATTTACTTTACATATGTGCAATATTTTTTTTTATTTTATTTTCTATTTTATTTTATTTATTTATTTATTTATTTTTTTTTTACAAAAAAAGCAGACAATTGTATCAGATACAGAAAACATGATGTAAACTACCACACACATTTAGTCTAAATATTGCGACACCTTATCTCCTTACCATACTGTCTTAAAATTTGAACACGTCCATTTTACTACTTGTTTGTGTATATAAAAAATGCTTGTTGAGTGGCAAACAGTGTATACCACATTCTGTGGCATCTGATCTGGGTATACACTGTTTGCTCAGGCCTGTCTATCCCAATACATTAGAGTAAATATAGTATGTGACAGCCAAACAAGATACAATGTACAATATAAAAAGGAACAAAATCTTCAACTTACATGTTAAATGCCAGGATGTAAGATAATTAATTGTCACATAAACTATTATTTGAAGCAATATAAAAAAATTTGCAACAATATATAGTTCCTTTAACTGATATTTCATGTCTTTTGTATGAGGCTAAATGCATATCTTGCTGATATGATAAACCTAGACTAGCTGCTTTAGGCATAGGTAGGTAGACAGACAAACAGATAGATAGACTATGAAAACACTATTCCTCTTATATTTGTTGTTGTATATCTTAAAGCATTTTATTGCTGCTAATGAACTCTTGGCACAATATGTCTCTCTGTGCTTAAACACTAGGCACTTATACTAGTATCTCTTTATAAAAAATTATCATAGCTCATTAAATTCTATCACCTTAGCACAAAAAAATCAATGACTCCATTAAAATATATATCTATAAGCAGTTATAGATTCTTTTGTGCTAAAGTGACCATTTTATGAAAACTACCACGCCTCTTTTATGCAAATTATCACACTTCTTTTATGCAAATTATCACACCTTTTTTATGTAAATTATCATATCTCTGTTTTGATAATAATCACACCTTTTTTTTAAAAAAAATAGCCAATCCCTTTTAATATGAATATGGTACATATACATGTACTATCTTATCTTATGACATAGACAACTAAATAAGAAGAGTATTCAGAAACTATGTTGTTGTTTTTTTTGTTGTTGTTTTTTTTTTTTTCATTTTTCTCCAGCATAATACATTTTGTGGGCACTCATTAGAATTATCTTAGACTTGTAAAGAGTAATTAATCATAACCTATGTTTGCTGAAGAAATAAAATTTGATTCTATTTGAATTATCCTTTTATTCAGAGCCTATTGTGACTAGTTTTGAAAAAAACACCTACGTCCTTTGATGACATCATCTATGACTAACATGTTGTCATACTGGAGTAGCTGATTCTCTGAGAGACGTGCCAGGCTTTCAAGGTATTCCTTTGCATGTTCAGCTGCACAATTCTGCAATTAAAAAAGAAATATTTGTCAGTCCATAATATTCTTCACATTTTAGAACATTTAGAGTTCAGATGTTTTGCATTGCAAACTGTAAAAGCCCTTGCTTGAATTTAACATTTGTAGAATTTAGTTTCATTTATACCACACTGCATTTTCTCATAGTGAATTTATCCATTTGTGCCATTTTCATTTTTTTTTTTTTTTTCAGAAAGAAAGGGATATATATTCCTTTATGAATAAAAACTACCAGCTATTTTCAAGTAATAAGTATATTTAGAAAAATAAAATAGAAATGTGCCCAAAGTATAAACATGCCTCTACCTCTCACCCTTTTAAATATTTGAAGTGAAAAAGAGTGATAAAGTGGCAAGTGTAGCTGGAAGCTGAACAGAAGTAAAGTGTCAATGCCACAAAACAAACCAAACATAATGAAGCATTCTCAAACTATCTTACTTTTCCACCTTTTACTAGTTAGTATACTGCTTTGCTTTCCTCATCTTGCCTCACCAAGTCTTAATATTTTTCATATATTCTGTATAGAATATCTGATTGAGCCTTGGTGAGTCAAGATCAGCTAAACTGGATCACACTCACTCTTAGACTGGCTCATCTTTAAACCCCTCAATTATATGTTATCTGGCTCACAATTTTACTCCTCAATAATTGCACGCAGACTGGCTTACAATCAAATACACTGTACTTTCAAAGGCTGGACTTACATGCAATACATAACAGATTTTATCACCATTTCCACTCAGAGAGACAACTTTTGTGAATTTCTGTTTGCATTACTGCACACAATGTCCCTACTGAACTACTCTAACAGGAAAGAATTTGCTTGCCAAAGGGACTCTAAACATGAAGAGTTCACTCCCAAGGGAGGAGAGCAAATTATTTCCCTTTAAAGTAGATCCCTTTTCAGAAACAAGCAGAAACAATTCTGACAGAATGATCTCCCTTAAAAGTGATTCCATTCCCTTTAACCTTACCTGTAATGTTGCTGACTGTTTCTCAACAACCTCCATATACTCTTTGTTTCTCTCAGTTTCTGCTTCACATAAAGATGTTAACTGATTCACTTGGTGAGGATGCCCCAAGTTTGGTCGTAACAAATGTTTGTGTTCCTGACGTTTCTTGTCCAGTTCAAGCTGAGTATTTTTGAACTGTGATTCAAACTGGGTCATAGCATTCTTTGACAGATCTACCTGTTCTTTTACCAGATCTTTGGTTACAAGAGATGGAATGTGTGCTGTTGACTTTTCTAGCTGAGTCAGCTGGCTCCGCAGTTCTAGAAAACATCAAATCATAATTTGTGAAAATAAAGTTGAGCTTTGTCATCAGAAACATTACAAAAACATGCCTAGTCATATATACTGAAAATTTTACCACCAAAAAAATGAAAATTTCAGGTAAAAATTCTGATATTTTACATATTTCTGCTCAAAACATAGATTATGGGTACTCATTAGAACAGCCTCAACAAGGCAGTTCTAACAAGTACCCACAATCTATGTTTTTGAGCAGAAATAAGAAAAAATAATGTATACCCCTGTAAACCCCAGTTTTACTATATAAAAGTGCGGTTTAAGGGGGTCAAAATTATATAGGCATGTTTTCGTGAGTGGTCTTATGGCATTATGCATACAGTGATTACCAAGATCAACCTGCACACATGATCAGCACTTCACTGATTGTTTTTAGATGTGATTGATAGTGTTAAATATAGCCCTGAACAGACTGCAGAAATTATATACCAACATTGGCCTTAGCAGTTTGCATGCAGCATAATAACTCATTTAATCATGTTATATTCTGTTAAGTTTGTACAAAAATGACAACAGTATAAGAAAAATAAGTATGAAGTCTTATTTTTCTATAAAATGATTCAAGTAGTTTGCAGAGAACTAATAAGTCACATCAAGCCAGATTTCACAATCACCTGCCAAGTTCCTACCTTAACTATACCAAATATAGGATCCTGGAACTCTTTCCCATATTTGTTCTAGAATTTAAGGTGAACGGATACACTGCCAAGTAGACATCATTTGTGACTTCCTGTTTGGCTTTCCTGTACACCAATCTTCTTCTGAAAAGGCGTCTACTGTAAAGGAAAGAGATTCTTTCCTTTTAAACTAGACCCCTTGTCAGAAGGAAACAAAAACTATTTTAATAGAGTTGTCTCCCTTGAAAGTGTAACAATTTCCCGTAATACTTTCCACGCTATAGGCAAATTCTGCCTACGACAAACTGATGACATTTTTCTTACTTTTCCTAGAAAATAGGACCAGACACTTCATGCAAATTGTCTCTTTAGGAGACAAAATGCATGAAGTATCAAATTCTAGTTTCTGGGAAAATTATGAAAAAAATATTTTAAAATGTCATCTGTTTTAATTTTTACCCAGCATGCAAAGTGTTAAAAACAGCCATCTGACTATTTGGGTCCGGTTGTTCAAAACTAACGATGTCGTTAGTTAACGTATCATTAAAACTTTGATCGTTAAATATGGCATATAGGCTAATGTTTTTGCTGAAAAAATGTGAGTAGCTTTTGCATTTGCAAAAGCTACTCACATTTTTTCAGCAAAAATACATGTGAATTAGATACTGTACTTACTAGAACAGTCAACATTTTGACCACTAACAAGCTCATTAAGCTGACTATGCTTTGAACATCTGGGCCCTGGTTGTCTCAACTATGTTGACTGAATGGCAAACAGTGCAGACAATAACTAAAGTACTCCTTAGATGCAGTTTGATCATGACCAACACTGTTTGCTCATGCAAGTCTGTCCGAATATTTAGGTAAATACTGTAACGAAGTTTCTAATGAGTCTTACTTATTAAACAAAAATAAAAAAAAATACCTTGTAAGCACTGATTATGATAATCATCAGCCTGTTGGTAGTAGGACTGTAATTTCTGCGAAATCACCTCAGCACACTGTTCATAGGTTTCTTGTAGAGCCTGAGGCCTAGTTACTGGTCTGTTGCCTTTCTGTCGGTAATACATCTGGAAAGAAAAATATAGTAAATGCATGTATGTACATTTTATCTGGAGCTCTGCTACAGAGATGGAAATCATCTAGAGGAGATATTTATGCCATGTCCAGAGGTTATAAAACTTTTTTTCATGCACAACTCAGCTAAGCATGAACTTTGTCCTGCTAATAAATCTAAAATTGCTAACAATTGCATATACAGTCGACTCTCGTTATCTCGAACTTCACGGGACCTGATAAAAATGTTCGAGTTATCAGTAGTTCGAGACAACCAAATTGTGACGTCATTGGTACGACGACTGTTCGCCTCTGTTCGTCAAACGTGCTTGGAAGGCACATGTATATGGCAATTTAAATAATTTACGCGTACTTCAGTTTGCATTGTTTCTGTTTGTTTTAGGAGATGCATTGGTTCTCTTGGAATAATATCATCAATAAATGTTGATAATAATAAATTTCAAACGTCCCTTGTTGTCTTTTAATATTCCTGCAAATTAGGATTTCCATTTGAGCTATAAACAAATTACTGGTTTCCAGGTTATGTTAGCTATACGTTATGGATTAGCTCCCTTCGCATAGACGACTCGATAAAGAGTTGACTGGTTTCCGCTTTTGCATTAAACGCTTACAATGTTAAGTGGCAGCTGTAAGCTAGTTTGGATTATCTCCCCTGGCATAAACGAACCATCTCAGCGCGGCAAACTGTAGATCCTGCAGAGAAAGCTCGTTATGAACCATCTCATCTGGACCTACACTATTTGTGCGGGTATCCATACAAGTCTACAGGGTCGGAAGGGTTAACATCAGTACCCACGTGTAAATCGTCTATTTGAGGCCGTGCACGACAACTCCTATTAGAAAACTGTGCGACTGTCAAAGACTCGGATCAGCCTGCACGCCCACGAATTTTCCATTATACGCAAGAGCCTTATTTGGGCTTACCGAAGAGCACCGCCTGACCAAAGAGTAACAAGCGAAGATTCAGACTTAGCTAGCCTGATCAATACAGGCTGATCTGAGTCGGAACCTATCGCGCACTGACTTTTCTTGAAGACACTCATATCATTCGGACGGACAGTACTCAATAGTGAAGAGCATATCTAAACAATAAATTAAAGAAACTTCGTTGATTAATCTTCCATAACACTATTCTGAGCCACTTTTTATCTTACAAATCAATGACACGAGACGGTGTTGAGCGCCGCGTGTCAAACCTGACTCGACACGCACGTGATTTCATTATTACGGATTTTAGACATTGTTTGTGTTGTTTGTAATTACCTGGACAAAGGGGAAAATTAAACTATTGATTTATTTATCAATGGCCTATTATGATTTTCATTATCTGAGAGACGGGCGGCGCCGCATCTTACATTTTGTTTTCCATCGTCATGGTCCGAGTTCGAGATACGCGGTAGTAAAAACTGTGAAAAATAGGTTCAGGGACTGAAAATGATGGACGAGATAGCCGAAGTGTCGACATAAAAGTAGTTCGACATACGCGAAGCTGAAATACAATAAATACATGGGGAAAATAATCGGGACTTAGAAATCAGTTCGACATAAGTGATAGGATCGAGATAAGAGGGGTCGAGATAACGAGAGTCGACTGTACTTTCTTGCCAAACATAGCTGAGCATGAAAATTTCTCTGCTAAAAAATATGAAAATGCCAACTATTTTTGGCATTTTCTTATTTATTAGCAGAGAAAATTTCATGCTCAGCTGAACTGAGCATGAAAAAAAGGTTTTATAACCTCAGGGCCAGGTTTCATGGTGATAGTGGTAATAGTGTGAGAGAAACACACTTAAATACTAGGCTAGATGAAAGTGCACACTTAAATACTAGGCTAGCTGAAAGTGTGGATGGAATGATGAAAAAAGAAAGAAAATTGGACCTTGTGTGGTACGATGTATCTTTGTATTTTAAATGCAACAGTTTTTGAATTATATGATTTCAGGCCCCCCTAGCAAACTCTTTTGAAAACAAAGAATTTTTATACGGGCTATTTTTTGTGAAATAAAGGTTTTTTTGACTGAATTTTAAACAAAATAAAGAGCAAAATAAAGAGCAAAAAAAATTAAATTCTCCATCTGGTTTCCAGTTTCTGTGCCTTAAGTACCTGCTATGATGGACAATATCCAAGAGAATTCACAATTCTGTGTCTGTCACATACTGTGTCTTCATATTTTAGTTGAACCAAGACTTCGCCTCCTCAGTCACAGAAAAAAAGGTTTTTTATTAAAATACTGGTTTTTATAGGGTTTTTTTCAGTCAAATTAAAGTTTTTAAAGGATTTGAAGCAGACTTCAGGTTTTTAAATGTTCTCCTAGGGGGCCTGTGATTTGAGCCTAGGCACAGCATTTCCTACAAGAGTACATATGCACCCAGCAAAGACTAAGATCAGCCTGAGCATCCATGCAGTCTAATCTATCTTTGCAGGGTACTCAGAGAGTAGCAAATGACGAAAAGTGTCTTCAAGTTGTCAGCGATGAGTCTGATCACAAATGCTTTGCTGGGCACAAACACAATATTGCAGGAAATGTTGTACCTCGCTCATTTTCAAATTACTAAATTCTCTCACCTCTGAAGCTGACATCAACCCATCTAATGCTTCTCTCAGCACTATCCGGATTATTCCAAGAAAGTGTGTAGCACCAGCGTCATCCTCCTCATTAGTAACATCACCAAATATTAGAACTTTCCTCTCAAACTTTGCTGGCTTACTTGATCGCCTTATCCTGGAATTACATATCAAAAGTGTCAGTGGGACACAGTACAACCTACATGGGAAGTGAAGTGACCAATCGAAATTCTTCCTATTGCAAACCTAGTTACTTCTTCAAGTTCTTTTTCTTTTCTACACTGACAATCAAGTAATTATGGGATCTTGACATACTTTGTAGATTTTCTGTCATTCTTGACAAGGGAGACAACTTTAGCAACCTGTTTGCTTTCCTGCACACGATGACCTTTCTTGAAAGGAATCTAAGGGGTCTACTTTAAAAGGAATGAATTTGCTCCCACTGGGAGCAAATTCATTCCTTTTGAAGTAGACCCCTTTTTCAGACGAACAGCAAAAACAATTTAGACAACTGTTTCACCTGTAAGTGTATCCAATATCCTACATGTGTTTGTTAAAGTATCAGCTTTTTTATAATATTAAACATCTCAGCCACAACATGTGGAAATACTACTTCTTGGAAGGTTACCTCTCCCAGCACAGTATTTAAATAAATTATTTTCTGTCAATAATTCCATAAAAGGCTAACATCAGAGTAGAGCAAAGAACACTTCCAAATGTTAAAACACACAATCAACTCCAACAATGCCATCAACATAATATGAATTAGACTAGGATAAAACTACTGAATTCCATATGAAAACCTGTATGAACTTTGCAGCCTGATCTGTGTCTTTGTTATCAAACTCATAATTTACAAGTCCCTGGTATTGTAAAAACACTGAGGTAAATCCCAAATGTGGGGCAAAAATTAACCAGGATCTTTGATACCGATGTATAATGCACAATCTGAGAAAATGCAACAAAAGCCTAGATCTCAGAAAATCAGCTTACACATTTGCACAGTCTGATCAGGGTCTTTGTTTCTTGGATACAGAATCAATGGATATCAGGGCCCAGTTGTTCAAAGTGCCGTTAGCTTAACGAGCTCGTTAAGGGTCATTTCGTTAACTGTTTTAGTGGATTCAGTACACGATATTCTGATATTTTTTGCTGAAAAAATGCGAGTAGCTTTTGCACTGCAAAAGCTACTCACATTTTTTCAGCAAAAAATTTTAGCATATTTGCGTATCACTCGATGTAAATTTTAACAAATCATTAACTAACGATGTTGTTAGCTTTGAACAACTGGGCCCAGTATTGTAGAATATGGCATGGATGTGCAGGCTGATCTGAGGCTTCACTGTGGCAATTATACATGACTTGAGATGGAATACACATATTTATATATAATTAGCAACATGTGTACTAAGGCAAATACAGTCGACTCTCGTGATCTCGAAATCCAAGGGACTCTACGAAACACTTCGAGATATCCGTACTTCGACATATCAGATTTGTGGAACTGAGGAAAACAATTAATCCAACAACCACCTTTAACAGAATGAATCTTTAGTTTGACTCCCAAGTTAGAGATATATTTAAAATATTGTGGAAAAGAGGAGAAATTGCTCCTAAGGAGCAATTTCTCCTCTTTTCCACAATATTTTGTTGCCCTTTGGTAGATCTCTGTGTTAAAACAGGGACCAGATTTTCACTTCAAGATAAGCGGTTATTCGAGATAAGCGGGCTCGAGATAATGAGAGTCTACTGTAGAACTCTTGGTTTCCTGAGACTAAATCTTTATCAATGTCCTCAGGATGTAAAAGAGGCAGCATATAAAGGACTTGTTTGCCCCATTTTGGAATATGGCAGCTGTGTTGGGATCCCTAAGGCATGGCTCTTCAACAAAAAAGTTCAGAATAGGGCTACTAGGTTTGTAACTAGCAATTATTGCTTTGAAACTGGTAGTATGACTGAAATACTGGAAAAACTAAAATGGGAGTCTCTCAAGAAAAGGAGGAGAGACAGTAAACTGATTTTTTTTTTTTTTTTTTTTTTTGTATAAAGGTCTAAAAGGTGCTGCCAGTGTTCAAACAGATGACCTTATCCCCCCAATAAGGCACAGTAGAAATCATCACTCATTGACTTTTCAGACCCCCACTGCAAGAACCAACATTTACAAGGGCTCATTCTTCCCTCAAACAATCAGAGATTGGAATGCCCATCCACAGATTTGATTATTGCTGAGGGTGCAGAGGATGGTGTAGCTAGGTTTACCTCTCTGGTGAAAGCTAGGAATTACCTTCCCATATCACTGGTCCTGGTGAATGAATGCCATTAGATGTGTCACCAGTAAAAATTCTGACTCTGATTAGGATTCTGAGGTTTGTTTTCCTTATGTAGCACATCTTAATATGTTTTATCAGTGGTTTTCCCACAACCGATTTTTATGGCACATTCTGTAAATCAAGCACACTACCTGGCTCAGTAGATAAAGCATTCATCTCAGTCTTAAAGATAGGAGTTTATCGTATGCAGTTTTATAAGCCAAGTACAGTAATAAGATATGTTGTCACAGCATGCAATTTTTCAAACCAATTCATTTTTAAAAGCACTGGATCAGCATGATATAAATTACAACCTCCTTATAACATGGTTTGTTATAACACAGTTCATTATAACATGGTTTTGGATATAACACGGTTCAAAGATGGATCCCAAAAATGTATAGATTCTATACATGTATAAATCTATACAATTTTGTTTGGATATAACACGGTTGTTTAACTAACACGGTTTATGCTTTGGACCTTGACAATAGTGTTATAAAGAGGTTGTGGTGTATAGATGTTTAAATATAGTTGCAGGATAGAAGCTCATATACAATTTGGCACTAAAAGTCTTTGTAAAATGAAATTACTTTATCCTTGCAAGCATTACCACTTACCCTCAGCAATCTGGGCCCAGTTGTTCAAAGGGTCATTAGCTAAACGAGCTCATTAAGGGTCATTTTGTTAACTGTTTTAGCAGATTCAATACACAATATTCTGATATTTTTTGCTGAAAAAATGTGAGTAGCTTTTGCTACTCACATTTTTTCAGCAAAAAATTTCAGCATTTTGCGTATCACTCAATGTAAATTTTAACTAATTGTTAACTAACGACATCGTTAGTTTTGAACAACTGGGCCCAGGATACAATTTTCAGCAGACAGCATATTGAAATATTTCTCTTATTTTTCCCAGAAAATGGGTTTGTCTTTTCATGCAAACTGTCTCCAATGGAGACAATTTGCATGAAAAGACAAAACCCATTTTCTGGGAAAAACAAGACAAATATCATCTATTTGCTGAACTAGCCCAGAGTGTAGTGAAGGTTAAGCATGCAGTTATTCATATTTACAAAATAATTTTACAACAATTATCTATTTTAAAAGGTATATCAATAAAGTGTGTGCATGGGTGTCTCATTTTTTGTTGTTGTTGTCATTTTACTTCTTAAATATAATCCTATCTTTTTCAATAAAAGCAAAATCGAAAAAACAAATACATTATATAAAAATCCTCAAAAATGTCCACTGGTGTCAAATGGAATGTAGGAAAAAAGTCACAGGAAGAAAAGTCACAAATTTAGGTAGGAATAAAATATCATGAAAAAAAGTCAAATGGAATGTTGGAAAAAAATGACACAGGAAGAAAAGTCAAATATTTAGGTAGGAAAAAAAATTATGGAAAAAAGTCACAAGGTGCACAAAATATTTAGAATTTGCTATAATCTAGCTTTGTCATAGCTGTTATGTGAGGTAATGATTTAATAGTGAATAATATTGCTAAGAATGACAAAATTATGAGTTTTTACATGTTGATTTTGAAAACAAAGCTCATTTGCAGATAAAAAAAAACACCAAATTAATGGACAGGGCACCATCTTTAAGTGATAGTGTATGATATTTTTTTACACCTCTAGGTCAGCATCCCAAAAATCGACAGTGGATCATCTTTAAGTGACAGAGTGCACTATATACAAATTCCCTACTTTAACCCTTGTCCTGCTGAATAAATTAAGATGCCACACCTACTTCTAATTTTCAGCCAGTCAGATAGCTTGATCCGAATTATTGCTATAAATTCACATACTTGATGGCAAACAGTGCAGATCCAGATCAGTTGGCTTCTTCAGAAGCCAACTGATCTGGATCTACACTGTTTGCAAAGGCAGGGTATATCCGGACTCAGCAGGAGAAGGGTTATTTGAATATGTGCAAATAAATACATAAGTAATGTAGATGTCTACTCTTTTGGTCTGTGACTTTTTTTCCTGTGACCTTTTTTCTGTGACTTTTTTCCTGTGATCAACTTTTTTTCTGAGCACTGTCAAATGATACCATCAAAGTTTTATACAACAACGGATATCTGTTATTTTGACATTCATTATTAACAACAAAGTCAGATTTATTTCAACAGTCATTAATAACCAAAACAGACTGGACTGAATTGCAATCAATTCTTTAAGCAAAGTTAAAATAACCAAATGTCTGTGGTTATTTTTATCTTTCTATGAAGACCTCTGAGCTGGACACACAGCCTGAGCGAAGTGGCACTCATTGAATTTAAAAAGCATAGCACATGCAAGTTAGTCAAACTCATGCCATTTTATGTTAGAAAACAAGCTGTTAGACACAAAAAAATGAATCCATTCAGTTAGTTACAAATCACTCATCTTACCAATCCCCCTTAGATGAACCTGATGCCCTGTAAAGTTGTATACAAGATAATAAGCTGTGTCATCCTTAACTTAAAACCTCAATCTTAGCTCTAGCGGAGGACATTCTAATTATTTTCCCTTTCAAAGAAAAAAAGGCTTGACATTTCATGCTAATTGTCTGCCTATTAGACTGCAGGCTGCAGAACTAGCCTTTTTGCCACACAATTTTTCAGCTTCCCATTCATGATCATGTACCTTATAATACACTGTTTATCCTAAAAATTGAGATACCTTAACTTCAAACCTGATTTGCCTTAAAATTTGAAGAAATCTTTTTTACTTCTTACCAGTGCACCTAAAACTGTTGGATGGGTGGCAAACCATGTAGACCCCAATCAGATGCAGCATTTTGATATTGTTCTACACTGTTTGCTCAGACCTGTCTGTCACAATACTAAGGATAAATACAGTAAATACTCTGCCTATCACACACACACACACACACACACACACACACACACACACACACACACACACACACACACACACACACACACACACACACACACACACACACACACACAATGATCACTGCACTTTTAAATTCACACACTACAATGATCACTGCACTTTCAATTTGTTTCATCTTTTATTACATAAACCTCTTCAAATAGAAATCTGAAATATGTGACTAGCATAAACCCAGATAAGCCTGCACATTTGCTCTGTCTGAACAGTCTATGCTACTTGCTAAAATAATGGATGAACTTTAAATATTTTATTAGCATACAATATAGACTTTGATCAGACTGCATATATGTCTATGCTGGTCAAATATGTCATAAATTTAATTTTTATCAGGAGAGGCTTACTTTTTACAGAAACAATACATCATGCTCAAAGTGAATTTAATTATTCAGTGAAAGAAAATAGTCATAGTTCTAGATAAGACACTTTTTTCAACTGAAAAGTATGGTTAATGTCCTAAAATTTCATACATAAAAGTGGCTAATGAAATGGCATATGCAAACAGTGCAGACCCAGATCAGACTGCTCCTGAAGGAGCAGTCTGATCAGGGTCTACACTGTTTGCTTTTTCACTAAGTATTTTAACAAATAGCTGCATAAAGAGTAAAATTCAGGCAAAAAGGGTAAGGAATAAGGAGTTCGAAGTTTTAAGAAATTTATCGTACTGATACTATTCTTACTTCTCTTCATTAACATACACTGTGAGTACTTATTAGAAGCATCTCTGTGAGACACTTCTAATGAGCACCACAACCACAACATATGTTTTTGAGGAGGAAATAGGAGAAATACTGTGCTGATACCCCTCTTATCTGGAGCTATAAATAGTACATTCATTTTGTGAGCCATTTTACAACATTTTGACCAATTACCCATCTTCTTCCTCTGTCAATATATTATCACTAAAAGAAGAGACTAAGAGAGATCAGTTAACTTTCAGGAGGTTATATAAAATATTTTCCACAGGAAATGGGGCCCGACATTTCGATCCAGCAAGAAATGAAGGAAATGCCAAATATTTTTTTCAGGTAAGAACAGGAAAATACTGTGAAGTCTTATATGGTAATTTTCTGCATACTGTTTTATCAAGTGCTGAATGTAAACCATGTTGCTGTCTATAATATCGTCTGCACAGGGAAGTATAAATTTGAAATGTGACATCATATCCAATATAACTACTGCACATACCCCCATAAGTGCATAGTCACATGGTTTCTAATTCTGCTATTTCTTTTCAGTGTAGCCTTATTAGACAGTCATTTTAATACAATTTTTTTCTAGTAATTTTGAATTTTTTTAAGCACACAAGAAAGTTATTAGGTTGAATATGGTATCTTAAGCTATATGGTTTAACTGCTTAATGTGACTATCTGAGTTGGTAAGTCAGTGACTACAGATGCTGCACATTTCACATGTCCAATATAGCCATGTGTGATAATTTTTTTAGCTCCAGATTAGATTTTTTTTCAAATAAAAATATAAATATTTTTCTTATTTCCTCGTGAAACCATATGTTGTGGTATTAGAAGTGCCTCACTGAGGCTCTTCCAATGAGTACCCACAACATAAGATTTTGTGGAGAAATAATATACAATTATTGACTATTGAGTCATTGAATATGATGTGATATCGACTGGAGAATACCAATATTGACTGAGGCGATAGCCGAGGTCAATATTGTATCGCCTCAGTCAATACTGGTATTCGGCAGTGGCTATCACATCATATTCGGCAGTAGCTATCATATTCAATGACTCAATAGTCAACCATAGTTTTATAACCAATTAAATGACAGATAAAGGTCTAATTTCAGGTATACATATAGTGGAAAAACCCCGAGCCAGTGAACATAAGAAATATTCACTGGGCTGAAAACAGCTCTCAGCCAATGAAAAACAGTCTATTTTTAGATTGCATAATAAGAAAAAATATTTACTTAGATACAACTCTTATCTGGAGCTATGAAAATTGAGTTTTCCCAGCATGCATGATATACATTAAACATGAACAAGTAGCAGAACTTACGATGCTGACTGGGCCTTTCTGGCAATGGCATCAGTGGAGGTGAGACCAGGAGAAACACCACGGCGACTCATCTTTCCACGATCAGATGAAGCATTTGTTGACATAGATGATTTCATCTTGTCTCGGAGCTCTGTTCCTGGAGCTGAAACAATAGTTTTATAGATTCAGAGAATGCAGAAAAAAAACTAAATGTATAGGGTATTTAGCACTAGATAAGAGCATATCTAGATATATATTTTTATCTATTAATCCATCAAAACATATAGTGTGGAAACATATTAACACATTCATGTCTTGCGTCCCATAAAAGGACTTTGGCAAACAGTGCAGACCCAAATCAGATGCCACATAATGTGGCATCTGATCTGGATCTACACTGTTTGCATTAAATAGAGACATTTCTATAAAAATGATAAAAATATACCAGACACCTCTTAAATTGGAAACGGAACAGTCCAAGTGATCCACTGGGCATTAAATGAGTTTAAAAAGCCTTGGAGAATGTTAGTAAATATTGGACTTCTGACAAATTCCATGCTACAAGCAAACAATACCATCAAGATAATACATACTATCAGTTGTGAATTCAGAGTGACAGACTTCCAGATAAATATTTTTTTATTTCTCTATAAAAACATAGGGTGAAGGTACTCAATAGAAGCACCTCATCTCTAGTGGCATTTGAACCTGGGTCCTTATGATCCAAAGTCAAGAGTGCTAACTGCTTCAGCAGGTGAACACTTTTCTGTTTCATTACTTAATTCTCAAATATTTACCTTAAAATTAAATCAATAGTAAAAATTGGTCTAATCTATACAATTTCTAAATCAATATGAATTTTGGAAATTGTTTTACAGATTTTTTTGTTCTCCATTGATATTTATTTATTTATTTATTTATTTTATTTATTTATATATTTTTATTCATTCATTTATTAATTTTTTGAAAAAAAAATGAATAGAATAAAACTGTTTGTGTATAGGTAGTTATGACAAACGGTTATGCACTAAATCATTACAAATGTTTAAAAATTTATCTCTTCTGTATAGAACCCAAGAAGGGACATGTTGATTTTATTTTTAAGTTGTTCTGGCAACTTAATATCTTGTTTGCACAAGATAAGTATGCTGTTCAGACCACATAATATCTTGTTTGGATGACTTAATATGTTGTTCACACAAGAAAACAAGTTGTTCTGACAAGATATTAAGTCATCGGAACAACTTAATTATCTGGTTCGGATGACAATATCTTGTTCCAACAACTTAATATCTTGTTTGGATGACTCACTACCTTGTTCAGAGAACTTATTTATCTTAACTTAAACAGATATTAAGTTGTCCGAACAAATTAATTATCTGGTTTGGATGATTTAATATCTTGTTCAGACAACATATTATCTTGTTCCAACAACATATCTTGTTCTGACAACTTAATATCTTCTTTGGACAACAAAAGTGAATCAGCCAATCTGAATGTCTGATAAAGTTGTCCAAATAAGATATTAATTTGTGTGAATAACATAGTTTTTGCAAACAAAATATTATCAGTTATGAATTCAGAGCGACAGACTTCCAGATAAATATTTTTTTTATTTCTCTATAAAAACATAGGGTGCAGGTACTCAATAGAAGCACCTCACCTCTAGTGGGATTAGAACCTGGGTCCTTATGATCCAAAGTCAAGAGTGCTAACTGCTTGGGCAGGTGAACACTTTTCTGTTTCATTACTTAGTTCTCAAATATTTACATTAAAATTAAATCAATAGTAAAAATTGGTCTAATCTCTACAATTTCTAAATCAATATGAATTTTGGAAATTTTTTTTACAGATTTTTTGTTCTCTATTGATATTTATTTATTTATTTATTTACTTTTTTATTTATTTATTTATATTTATTTATTCATTCATTTATTTATTTTTTGAAAAAAAAATGAATAGAATAAAACTGTTTGTGTATAGGTAGTTATGACAAACGGTTATACACTAAATCATTACAAATATTTACAAATTTACCTCTCCTGTACAGAACCCAAGAAGGGACATGTTAATTTTATTTTTAAGTTGTTCTGGCAACTCAATATCTTGTTTGCACAAGATAAGTATGTTGTTCAGACCACATAATATCTTGTTTGGACGACTTAATATGTTGTTCACACAAGAAAACAAGTTGTTCGGACAAGGTATTAAGTCATTGGAACAACTTAATTATCTGGTTCGGATGACAATATCTTGTTTTGACAACATGACTTAATATCTTGTTTGGACGACTTACTACCTTGTTCAGACAACTTATTTATCTTAACTTAAACAGATATTAAGTCGTCCGAACAACTTAATTATCTGGTTTGGATGACTTAATATCTTGTTCCGACAACATATTATCTTGTTCCAACAACATGATATCTTGTTCTGACAACTTAATATCTTCTTTGGATGACTAATACCTTATTCAGACAACAACAGTGAATCAGCCAATCAGAATGTCTGATAAAGTTGTCCAAATAAGATATTAATTTGTGTGAATAACATAATTTTTGCAAACAAAATATTATGTTGTGTAAACAAGATATTAAGTTGTCCAAACAAGATATTAAGTAGTCCGAACAACATAATTATCTTGTTCACATAAACTGATTATGTTAGTCACACGACTTAATATCTTGTTTGTAATATCTATATCATGTGATGCTTATCTCAGGAGTAAGGAACCCGGATGGGACATGTTGGTTTTATTTTTTAAATTGTTGTGACAACTTCATATCTTATACAAACAACTTATTTTCTTGTGTGTACAAGATAATAAGTCATCCGAACAAGATATTATGTCAACCAAACTGCATACTTATCTTGTGTAAACAAGATATTAAGTTATCAGAACAAATATTATGTTGTCCAAACAAGTTATTAAATTGTCCAAATGATATTAAGTTGTCCCTACAACTTTAAAAATAAAATCAACATGTCCCTTCCCAGGTTCCGTACTCCTGAGATAAGTATCACATGAAAAAATTACTTTCTTAAAAATACTGAAAGCAGAGTAGCTCTCTATGAGCCAACAAGCATGACTTTGTAGTTAAGACAAACCAGTAATTCTTGGAGCCAGGAAAAACTACCTCATTCACACAGTGAAGATACAAACATGCATATTAAACCAAATTCATAATAACTTAATTAACAGAAATAAAAAAAAAAAAACACTTCGAATCAACAAGACAAAATTTTCAATCTATGAACATTTTACTTTACCGGGAACGGATATATTTCCAGGGGAGGCAACTCTATCAGAATCATTTTACTTCGCCTTCTGAAAAGGGGTCTATCTAAAAGGAAAGAATTGCTACCCTTTTCGGAAAAGAGGCAAAAATAAATTTGCAGTCACCTACCTTGGAAATGTATCCTTTCATCTCAACCCTTTCATCCCTAAGTTTCTGAAGTGGACTCTTCCATTCTTGGACTTGTCCACTGATGCAAACAGGGATTTCAGTCTAAGACCAAAAAAAGAATGTCAAACAGTGTAGATCCTGATGAGACGGCCCATTATGAGCCGTCTCATCTGGATCTTCACAGTTTGCACAGGCATTGGTTTTGGTCTGCAGGGCTGAAAGGGTTACATGAAGAAAGGGGAATTTGGTAATCCTAACAGAAACATCTTATAAGAAATAGACATACAACTTTCAGTGTTTCTACTTGGCACATTGGCCAGGTACACATGTACTTCTGAAATAGTAAAAGAAGCAGAGCATGAGAAAACCTTTCCGTAACCAGGTTATGTTCATTAACAGGACTACAGTAAATATTCTAAAATTTCAAACACTTTATTCTATACTTTCTTTTGCCTAAATTTTGCTTCTTTATGCAATTGTTTCTTTAAACATTTAGTGGAATGGCAAACAGTGTAGACCCTGATCAGACTGCTCCTTCAGGAGCAGTCTGATCTGGGTCTGCACTGTTTGCATATGCCATTTTTTTTCCAGAAATTTGGGTATACAAAATTTTAGGACATTTATTGAATTTCAGCTGCAGAATTTAGTAGGAAATACTGAAGACCTTGGTCAAAATGCATGGTTCTGCAGACTTACCCTGGCCTTCATATATTTGTGGCATGGTAAAGTTTTCTAATGTGCAGCTTCAATGGGTGAACAGCAAAATATGGTTTGTACAAACGGGAAGTCTACTCTACTAGCTGATCTGGTGATGTGTTTAAAAAGGGCTGACTGAACAGCATAGTGTTGACCCTGATCAAACTGATAGCTCCTGTATTCAGAAGCAGTTTTATCTAGAGCTACACTTTTTTGCTCAGGCATGACTGTCTAAATATTAAGATAAATATGTTACCTTTAAGCTGGACTGAGGTTTCATTATACACATAGGGATTATGTATATATATATATATATATATATATATATATATATATATATATATATATATATATATATATATATATATATATATATATATATATATATGATATGCTGCTTAATTAAGTTTTGTCTACATGGGGATGGTCGGGTGGTGCGAAGGTGTCGTGTATGTTGCGTTACCGGGGCGTCCAACTGATATTGGCTTACAGTTGGGCAAGGCCTGCTATCCTTGTAGCAGGTAAGGGTAGAGGGGGAATGTTTTTATTTCTTCTATTTCTTCACTTTCACTCCTGTTCCTCTTTCTTCTCTATTCCTCTCTTTCATCTCTTCTATCTCTTCTATCTCTCTTCTCCCTTTCTCTGGGAGATGACACAAAATGACCCACAAGGGTTGATGTGTCATTAAACCCCAACTCAATCAATCAATCAAAGTTTTGTCTACTATATTATGTATACCAGAAAATTCTTACGGAATTTCCAGCAGATTCCTTAAGCATCAACTGAGCACTCTTAGCCTCTGACTTGAAATCCACAACTTTTCTCAGCGACATTAAATATTCCTCGTAAAGGTTGAGACAAAGTAAACTTCTATTGTGTGATATTCAAATCCACTTTAGCATATTACAAATACAAAAAAAAGTACATTATAAACAAAGAGATTTTCTATGGCTATGAGTTCAAATATTTTGCCTTGGAAGTAAAAACAACCTTATAACATGTGCAACCAGAGCAGATCTGGGTCAGCCTTTGTACTGACACAGTCTGATCACTGTCCATCCTGTTTGTTCACAGAACTTTTAATGCCGAAATTATATAAATGCATATGACAGATCCTGACCAGATATACAGATGGGCTGTTGACCTCAGTCTGTGCTGGTTGCATACTTATGTCAAAGCCTGGAGTGGTTCAAAAGATATTGTGAAAGCTTGTGAGAAAGATGAGAGAGCTTGAAGCAGTGATTCAAGTGAAATACAACACTAACTTGGTATATATTCACCATCCAGTTCCGCATCCATTCCAAAACGTAACTTTGTCTTCTGAGATCTATAACAGAAACATGTGATAGGCCATGAACATGAAAATTGCATATAAAACCAAAAATTGATTCAGTTGCTTGTCCACTTTTAAATTTCAAACAACTTTTTCCAGCCAACTGACCACTCATTAAATTTACTAGTCCTGTCAGACTACCACCCTGGGAGATTTACTATTTTGAAGAGAAATTTATAAGCATTGGACATAGGACTAATGCTTACTGGAATGGGAAAACATAGTACCTAGCCACTATCTTATAGCAGTGTATCAAATTGTGTAAAATTTTTCGTTGTTCAACAATGTCATAACTGTACTATGCATTTACCAATTATAATACAAGTCACAAAAACTGATAAAAATATAAACAATTTAAATTCATGTACTGCTTTTTGGTGTTTAATGATAGCCTGATGTCATTCTCAAGAACTGATGGAAGAAGCCCTCAGCAGTTACTTCTGGCCATAGTAAATGTTAAATAAAATATAGCCTGTCCACTCACCCCCCACCACACACACACACACACACACACACAAACACACACACACACTCCCCCCTCATTCCAAAAATACAAAAAAAAGAAGAACAGTTTATACAATATATAGCTACACTTTTTGTGGCAAATATGCTTCTGTTTAAAAATACTTGTACTGATAATGGGTGTACATTTAACTGTTCACTTACTTCATAATGTTTTTAATGACCCCTACAGAAGGGTCCTCAGAAGGCATCTTCCCGGCCTTGCTGATTGGAGTTGGACCCACATCCTGTACAAAACCAACTCTAGCACCTAGAACATACAGAAATAAGAACATATCACCACATAAGATTATCCACCATTTTTGCTAACAAGGGAGACAACTTTTGTGATTTCCTGTTTGCTCTACACCCTATCCCTTCTGAAAAGGGATCTTATCCCTTCTGAAAAGGGATCTACTCCAAAAGAAAAGAATTTCCTCCCCTTGGAAGCAATTTCTTTCTTTTCAGAGTAGACAGCTTTTAAGAAGGGATGCATTTTAACAATAAAGGAATGAATTTTAACAGTTGTCTCCCTTGCAAGAGTAACATTCCATGTACAGATACACAGGCTATTCTAGGTCATCACTGTCAACATATACACCTTTTATCATGTGCAGCTCTACTTAATTAAAAAAAAAAACAGTTGTAAGACAAGTAAATTAACTTGATATTTAGCCAAAATATCAGCCTTGTTCATTAACCATGAAACAGACAAGCCATGTCAGAAGAAAATGGACTGTTCAAGTCTTCTGTCTGCATCTATTTCAAGAACTCATGCTAGGTATTGCTCATTTGAAAACTGAAACAGACTGAGAACCAAATTTATTACATATCTTCACTAAATAAAACAAGAGGCCCATGGGCCATGGGTCGCTCACCTGAGTGACATAGCCGCTGCAGATATGCAGATGTTATGCAACATTTTCCAATCCTGTCATCACAACTAATGAAAAGATCATCCTTTAAACAGTTTTTAATTTTGAAGAAGAATATTATATATGGCATGACAGTCAATGGAGCGTGATCATTTGAACAAACTCTCAATCACATTTCAACAGTAGGATCAATGTGAAATTGGGAGGCAATTGGCTAAGTAGTTTCTGAAGAATCATGATTTTATACATGTAAATAGTACCGTGGCAGGGAAATATAATAAACATAAGCATAAGATGGCAGCCATCTTGGATTTCCAATCAGAATGATTTTAGCTACTGCTGATCTACAAGTCACTTCGATACTTCCAATGAACCTTGAATCAATTGCCCTTTCGGTCCAGGAGAAAAATGGCCACCATAGCCGCAATTTGGAATTTCCTATTGCAATGATTTGAGCTATTTCTGATCTACAAGTCACCCCCATGCTTCTTACCAAGTTTCGAGTCAATTGGCCTTTCTGTTCAGAAGAAGAAGGGAAAAATAGATTTTCAAGATGGCCGCCATCTTGGATTTCCGATCGGAACAATTTTAGCTATTTTTATATCTACAAGTCATCCCGATCCTTCCTAATAATTTTCAAATCAACTGGCCCTTTGGTTCAGGAAAATAAGCGAAAAAAAGAGTTTCAAGATGGCCGCCATGACGGCCATCTTGAATTTCCAATCCAAACAATTTAAGCTATTTTAGATCTACAAGTCATCCGAATGCTTCCTACCAAGTTTCGAGTCAAATGGCCTTTCAGTTCAGGAGAAGAAGCAAAAAATAGATTTTCATCATGGTGGCCATCTTGGATTTCTGATAGGGATGATTTTAGCTATTTTTGATCTACAGGTCACCCTGATGCTTCCTACCTAGTTTAAAGTCAATAAGCCTTTTGGTTCAGGAGAAGAAGTGAAAAATAGATTTTCAAGATGGACGCCATTTGGATTTCCAATCGGAACGATTTTAGCCAATTTCAATCTATAAGTCACCCCGATGCTTCCTACCAAGTTTCAAGTCAATTGGCTTTTGGGTTTAGGAGAAGAAGCGAAAAAAAGATTTTCAAGATGGCCACCGTGGCCATCTTGGACTTCCAATCAGCATGATTTTAGCTACTTTTGATCTACAAGTCACCCTGATGCTTCCTACCAAGTTTTGGAGTCAGCTGGCCTTTCAGCTCAGGAGAAGCAAAAAACAGATTTTCAAGATGGAGGCCATGGCGGCCAACTTGGATTTCCGATTGGAACGACTTTAACTACTTTTGATCTACAAATCACCCCGATGCTTCCTACCAAGTTTCGAGTCAATTGGCATTTGGGGTTAGGAGAAGAAGCGAAAAATAGATTTTCAAGATGGCTGCCATGGTGGCCATCTTGGATTTACGATCGGCGCGATTTTAGCTATTTTTTATCTACAAGTCACATCGATGCTTCCTAGCAAGTTTGGAGTCAATTGGCCTTTCAGTTCAGGAGAAGAAGCAAAAAATAGATTTTCAAGATGGCTGCCATGGAGGCCATCTTGGATTTCCGATCACAACGATTTTAGCTACTTTTGATCTATAAGTCACCCCAATGCTTCCTACCATGTTTGGCTTTTGGGTCCAGGAGATGAAGTGAAAACCATATTTTCAAGATGGCTGCCATGGTGGCCATCTTGGATTTACGATCGGCATGATTTTAGCTATTTTTGATCTACAAGTCACCCAGATGCTTCCTAGCAAGTTTAGTCAATTGGCCTTTCGGTTCAGGAGATGAAGCAAAAATTAGATTTTCAAGATGGCCGCCATGGCGGCCATCTTGGATTTCCGATCGGCACAATTTTAGCTATTTTTGATCTACAAATCACCCCGAAGCTTCCGAGCAAGTTTGGAGTCAATTGGCCTTTCGGTTCAGGAGAAGCGAAAAATAGATATTCAAGAAGGCCCCCATGGCGGTCATCTTGGATTTCCGATCGGCACAATTTTAGCTAGTTTTGATCTACAAGTCACCCAGATGCTTCCTAGCAAGTTTGGAGTCAATTGGCCTTTCAGTTCAAGAGAAGAAGCGAAAAATAGATTTTCAAGATGGCGGCCATGGCGGCCATCTTGGATTTCCGATCGGAACAATTTTAGCTATTTTTTATCTACAAGTCACCCCGATGCTTCCTACCAAGTATCGAGTCAATTGGCCAAGTGGTGTAGGAGGAGTAGGCTTTTAAAGCATTTGTTGACGCTGAACGACAAACGCCGCACGTCGCACGACGGACATTGACTGATCACAATAGCTCAGGTGAGCTAACAAAGGGAACAAATTCACTAAATGAATCAAAGCGAAGCAAATTAGTAATTTCCCTGGAAGAACACAATGTGATTTACTTTTGTCTGATATAAAGATATCACTGTTGGAATTTTAACAAAGTTTACCATAGTTCTAAGACAGGTTTATAATGATAAAGATCAAAGGCAGCCTTTGATTTATGTAGCTATAAAGACTTCCTTTAAACATAGACACAACAGCTGAATTGAGCCAGGTTTCAATTCCACCAATTAACATTCTTAACTCAGAGACTTTGAAGTTTCTTGTGTTTGATTTACATTGAAGCTGTTAAATGTTACCCTTTATGGTAAATGTAATGTAATTATTTTCTATTCGGGTAAATGAATATGTCTGTAAGGCTTTGCCACCAATCTGCAAAGGAAGCCAACCCTCCTAAGTGGCTGGAGTATTTCAGAAATGTGGCAATTCTTAAAGAATTTACTTCCAGAAGAAGCAATTTCTTTCCTTTAACCCTTGTCCTGCTGAATAAATTAAAATGCCACTCCCCCTTCTAACTTTCAGCCAATCAGATTACTTGATCTGGATTGTTGCTATAAATGGCAAACAGTGCAGATCCAGATCAGTTGGCTTCTTCAGAAGCCAACTGATCTGGATGTACACTGTTTGCAAAGGCAAGGTACAGCCAGGTTCAGCAGGACAACGGTTAAGAGTAGCCCCAAGTGAGAAGGGAGGACACAATTTCAATGTAAGAGTTATTTCCTGGGTCCCTTAAATGTAGAAAATAATGTATAACAAATATATGATACAAAAATGAGCTGAAAAATCAGAAATTTTGAAAGAAGGCTATGCATTTTAGACATCATCAGTAATCTCTGTACAACTATTGCTCTAGATAAGGTACCTTGTTGATATTTTTCTCTAATTTCTCCACAAAAACATATGCTGAGAGCCCAGAACATATGTTTTCATGAAGAAGTATATATTTACCTACTACCCCCTCTATCTAGGGCCATGATTGCAATCTGCACATTTTGCATACAAGATTAGATTTTGCAACTCCTATACAAGTACATACCAACAGCAGGAGCTCCCTGCATTGTCCCTGATGGTGGTCTCATTGTGGGATCCTTTAAACAATTTAGATATGCACTACGGTTTTGGAAAGCTTCAAATATACCCTTCAGGGTTTCATTCAGCTGCTGGGCTGTGATTTGCTGAAAAAAAAATAATCAAATATATAATAGAAAATATGTAATATTCAAATATAGTTGTTTTTTATCAGTTTTTTATCACTCTTTAAAGACAATTCCTAGCACCAGCTAAGGGGTATTCAGAATGAGGTGCTTCTAATGAGTACCTACAACATATGTTTTAGTGAGAAATAAGAAAACTAGTAAAGGTGTTTTCAGAGAAAACAGATGTCCCCACCTGTGAATTTTCAGTTTTTCATCTGCTGTGACACTGAAAATTAGCCAAGATCACCAAAATCTGGTCAGTTTTTGTTATGTCCCAACTAGTTATCCATGACAATTTGGTAAGAATCACTGGTTCACAAGATATTGTGCAGACAAGAAAGTGTCAAGCCAACACTATTGCTGATGTCGACACCAACATCAGCGTATTTTGGTCAAAAAAGCACCCAATTTAGAGCTATGTCATTGCATAAATCTAGTGACATGTACTGATGGTCTCTGGATTCTTTATTGATGTTCATATTCAGAAATAAAAAAAAAAATAAAAAGTTATGCAATGCACATAAATGCAGCCAATCAGACTTCCCCAAAAGTCAGAACAACCAATAGATCAGTTCCACTATCCTGCATGATGCCAGGGTTTATGCAACTGTTGATGGAAAGACAAACAAACTGACAGAAAAACAGATGCCTATATTGCACTAGCTTGACAGGTGTGACAAAAATGTACCTTTGAACATCTGCATCCCAGCCTGTACATCCATGGAGTCTGGGCCTGAGGTTATAAAGCTGAGCATGAAATTTATTTTGCTTATAAATCTTAAAATACTGACAATTTTTTTAAATTTCTTTCATGCTCAACTCAGCTGAACATGCTCAGCTGAGCTGAGCATGAAAAAATTTTCATTGTTGATATTTTTATTTTTATGACCAAGTGAAATTTCATGCTCAGTTGAGTAGATCATGAAAAAAGTTTTACAACCTCGGGGCAAGATCAGTTTCTGTTTTGTGCCTGAGGAAACCTTGGATCCTTGAGAATTTATAGAATGCACAGACTGCAAAGATGAACAGGTTGATCTGGCCCTGAGGTTATAAAACTTTTTTCAAGCTCAACTCAGCTGAGCATGAAATTTGTCCTGCTAATAAATCTCAAATTACTAACAATTGCAAATTCTTTCTTGCTAAACATAGCTGATCATGAAAATTTCTCTGCTAATAGATATGAAAATGCCAACTTTTGTTGGCATTTTCATATTTATTAGTAGAGAAAATTTCATGCTCAGCTGAGTTGAGCATGAAAAAAGTTTTATAATATCTGATCCTGAGTCTTCATAGACATACAGTGTACTTGACAAAAAGTACATTTTCTCACACTGCAGCCAATATATGCGTCATCAAAATCATCCTGGTGATGGTTTCTGTAAGAATTCATAATTTTGTGGTTATCAAGTCCTATCATATGATATAACAAAAGCTGCAGAGACAAAATATAACCTGGATACAAAATTAAATAAATCTGACAATTACTGGGGTAAACAAGAATTACTGTATTGAGATGATAAAATAAGTGATATGTATGAGGAAATGTGTGTGTGTGTGTACATGTGTGTGTGTGTGTGTGTGCGTGTGCGTGTGCGTGTGTGTGTGTGTGTGTGTGTGTGTGTGTGTGTGTGTGTGTTATCTTGTTTGCATGTGCACATGCGTGTGTGCCAGCATGTGTGTGTGTGTGTGTGTGTGTGTGTGTGTGTGTGTGTGTGTGTGTGTGTGTGTGTGTGTGTGTGTGTGTGTGTGTGTGTGAACACTGACTGTCAAAATTTCTACACACATAAGCATGTGAGTTTGACCATGCAAAAAATATGTCTTCAGGCCAAATATGCAAACAGAACAGGTCCTGATCAGCCAACAAAGATTCACAGCTCAATAAGAGCTTTTGTTGTAAATCAACACATTCTACAGTATCCATTGATTTTGTAAAGAGACACCAAGGACTCTAGTAAGACCATGTGAATGTAGTGGCTGATCTTGGCCCTCCTTCTCTGTATATGCTATGAAGATATATTTTCATACAGCTTATGCAAATCTTTTGTACAATAACATCACACAGCCTATTCTACACTAAACCCCAGTCCTGCTGGTCCCAGATATGCCCTGCCTTTTGCAAACAGTGTAGATCCAGATCACATGGCTGGATCTGCACTGTTTGTCATAAAGTATGTTAATTTGTACCAACAAACTGGATCAAGTAATCTGATTGGCAGAAAATTAGAAGTGGGCGTGGCATCTTAATTTATTCAGCATTACACAGGTTAAAGGAACTGATACACTTTTAGTGGAGGCAACTCTGTCAAAATTGTTTGCCCCCTTCTGAAATGGGGTCTCCTCAAAAAGAAAAGAATCTGCTCCCCTTGGGAGCAAATTCTTTCCTTTTAGAGAAGACCTCTTTTCAGAAGGGACTTTATGTGCAGAAAGCAAACAGAAAGTCAAAAAAGCTGTCGCTTGTAAAAACGGCAGAAAATCTACCAAGTGTATCCAGCCTTCTTAACCCTTGTCCTGCTGAATAAATTGCTATGCCCACTTCTAATTTTCAGCCAATCAGATTGCTCAATCCAGATTGTTGCCATAAATTCATATACTTAATGGCAAACAGTGCAGATCCAGATCAGTTGGCTTCTTCAGAAGCTAAATGATCTAGATCTATACTGTTTGCAAAGGCAGGGTATATCCAGGTTCAGCAGGACAAGGGTTAAACAAAATCTGCTGACCAATAAGAGCAGTAAGTGTACCACGGTATCAAAACACAACATGCAGTTCCACAAACACCATTCAAGGATCTTGAGCAAAATAATGTAGGTGAATTGGAACAAGTGAGTAGGGGCTCACGTATGTCCTTGGCCAGTGCTACTGCCAGAGATAATGCAAAACTTGTGTGACCTTGAACTTTGGTTGGGAGCAGCAGCAATATGCTGCCAACCAATATGTAATCACTGAGCAGTAATAGTAGCCACATATCGACAACAAGTAAAGAGCTTCAAAAATATTAGGATATGGAAACAAAAGCTTAAAATAAAACTTTGATCCAAACGTCAACAGAATTACTAGGTCTGTGACTTTGATCTTTGGTCAGCAGCAAGATGGTGTCAGCTGGCCTGTATGCATCCAGTAGTATTTCTAACCACATATTAACAACTTCATGTAAAGACTTTCAAAAGCATATGCAAAGAAAATAAACTTTACACACAGAGTTTTAGTAAAAAAAAACTGTTAAGGGTGGACTAATGAATACACATATGGTATTTTGAGGGCTACAATTTACTGTAGCTTCTGTGTATTTGAATAGGATTTCTTCTACTTAGCCACATAACAGGCCTTTGATGTAGCTAAACTTTCTTTTATATAGCTAAAAAGATGCACTGATAAGCCTGGGGAGAGTTATGGATGGGCAAATAGACAGAATTACTAAAAGTATATACCCTTGACATTATATGCCAGGGTGACCCTAGGGAAACTGCCCAGAAATACTATTAGAATCCTTTCTGTCATACATGTTAACATGCAATTAATTAAACTTCTACAATAAGGTATTACTTTACAGCATTTATCCCAAAATTTGAATATTTACCTAGTCTTTGCTGTTCAGCCTGCTCTGAGTACTGTAATAACCTTGAGTATTGGGACACCTTACCTACTTACCATACTTGTCCTAAAATTTGAAACAGTCCATTCTACTACCTCCTGATGTGTCTAAAATATTGCTGAATGTATGGCAAACAGTACAGACCCTGATCAGATGACACATTATGCGGTGTCCTATCTGGGTCTACACTGTTTGAAAAGGCCTTTGTGTCCCAATACTTATGGTTATTACGGTAGGTTAATGAACTTGTTCAAACTGCTCTACGAGACAAGTTTGTTCAATTATTTTGGGTAAATATAGTAAACAGTAATGCAGACATTACTTATATGAAATAATGGGTTTTTTTTACTATTTTAATAAATTTATATGAGCTCTCTGAAGATCCTTTTTATTGCACAAAAAACAATACAAATCATGCATGCCATTATCATTCCATAAAATAAGCCTTTGTACCTGTACCTTTGCCTTCATTCCAGCTACCTGTAAAATTATTTTAATGACATGTTCATATGCACATACATGATGATGATGATGATGATGATGATGATGATGATGAGTTCAGGTTTAACAACACATTAACCCATGAGGGTCATTTGCGTCATGGTATATTAATTTGGTTTCATAGTAAAACAAAAATAATGATAACATGCCAGATATGGAGAAAAATATAAAAATGGAAGAATTTTGATAATCAACTAGTCATACTTTATTAAAAAGATTAATGTATTTTTAAAAATAATGTGTTATTATCTTTCGATATATCTTGAAATAACCGCAACATGAGAAAACATATTTTATGATATGTGCGCCCAGCAACGATTCAGATCAACAATGGCCACATTTTAGATACTCAAGGATGCAAAGTTTCTTCTTGAGGACAATGAAGAGTCTGATCAGACTGTGCAGAAGCACAGACTAATTTGATTCATCATTGGAAGCATGTCAGAAGGTATGTTTTCTCATGTGGTGGCTCAAATAAGTATCTCAAGTCAAGCAAGGATTGTCAACCTGAGCCCAGTTGTTCAAAATTTAATGAAGCTGTTAGCTAACCTGACGTTAAAATTTCCATCTTGAAATATGGCAAATACATTGATATTTTATGCTGAAAAAAAGTGAGTAGCTTTTGCATTGCAAAAGCTACTCACATTTTTGCAGCAAAAATATCAAGGTATTTGAAAATACCTCAGCTACAACAGTTAACGAGCTTGTCATTAACAAGCTTGTTAAGCTAATAATACTTTGAAAAACTGGGCCCTGTACAATATGGTCTTACAAAGCTACAAATGTTTACAAAAATAGCACCCTATAAAAATTTATCAGTCATAAGATATGTTTGTCCCAAGACATTTGCCTTACTTCTTTATCAAGGTTTGGCCTCTCACAAGCATCTATTCTGCGATCTAGATCAATGAGATGCTGTGCAAGCTGCTGAGCTTGTGTGTTGCTATCCGCAACCTCAGCTTTGATCTTCACCTGAGTGTTTGTCAGCCAGCGAGCAATCTTCTCCATGAAGATAAGGTCAAACATGTGACCTTTAAACCTGAAATATACAAGTACAACATAAAACAGGAAGGTATTAGAAACTAATACTTTTACATGTAGATAGGAATATTCTGACCAAACAAAATGGAATTACCACAAGAAGTAAAGTGTTGACAAATGCATTTCATAGCAAATGTGTTTGACGGTACTGGCACATTCACATGACTACAGTAATGTCAGGCAGACAATTCGTATTAAAATGTAAAGCCTTAATTTCTCTGAAGAATAAACAAAAATACTTTAGAATGTTGTCTGCTACAGTTGTGATTAGCATTACTGTAACCTTTTAATGCTATCTGAGCAATTTCAGCAGACAACAAACTGATATTTTTCTTAATTTTCCCACAAAATAGGCTTTTTCATTTCATGCAAATTGTCTCCTTAGGAAAAAGCCTATTTCCTAAGAAAAATATTTCAAAATGTCATCTACTGAATTTTACCCAGCATGTACAAAACCAGCTATGACAATCTTTAAAGTTCTTATTTAATTTCACTGCAGCTGGTGTTAAGTGCCATGTGGCAGCTATTTAAAAAACTCTTAGTACTTCACTATAGTGCTGTTCTTTGTGTTCATTTTCCTCGGAATCCTTGTGCCTATTCTGGTATCTTGGATTATCCAGTTCAGCTTAAGCCAATGCTAGTAAGCACAATTATGCAGCCCTGCAAATTACATTGCTTCATACAAAGAATCTCTATTATATCAAGACTAATTTTCATGCTTTTACATGTTTCAAAATGCAACCTTTATAATTTTCATTCAACAAATGTACATTTACTCAGAGATTTGATTAACCTTTATAGTGCCATTCAATACTGTAGCAGACAACATTTTATATATTTTTCCAAGAAAACACAGCTATGCAGATTACAGAATGTCAAAAAGAATTTTCATGGAAATATAAAAAAATATATACCTTAGAATGTTGTCAATTGTTGTTCTGAGTGGTCCTTTAAAACAATACCAAAGGAACTAGAAAATTCCAATATAATTCTGTTATTTATCCTACCTATCTTCAAACTCTATGGCAACCTTGGTAGCTTGCTCAAGACGCTTTGACTCCATGCCTTCAAGATCTGACATAATAGAACCTTCTGACTGGTCAATTTTGTTGGCCATTTTATCCAATCGTTTTCTGTATTCTTCTATTTCTTCAGGACAGAAGTTACCTCCATCACTGAATACCCTATTTCATAAAAAAGACATGATTTAGAAAATAATAATTTGAGCAGCAACCTCAAAAAAGGTACCTTTGGACATAAGCATTCGAGCTGTCTGATCAGAATCTTTACTGGGCACATTTTAAATAACTGAGGATGCAAAGTTACTTCATGTGGACAATGAAGATTCTGATCAGACTGTGTGGGTGTGCAGGCTGACTTCACTCAATGCACATGTCAGAAGGTACATTTTTTATGCATCTAATCATAACTGTTTCATTTTGATCTCTAAAGGGGCTGTCTGCAATTGTTTCCTTGGCAAAATGGAGACAAAACCTTTCAGGTATATCTATTCAGGAATATTGGCTCCCTTCACAGAACTGATTATTTCCCTTATCAACACTGGTGAAATTAGGTATTTATAACTTAGCACTCTGGGTAGAATTTTCTGCAGACAACGTATTGAAATATTTTTTTTCTTATTTTTCCCAGAGATTTCATGCAAATTATCTCCCACAGAGACAATCTGCATGAAATGTCAAATCCTGTTTCTGGGAAAAATAAGATAAACATCAATTTGTCATTTGCTGAAATAGCCCAGAGTGGTAAAGGTTAGCTCATTTGCCCTATTGTGTTTGCTAATTTAGGGTACATGCATTTACAAATTCAATGTAAACAAAGAAAATTTATAAATTGTCTCATTTTACAAGAAACTACATTTATAGCTCTCGATACAATGTTATTTTTATTATTGTTTTTTTGAGTATGTGTTTTTGTTTTTTTTCTGTATTGATATTTTTCTTATTTCTTATTTTTATGTTGTGGCACTTGATAAGGTACCTCAATGAAGTGCTTCTAATGAATAGCCACATATATGTTTTATCTTGATAACCCCATTATCTGGAGCAAAACTGTCCAGTATGCCTACAGCACAGACCGTACAGTTAGCATAACTTTTTGTATTTGCTGTTCACACATGGAATAGAAAACAATGTTGCATTTCTTGCAAAGAGTTTTAATTTTTATAGTGAAGGTATCACTTACTTGAAAGACTTGATAAACCTGGCATTAGATTCTCTTAGCATCTGTAAGGTTTCATCGAGATGCTGTCTGAACTGCCGCAGTGATGCCCGTATCACAGACATAAACTTGTCCAACTCCACATTCAATTGATTCTTCAGACCGTACAATCTGGAATATAAAACAGTAACTGGACTGCAGAGATCTGACTTGTATTCTGGGAAAATATTTCTTCATAGCGCCAGATAAGAAAACGTTTTCTTCAAAAAAGTATTGATATTTTTCTTATTTCCATGAAAACATGTTGTGGGTACTCATTAGAAGTGCCTCAGTGAGGCACTTCTAATGAGTAACTACAACACATTTTCACTGAGAAATAAGAAAA
This sequence comes from Anodontia alba, assembly GCA_964016985.1. NCBI lineage: Eukaryota > Metazoa > Mollusca > Bivalvia > Lucinida > Lucinidae > Anodontia > Anodontia alba. Next base: position 109,812,341 of record OZ024821.1, on the reverse strand, counting down.
ATATTATGTGGATGCCTCCTTTTGTCTGCAAATGTATCACATCCTATAAGCAAACAACAAAGGTTCAGGTCAATCTGAACATCGAATCAATCTGATATAGGCATTTGTGTTCAACACTACTAAAACTGTATGTAATAAGTAAATAGGAAAGATTCTGACTTGCCTCTAAATGAACAGACTGGGCATTCAATGCTTATAAATGTCATAACATCCCTTACATCTTTATGTTAGTCATTTTATTAGCTCTTAAAGAGCCAGTCGCAATTCGCATCATCACGAAAACATACCTATATAATTTCTACCCCATTAAACCCCACTTTTATATAGTAAAACTAGGGTTTACAGGGTTATGCATTATTTTTCTTATTTCTGTTCAAAAAACATAGATTGTGGGTACTCGTTAGAGTTCTAATGAGTACCCACAATCTATGTTTTGAGCAGAAATATGAAAAATATCAGAATTTTTATCTAAAAACTTTCAGTTTTTGGTGGTGAAATTGTCAATATATTTGAAAAGGCGTGTTTTCATAATGGAAATGGTAAGCCTTATTTTCACTGAAAAAATTACAATAAAAATCATACTATTGTTTGCTGCAGTTGTGATTAGCACTTTAAGTATCATAAAAAAAACCAAAACAACAGTGACATATCAATTTACTTCTTTAATCAGTACTACAAAAAACTCAGAAATATACAATGAATTTGATAATAAACAAGAGGCCCATGGGCCACAACTCGCTCACCTGAGTGAAACCGCCACTGCAGATATGCAGATGGCATGCAACATTTTTCCAATACTCTTATGACAAGGCAATGGCTTAAACAGTTTTTGAAATATCTTGCTTACAAGGTTAAAATGCTGAAATTTTCAAAACGTCACAAGTAAAACAAGTCACCCCCAATGCCTCCTACCAACTTTTGAGTCAACTGGCATTTCGGTACAGAAGAAGAAGCAAAAAATAGATTTTCAAGATGGCTGCCATCTTGGATTTCCGATCGGAATGATTATAGCTATTTTTTGATCTACAAGTCACCCTGATGCTTCCTACTAAGTTTCAAGTCAATTGACTTTTAGGTTTAGGAGAAGAAGCGAAAAATAGATTTTCAAGATGGCTGTCATGGAGGCCATCTTGGATTTCCAATTGGCACGATTTTAGTTATTTTTGATGTACAAGTCATCCCGATGCTTCCTAGCAAGTTTGGAGTCAATTGGCCTTTCGGTTCAGGAGAAGAAGCGAAAAATAGCTTTTCAAGATGGCTGCCATGGTGACCATCTTGGATTTCTAATCAGCACAATTTTAGCTATTTTTGATTTATAAGTCACCCCAATGCTTCCTAACCACTTTGGAGTCAACTGGCTTTTGGGTTTAGGAGTAGAAGCGAAAAATAGATTTTCAAGATGGCTGCCATGATGGCCATCTTGGAATTTGGACCGACATGATTTTAGCTATATTTGATCTACAAGTCACCCTGATGCTTCCTAGCAAGTTTGGAGTCAATTGGCCTTTCGGTTCAGGAGAAGAAGCGAAAAAGATTTTCAAGATGGCGGCCATGGCGGCCATCTTGGATTTCCAATCGGAACGATTTTAGCTATTTTTTATCTACATTTCACCCTGATGCTTCCTACCAAGTATTGAGTCAATTGGCCCTGGGGTGTAGGAAGAGTAGGCTTTTAAAGCAATTGTTCACACCGCATGACGCACGCCGCATGACCCATGATGGACGACGGACATTGACTGACCACAATAGCTCACCATGCACACTTCATGCTCAGGTGAGCTAAAAATCTGAGCAAATTTGGCTCAGTGGCTTCAGAGAAGTCGTCAAATTCTCAACAATTTTCCCATATAAATGTTATGGGGCTCATACAAATGCATAGGGAAGCAAACTTGACCTTGCCGTAAAAAGGTCAAATGTCAACGTACGATAATCTATTTAGCAATTTTGGTAGATCTCCTATCCCTGATGATTTGTGCACAGATTTAGCCCCAAGGCATCCTCAGTCCTGAAGAAGAAGATTTTTAAAGGGTCTTACCATATATGGGCATGGTGGCCATCTTGGTCGACCTACCGCGACCATTTTAGCAATCTTTCTTTCCCCTGACTTAAGAAGGCACAATATGAAATTTGAGCAAATTTGGCTCAGTGGCTTCAGAGAAGAAATTTAAAATTCTCAACAATTTTCCTATTCAAATGTATGGGGCTCATACAAATGCATAGGGAAGCAAACTTGACCCTGCTGTAAAAAGGTCAAATGTCAACGTACGACAATTCTTTTAGCAACTTTGGTAGACCTCTCGTTCCCGATGATTTGTGCAAAGATTCAGCCCCAAGGCATTCTCGGTTCTGGAGAAGAAGATTTTTAAATGTTTTTACCATATATGGGCATGGCGGCCATCTTGGTCACAGACCGCGACAATTTTAGCAATCTTTTGTTTCCCCAGCCTAAGGTGGCTCCATATGAAATTTGAACAAAATTAGCTCAGAGGCTTCAGAGGAGAAGTCGTTTGAAACTCTTAACAATTTTCCCATTCAAATGTATAGAGCTCATACAAATGCATAGGGAAGCGAACTTGACCTTGCCGTAAAAAGGTCAAACGTCAACGTACGACAATTCTTTTAGCAACTTTGGTTGACCTCTTGTCCCCGATGATTCGTGCAAAGATTCAGCCCCAAGGCATCCTCGGTTATGGAGAAGAAGATTTTTAAAGGTTTTTACCATATATGGGCATGGCGGCCATTTTGGTTGACGGACTGCGACCATTTTAGCAATCTTTTGTTTCCCCACCCTAAGGTGGCTCCATATGAAATTTGAACAAAATTAGCTCAGAGGCTTCAGAGGAGAAGTCGTTTGAAACTCTTAACAATTTTCCAATTCAAATGTATAGAGCTCATACAAATGCATAGGGAAGCGAACTTGACCTTGCCGTAAAAAGGTCAAACGTCAACGTACGACAATTCTTTTAGCAACTTTGGTTGACCTCTCGTCCCCGATGATTCATGCAAAGATTCAGCCCCAAGGCATCCTCGGTTATGGAGAAGAAGATTTTTAAAGGTTTTTACCATATATGGGCATGGCGGCCATCTTGGTCAACGGACCGCGACAATTTTAGCAATCTTTTGTTTCTCCCTCCTAAGGTGGCTCCATATGAAATTTGAACAAAATTAGCTCAGAGGCTTCAGAGGAGAAGTCGTTTGAAACTCTTAACAATTTTCCCATTCAAATGTATAGAGCCCATACAAATGCATAGGGAAGCGAACTTGACCTTGCCGTAAAAAGGTCAAACGTCAACGTACGACAATTCTTTTAGCAACTTTGGTTGACCTCTTGTCCCCGATGATTCATGCAAAGATTCAGCCCCAAGGCATCCTCGGTTATGGAGAAGAAGATTTTTAAAGGTTTTTACCATATATGGGCATGGCGGCCATTTTGGTTGACGGACTGCGACCATTTTAGCAATCTTTCGTTCCCCCACCCTAAGGAGGCTCCATATGAAATTTGAGCAAAATTGGCTCAGCGGCTTCAGAGGAGAAGTCGTTTGAAAATGTTAACTGACGGACGGACGATGGACGAAAAGTGATCACAATAGCTCATCCTGAGCAGAGCTCAGGTGAGCTAAAAATTAATTCCCATACAAAACTTACATTCTATAAAAAATACTATCCACTTACTTGGCAGCTTTTGTAGCATTTATAAACACTACTTCGAGGGACTCTATATCTTCTCTAAACTTGGTGGCCAGTTTATTGTGCTCACTAGTCATGTTAGTGAACTTGTTTCTTACATCAGTCAGTGCTTGTATGATGCCCTTACAATGTCGAGTCACCCTCTCAGAGTGCATCACCAACTCAGCTGAAAAAATTAACATACCGTAATCAACCTAATTACCACACATGCTCCTATAAGTGCACAGTCAAGCAATTTAGTAATCTTTAGATTACAGCCAGTGTACTTTTATCTACTTCTTTATAAAAACGTATGTTGTTGGTACTCATTTGAATTGCCTGGACAAGTCGAGGCAATTCAAACGAGTACCAACAACATATGCTTTTATGAAGAAAATCAGAAAAATATTGTGTATCATTAAAATGGCCCCTCATGAAGTTCTCTGCTGATCTTTCTTTAAGTGTACCCATATTAGCAGGCTATTTTACTACAAGTTTTTCTGGTAATTTTGAAAAAACTTAAGCGCACAGTGTGGTAATTAGAGTGAATATGGTATTTACTCTAAATATTTGGACAGCTATTAACAGTGTAGACTCAGATCAGTCTGTCTGATTTAGGTCTGCACCATTTCCCATTCAAATAACACTTTATAGACACCATCAGCGAGTCTAATGCATGTTCAAATTTTAGGAAAAGTCCAATATTTAGAATGCCTACAATTCAAACACTTTGCTGCCATTTTGCAAAGGGAGACAACTTGTTTTTTTGCAGTGCGGAAGTTGTCTTCCAGGCTTTTAAAAGTTCTTACTGGGAAGGGAGGGAGGGCGGGGGAGGGCAGTAGGGAAGCGGGGTGATGCCTATCCACTAACCTTTAGGGAAAATAAAAGCAAAATATCACAAAACTGTCATCTGCTACATTTGTCTACAGCAGGATAAAAGCTGATTCTTAAAATGCTGCCTTTAAATTATTCACAGATAACATTTTTCTTTATTTTCCCCAGATATGCTTGGTATTTCTTGTGACTTGTCTCTTTAGGAAATACCGTATTCTATCTAAATACCCGTCCATCCCCTTAGGTTTTTCAAAATTACTAAGAAAATGTTTTTCATCCTGACACTGGTTCCAAGTGAGAAGGACTGTAAGTAGGAATATATTTAATCATACATCCTCTCATATTATAATGTCTGCAAACCACCCATTTTATTCTACCTGCTCTCACATGATGTCTGTCTATCTACATGTATCTCTATATATTACCATTATGCCCTTTTGGACATTCTAGGCAGGTTTACTTTGTCCACTCCGGGTTGCAGGATGAAGGACTACAAATTACCATTTCTAATTACCGTAGGGTTCTTTAACCTGCACAGGGTGTGACTTTTCCCCGCACAGGGGGCCTCCAGTTAACATCCCAATCTAAAGGATGGCGCACTGTTTTCATGTCATGCCTGCAAATGACAGGAATGAAAGCGTGTTCGGACATAGAAAATTCCCTTGCCTAAGCCTGGGATCGATCCCGGTAACTTCAGCTCACCACTGAGCTACTACACTGCAAACCATACATTTTATCATACTGTTCTCACATGATGATGCTTGCAAACCATATTTTTCAAATCTGCTCTCATATGTATGGTCTGCAAGCCATATTTTTTATCATACCTGCTCTCACATTATGAACATCATATTCTGCTCGTCTTGCCCGAGGTTTATGTAAATGGAGTCTCAAATCCAGCTCACTGTTCATTTCTTCACACTGAAATTACAAGCATTGTTTTGTAACTCGGAGTCTGTGAGCATTCCATTGATAAGTATAAAAAGTAATCTCAATGGGTGAATCTGAGATGATTCTATTGATAGCTAATTTTGCTTTCATGAGGACCTATCTCTGGGTATAGCTCTACCTAAAGTATATTTTACAAAAAAAAAAAAAAATGATATTTTTCTTATTTCTCCATGAAAACATATGTTGAGGATACTCATTTAAAGTGCCTTGAATGAGTACTTACAACATACGTTTATGTGATAAATAAGAAAACCCTCTCTAATCTAGATCTATGTCTGAATAAAATGATGTCTGTCATGTTTTCATGAAGAATATAGTAGAAAATGCCTAACAGCATTAGGGATGGATTTTTCGAAAAAAAAAAAGGTTAACCAAAAGGTGATGCCCAATGCCCAATGCCCAACGCACACCCGTCCAATGTCCGCCAGGACATTGCTATTTTAAAAACAGAATTTCTTTTTTAAAAAAGCCAAAAAATTACCATATCTCAAAAAGCAATGACTAAGATGGAGCCACCAAATCTTTAAAAAGGTTTTTCTTATAAATGTAATCTGCAAAGATTCAGACAAGCATTTGAATCCTCAGTTTGGTCATGATCTGTAATATTAATTGTATGTATACGCTACAAAGACAATGCCTGTTGAAAAAGTAAAGGACCAGTCCAAATTAAATAATAAGCAAGCACCTCCTTTTCGGGCAAATTACTTCCAAATCCTGCAGTTTTTACCTAAACTCACTTTACACCTCTAATTTTGGCCCCTAACTCTGCTTTTTCTTAATATTTGCACCCTGCTTTTCAGAATAGCTAAAATTTCGCACACCCCATTTCAAAAGTCTGCGGACGGGCCTGTTACCAGTATTCAAATTTTTGGATAAGTATTGTAAGGAGTTATAGGGATCAAAAATTTAGGGTAATCACAAAAACAAAGAAATTTACCTTGGCTACCACCACACTAGCAGATCTCTCTGCTGCCTGTTCTGTCCAGTCTTCAAGATGGTTCAAGAAATTCATGCGAATACTGCAAAACAATAGAAAGATTAAGTCACATGATAAAATTATGAAATTACAGTAAATAATTCCTCTACTGACAACTCAAAATTAAGACCGCTCTTCTATTCAGAGTACCTTTTTTTCCAGTCCCAAATGGTTCATTTCTATAGTCAATATTCAGACCATCCCACTAACAAGACCACTTGTAGGCAGTCCTAAATATGCTTTTAACTCTTGACATGCTGAATATATTAAGATGCCATGCCCACTTCTAATTTTCAGCCAATCAGATTACTTGATCCAGATTGTTCATATAAATTCACACACTTAATGGCAAACAGTACAGATCCAGATCAGTTGGCTTCTACAGAAGCCAACTGATCTAGTTCTACACTGTTTGCAAAGGCAGGACATATCCGGATTCAGCAGGACTATGGTTAATAGCAGAATTTCACTGTATTAGAAAACATGCGGTGGCATACTGAACTGAAAAATTATTTACTGTAAAACAGAATTTATCCTTTACCACTCTCTAGACAAATTCAGCAGTTGATAAACTGATGATATTTTTCCTTTTCTCCCAGAACATAGATTTTGACATTTCATACATTTTGTCTCCTAAAAACAGGTTTTGATCTTTCATACAAAATGTCTCCTAAGGAGACAGGAGACAATTTGCATGAAATCTGCATCATGAAAACATGCCTATATAATTTTGACCCCCCTTAAATCCCACTTTTATATAGTAAAACTGGGGTTTACAGGGGTTATACATTATTTTTCTTATTTCTGCTCAAAAACATAGATTGTGGGTACTTGTTAGAACCACCTCATTGAGGCAGTTCTAAGGAGTACCCACAATCTATGTTTTGTGCAGAAATATGAAAAATACCAGAATTTTTTATCTGAAAATTTTCATTTTTTGGAGGTTAAATTTTCAGTATATCTGAATAGGCATGTTTTCGTAATGTGGGAAAAATAAAAATATTTCAAAAAGTCATCTACTGATTTGTTTCCCAGCATGCTGAGTGTTAAAGAGGACTACATGAAAAGAAAAAGACCAACTTACTTCTTTTTAATTTCTATTAATAAAGACTCTGGAATATCTATATTCTTCAGGTATTCTGGCTTTTCATCAGGTGTCCGTACTTCTGTCATAAAAGCAGGACTTCCTGGTTCTTTCTTCTCATCTGCTTTTGATTTCTCAAGGGGTATCCCATGCTCCCCTGCAACTGTCAGGACATAGAATGTGGTACCCTTGGCAGTGGACAGAACCTCACTGACAGCTGCTGGTAGATCTTTGGACTGTAGAAAACAAAATACACCACAACCCCTTTACAACACTATCTGTTGGATCGAAAGCCAAAACCATATTACCTAAACAAAGGTGTTGTATCCAAACAAAAATGTATAGATTATATAGAAAAATTACCATTAATGGTCATTTTTTTATACAATGTACAATCTATTCAGTTTTGTTTTTGATACCAGTTTTGGGGTCCACTTTTAAACCATCTTATATCCTAAACCATCTTATAATGAACCATCTTATAAATAGGTCCCAGTGTAATAACTTTAACAAAACACTGGGTCTAGGTGAGACTAATACAATACATTTATATTTGTACAGCATTACAGAAAGCTTGCCAGAGAGGTTTTGAAATCCCATATACATACCCTGAATATTCAGATAAATGGAGGTGGGTAGGTGAGGGGAAAGGGCGGGGGTGGGGGGAGGTTGAGTAAATAATGTAGATCCAGATCAAACAGCTCCTACAAGACAGTTTGATCAGGAGGTACTCTGTTCATGGGTGGATGCTGCAGGAGTTTTGAATCAAGAGTTTGATTTTATAGGAGTTCTATTTCAGAAATTTAGACAAAATATACATGATTCATCAGATTTCCTTCAGAATTCTCTCTGACAATGAACGAATTTAGACAACTTCTACTTAAGAGCAGGTTCAACTGAACCATCTCATGATCTGAACCCCACTATCTGCCCCCACTCCCCCCCTCGGACTGTATTTGTCATGCGCTCTGGTGAGTACTTTTTAGATACATTATCAGTTATCAGGTACTCCAGTGGGTTTGTTTAAATTTTAGGGTAAATATGGATAGGAGAAGATGTCTCAATCCCTACACATTTGTCTGAATATTTAGGGTATATATGGTATTACAGTCTGATCAGTGTCTACACTGTTTGCTATTTCACTAAGTATTATAAGAAACAACTGTGTAAAAAGAAAAATTTAGGCCAACAAAGTATGAAATAAGGTGTTTCAAATTTTATCACACTTATGGCACTCACTTCAGGCCTTTACCTAGCAACAATCACTAAAATATTGATTTACCTAGAGACATTATTCATACTTCTTCAACAAAGTTTTGAATGGTAAGAAAACAATGCTAAAATAAAAATATGGTTATGTCATGTAAAAGGTAAATATCTTTTTATTTGCTTATCCATCTCATCAAATAAATGGAAGTACTATTCACAGTTCCAGATAAAAGATGGTATAGAAAATATTTTTTCTTATTTCTCCATGAAAACATATTTTGTGGGTACTCATTAGCAGTGCCTCACTGAGGCACTTCTAATGAGTACCTACAAAATATGTTTTTGTGGAGAAATAAAAAAATATCAACAATATTTTGTTGAAAAAGGCACCTTTAATATCTGGAGCTATGAGTCTTCAAGATATTTGACCTTATTAAACACTCCTATATAATTATGACCCCCTTAAACCCCACTTTTGTATAGTAAAACTGGGGTTTTATACAGAGGTATACATTATTTTTCTTATTTCTGCTCAAAAACATAGATTGTGGGTACTCAAAAGAACTGCCTTGGTGAGGCAGTTCTAATGAGTACCCACAATCTATGTTTTGAGCAAAAATATGAAAAATATCAGAATTTTTATCTCAAAACTTTCAGTTTTTGGTGGTGAAATTTTCAATATTTTTGAATAGACGTGTTTTCGTAATGACCTGTCTGTAAAAATTTTCATTACTGTGTGTGTTTTTTGAGAATGTGGGCTTATTACTGGTAAGGGGAATATCAGACATGTTAAGTCTCCCTATTTTAGTAAGACTCATTAATTTTTGCTCCAAAAACATAGTTTTATGCACTATCTCCCTAAAAATATTAGAAATTATCTTCTTGGTTTAATGTAAAAATAAGAACCTCACTAATCTTTTTTTGCAAAACCTCACTAATTTTTTTATTTTGACCACCTGTGTCGAATATGGTAGATTTCAAATGCATCATGATTTACTGAGATATCTCATACCACATTCACTCCAAGTATCTGTACAGACATATGTACCCAAACAGTGTAGACTCAGATCAAACTGTACCTACAAGTTTGGTTAGTGTCTACACTCTTTGCCATTTAGCTATTACCTTTTAAACACATCACTGAGTAGTCAAAGAGATAAACCCTAAATCTTCAACGACTCTAAAACCATTGACTCATTCCCCATGTCTGATAAAACTCCTTTTTGAGTCCCTTGTAAATTCTTCTGACAGTTTAAGAAAACAAATATTGCGGGATATTTTTGGGAAATTTTCTTATTTTATGATGATTTTATATTGTGTGTACTCATAAGAATCACCTCATCAAGGCAATTTTAATGAGTACACTCAACATAAAATTATTTTACAGAAGATTAACAAAACATCTCTTAATTATCCCCATTTGCCCCCTGACCTGGTGCTGTGGTGTACACAAATTTCTATGGGCCCCAAGATGTTTAAGTTACTGAAGTTTGACTGTTTTTGGATGCCAAATATTTAGGGCACCATATTTACCTGAAATACTGGGATACCTTATCTCCTTACCATACTTGTCATAAAATTTTTTGCCAATTTTACTATTGGTTAATGTATCTATAAGGCAAACACTGTATACCACAACCTCTTTATAACACTATTGTTGGGGTCCATAGCATAAACCATGTTGGTTAAACAACTGTGTTATATCCGAACAAAAATGTATAGATTATATTGAAAAATCATTTTTCAATATAATCTATACATTTTTGGGATCCATCTTTGAACCGTGTTATATCCAAAACCGTGTTATAATGAACCGTGTTATAAAGAGGTTGAAGTGTATATCCGTGATCAGATGTGGCATTCTGTAACATCTGATCTGGGTCTGCACTGTTTACTCTGGCCAGTCTGTCCCAAAACTTAATGTAATAATTGTAAATATATTATTTCTAAAGTTCATAAGTAAAGCATATGTAGGTATTTGAGACAGTAACTTGATCCTAAGATGTTACTGTTAACCCATTGTAGACAAAATGAACTCTCCAACTCTATATATTGGAAGATTCTAATTTTGATTTTATGTATGTCAGGCTATGTGATTTAGATATTCCTAGAGAAAAACAACTGAACTATTTGCAAACAGTGAAGACCCTGATCAGACGCCACATTCTGTGGCATCTGATCTGGGTCTGCATTGTTTGTCAAACACCCTTTTAGGGGTCTCCAGACTACAATGGGTTAATGATGAAAAAAAACAAACTGCAATGCTGGAGGGAAAGAGGGAGGGGTTTAGCATGCATGCATCTACATGCCATTTTGGTATGTAGATGCATGCATGCAAGCCCTCCAAACTCCAAACAGTTGAAACAAGTCCAAACTAAAACTATTATTTCTTTTGCCTTGGTCTAATTTCTTACACCTGACAAGCCATCAAGTATTTGTATTGGCCTGGTAAATAAATGCTTCAGTGGGTCCTGACAGAACCTGTTTTCCAATACAAAAATAGATCAGTGTAAAGAATTGTACTGATTTAGTCAAGCATGCCACTTTACACAATCTATGTATAAGATTTTCCTTATATTTATATAGTGATCTACCTTGATCTTTTAAATCATACAGGATACAGAATATGTGGAATAAAATGAAAAACATACTGACGGAATTTTATTTAGATTTAATACATATATTTCAGGTAGGTTTTGCTACTAAGTACCCTTTTTTTCTACTGCCTAAATATTTTGAACCTGCCAGGTAATTATCGGTTGGGAGTATATACAGTGTATGGTTACAGTGAAAATCTACAGAAAGCCACATGCAAATAACCAAGCCTTGTGCTGGGCACAACTTTATGGGGATTTGGTACACCTGGTAAATTTTAATTCTGTTGCTGTTTACAAGGGAGACAACTTTTGTGACTTTCTGTTTGCTTTCCATTACATCAATTCCCTTCTGAAAAGGGAGCAAATTCTTTCCTTTAGAGAAGGCCCCCTATTTAGATGGGAGATAAACAATTCTGACCCTAAGCTTCTTCCCCTGAAAGTGTATCAATTTTCCCTTATTAAATATTGACTAAATATCATGTTTATTACCATTTGTATCCTAAATATTTGGACAGACATGTCTGAGCAAAACAGCACAGACACTGCTGCTAAATCAACGTCTTCAGTCGGTTATACATTTACTCTAATACGCCAGTACCATATTTATCCAAAATACATGTATCTGATCAGCTGGATCTGAGGGAATAGAGTAGAACTAGGTCAAAATGCTCCTAACGGAATAGTTTGATCAGATCAGGGTCTTCACTGCAATTTTATCACTTTTTGAACATGTACCTCAATGGACGTTCAATTCTTAGGATATGTACATGTATGGTTATGATTTAGGTATCTGAGTATATTTCTAGGTGGACCAAGGAATTTTTATAGGGTCACTCTCCCCTTCCACTGATTCAAGAAGGGGAAGTTGTCAATTATTGGCAAAAGAGTGTGCACAAGTACTGAGCCTGCCCAAGAAAAGTGTGAGCAGGTTAACTGATGGGCATGACAAGACCTTAACAATGTTGACTGGGCTATGAAACCCCAACTCAAACAAATCCTTTTATGTGATAAAACCTCACAAATTGAAAAATCAATGAAGCAATTTATCAGGATTTAATTTGAAATATGTCACATTCTTGTTCAGGCTAAGGGTAGCTATGCACTCAAGATATTTTAAACCTTACCACCCTCTGGACTAATTCAGCAGACAACAAACTGATATTTTCTTATTTTTCCTAGAAAAAAATGGGGACTCATATTTCATGCAAGTTGTCTTATAAGATGACAATATGCATGAAATGCCAAAGCCAGTTTTCCCAGGAAAATAAGAAAAATATTTCAAAATGTCTTCATCTGAAATTTTTACCCAGCATGCTAAAAGTAAGTGGCTGAATATAAGTAGAAAGGATCAGGGCTGGGAACCTTTTTCATTATTTCCATAACAACCATATTCAGGTAGTGTAAACCTTCACCATAGTTATACTAAAGTAAGCACAAATCCACTTGCCTGTCGGACAACATATCCAACACATCCTGGCAGAATGGCAAACAATGCAGACCCTGATCAAAATATTGCTTTTGTAGCAGTCTGGAACAGGCCTCTAATCTGCTCACTCAAGCATCCCTGTCTACAAAAGTATCTACAAAAGTTTACTTCCACCATACAAAAGTGGAAAAGAAAAAAAAACTGAAGTCAGCAAGAGCCCAACCAGAGACCCTAAATAGTATACCATGGGGATCGCAAACATATTGAAGTAAGAAGGCAAAGTTTTGCAAAGCAATCCACAGTCTGCCAACAGATGATATGTGTATCCAAATTTGGTCAAACTTCAATATAAATCATCATGAAATCATACCCATATAATTTTGACCCCCTTAAACCCCACTTTTATACAGCAAAACTGGGATTTACAGGGGTATATATTATTTTTTTATTTCTGCTCGAAAACATAGATTGTGGGTACTTGTTAGAACTGCCTCAGTGAGAGAGTTCTAGTGAGTACCCACAATCTATGTTTTGAGCAGAAATATGAAAAATATCAGAATTTTTATCTGAAAACTTTCAGTTTTTGGTGGTGAAATTTTCAATATATTTGAATAGGCATGTTTTCTTAATGAATTTTTTTTTTTCTACAATGTAAATCATCAATCATAATACAAGTCACAGATACCTGCTTCTGGTATGCACCAAACCATCTTAGCAGATGTATCTATACACCAAATTCAGTCAGCACAGGCTATACAGTATAGGAGATAACACTGTGGTTAACCCTTGTCCTACTGAACCCGGATATACCCTGTCTTTACAAACAGTGTAGATCCAGATCAGTTGGCTTCTGAAGAAGCCAACTGATCTGGATCTGCACTGTTTGCCATTAAGTATGTGAATTTATATCAACAATCTGGATCAAGTAATCTGATTGGCTGAAAACTAAAAATGGGTGTGGCATCTTAATTTATTCAGCAGGACAAGGGTTAAGATTTTTCTGCTACTGTGTAGGTTCGTGGTCACCATATGGCCATACTGACCTACTTATGGTATGCAATACAACAACACTACATGTACCCCTACACAAATTTTTGTCAGCCAGACAGTAAAGGCCATTTGCAGTGAAGATATTTTTTCAGTGCAGGTCAGAGGTCAACATACAGGTCACAGTGACCTATTTATGGTATGTGTCTTCACTAGTTGTACCTTTACATCAAATTTGATTAGCCTTGGCAATATAGTACAGAAAAGATATCCTAATTTATGTTTTCTTTGTCTGTAATACAGGTTGAGGTCAACAAACAGGTCAAAGTGACCTATTTATGGTATATGACAAACTGTCTTCACTAGGTGTACCCACACACTGAATTTGATCTGCCAAGGTCAACAGGAGATGTATCCAGGATATATTTTAAGAATTATTGGTCAGAGATCCGCATACAAGTCACAGTGACCTACTCATGGTATGCAACATAACTTCACCAAATGTACCCATACAAAAGATTTGGGGTTTTCTATTTAGAGAAATCCAGTTTAGTAAAGCAGTAAGAAGCTGAAAAGAATAAATTATGACAGACAAGCTTAACCCCAAATGCCTATAGGGCTGTATGTATTATGACATCACAGTGAAAATATCCTTAACTACTCTACTGGTGAACCTAGCAGGTACAAATCCAATAAACCAATATTGATTTTTACCTGGGATCTGTCAAAAGGAAGCCCAAAATTGTGTATTGCCCACCACAGAACACTTAATACCTGTATTGTGTACTAACTAAAGAATCAATTCCAGACAGATTAATAAATAAAAAATCAGCAACCTAAATAGAAATAATTTTATAACACTTAAACCTAATCTAATGAGTTATTTGCCAAATGACTGAAATTGTAATCAGGAGTGACAGCAAATACTATGGATATTTATCAGTTTAAAAATTCAATCAGGATATCCAAGGAAACAAAACACGTTTTACCGTGTTAACTTGACGGCTAATCTTGTTTTCAACTGAGAATATCAAGTTTAGTAAGGTAAATTAATGTTTTCCTTCATTATTTTTATTCTTTTTGTAACATTATGTAGGCTTGAATCAAGATTTGCAAGCTTGAAATCAGGTCTAGAGACTGACCTGCCAATTTCACACCCTTGGTCTTTATTGGTCTGTTTAATTTTAAGAGAGGTGATTGGGTGAAGCAAAGGTGTCGTGTATCATGTCACCGGGGCGTCCAACTGGTATTGGCTTACAGTTGGGCAAGGCCTGCTATCCTTGCAGAGGTAGAGGTAGCGGGGAAATGTTTTTATTTCTTCTGTTTCTTCACTTTCATTCATTTTCCTTTCTCCCCTGTCCCTCTCTTTCATCTCCTCTACTATCTCTTGTATTTCTCTTCTCCCTTTCTCTGGGAGTAGACATAAATGACCCATAAACCCCAGTTTTATTATATGAAGTGGAGTTTAAGGGGATCAAAGTTATATAGGTATGTTTTTTTGTGATGGACGTGAAATTACACCCTGTCACATTACCAGCTCAACATGATCTTAACAGTGTTGACAGGGCTGTTAAATGCCAAACCAATCAAACCCTGTCACAATATATTGACAACCCACTTTTCTTAATGCTTTGCTTAAAGAGAAAGAGCAGCTTGTATGATTTTTATTATATCTTTGTTATGACTTGGCCAGGGATCAAACCTATAATCTCCCTGATGCAAAGTGGATGTTCTACCACTGCGCAAGTCAACAAAAAATGTTATTTGATGTACCAGCAAAACCAACTGAGATTCAGAATCAACCATATTTATTGTCTCTTTGTAGCTTTTTCATTATTAATCAGTCCAGTTTTATCTATTTGACACTTTAACTTTTAAAGCATAAGTCACTGAACTGCAGGAGATGACATTTTTTAAATTATTAATTATTATTATTTTTCAGAGAAAATAAGACTTGACATTTCATGTGAGCAATTCACATGAAATGTCAAGTCTTATTTCTCTCAAATTACTTCTAGATAGACTGATCAGAAACTGCACTGTTTGACATTCAACTAGCACATTCAAGACACATAATCAAGTAGTCAAATCTTGGTAATGTTCAAATTTTTAACCCTGGTCCTGCTGAATCTAGATATATCCTGCCTTTACAAACAGTCACAAAGTATGTGAATTGTATCAAAATCCTGGATCAAGTAATCTGATTGGCTGAAAATTAGAAGTGGGGGTGGCATCTTAATTTATTCAGCCTGACAAGGGTTAATACTGTATCTACTCTAAATAGTGGGACACCTTAACTTCTTACCATACTAATCTTCTCCTAAAATTTGAGCAAGTCGACCTGACTACCGAATAATGTGTCTAAAAATAGCTGGCTGACTGATAAACATTCTGCATTCTGCAGCATCTGATCAGGGTCTAAGCTGTTCGTTCAGGGTGGTCTTTCTCAATATTTTGGGTTATTACCATATTTAGTTATGGTGTCCTAATATTTAGGACAATTTTGGTAACAGCCCTTGTATAGTATTTTGCAATGCATCTTTATCTGACAATGTCATATTTTTCTTTCTTTCCACGGTTCAACACGCTTGTCTGACTTTATCCCAGTAGTTAACAATGCAAACCAAGCAAGACAAATCACCTTTCCACCATTTACACTTAGCTCTCTGGGTAAAGTTTTCAAAAGACAACATAGACAACACAGTGAAATATTTTTTTCTTATTTTTCCCAGAAAATAGGATTGGACATTTTATGCAAAATGTCTCCATTACATGAAATGTCAAATCCTGTTTTCTTGGGGGAAAAAAGAAGAGAGAAATATCACTAAGTTGTTGCCTGCTGAATTAGCCAAGAGAGTGGTAAAGGCTAAACTGTGTTGTCTGAAAAGTTGAAATGTTTATTATATTCTACATATTATCAGTTAACTCTTGTCATGCTGAATAAATTAAGATGCCACGACCACTTTTAATTTTCAGCCAGTCAGATTCCTTCATTCAGTTTGTTGATATAAATTCACATAGTAGATGGCAAACAGTGCAGATCCAGATCAGCTGGCTTCTTCAGAAGCTAACTGATCTGGATCTACACTGTTTGCTAAGGCAGGCTATATCCGGGTTCAGCAGGACTAGGGTTAATATTATCAAATGGCAGGTGACATTTATCACTTACATTATACATGTACAGCTTCTGACTCACCTTACCACACCTGTCTGGAGCAGAGAGGCCTGAGCAACCGGTGTAGACCCAAAAGAGATGCTGAATGATGTGATGTCTGATCAAGGTCTACATTGTTTGAAACTCATCTCGCAGTTTTTTTTTGCAGAAATGGAGTTGTTCAAATTTTAGGACAAGTATGGTAAGGTGTCCCAACATTTAGGGTAAATATGGCTTCACAGAATGTATCAATGGATGGCAAATACATGTACTCTGAAAAGACTGGGGATACACAGGCTGATGTGAGTGTATATTTTGCCATCACGAAAACATACCTATATAATTTTGACCCCCTTAAACCCCATTTTTATATAGTAAAACTGGGGTTTTCGGGGGTATACATTATATTTTCTTATTTCTGCTCAAAAACATAGATTGTGGGTACTCATTAAAACCAGCTTGCCAAGGCAGTTCTAATGAGTATTCTAATGAATTTTCCATCTGTGGTTGTAAAATTTTCAATACATTTGAATAGGCGCATTTTTGTAATGATGCCTCTAAATAACAGGACTATCCAGATTCTTATTATCTATTTCTCCACAAAAGTATACATTGTGGGTACTCATTAGAAGTGCCTTGCTCAGGCACTTCTAATGAGTACCCACAACATATACTTCATGAAGAAACAAGGAAGATATAAATGCTTTCTGGCTGTAAGCGTCTCATAAAGAAATATCAAGAATTTCTTCTAAAGCAGGGCTCACTCATTACCCCTTGTCTCCTACATAGGCATTAAATCCACTAGCGACTGCTGCTTGCATCATTTTTTTTTTTTTTCATGGGTAAATGGCTTGCATGTGTTCATTTAAGCTTTTTCTGAACAGAAACTGTAATTATTTATTCAAGACTATTCCTACCTTTCTTCTTTAAGGTGACACTTGTATTGGAAAAATTGATTTGTTCAAGTATCACATACCCAGAATTGCAGGCAATTTGTTTTATTAGAATTCCAACTGCTGTATATAACCTGATTATTTGAACAGACATGCCTGAGCAAACAGTGTAGACCCAGAAACTGTTCAGTTTGCCATTTGTCTAGCAGTTCTCAGACACATCAATAGGCAGCAAATTAGAATTGTTCAATTTTAACACAAGTATCCATAATAGTTAACCTTATCTTGCTAAACACAAAAAGCCCTGTCTTAGCTAATACTGTAGATCCAAATCAGTTGGCTTCTGAAGAAGCCAACTGATCTGGATCTGCACTGTCTGTCATTAAATATGTGAATTTCTATCAAAAACTCGGATCAAATAATCTGATTGGCTGGAAATTAAAAGTGGGCATGGCATCTTAATTTATTCAGCATGACAAGGGTTAAGGTGTCCAAATACGTTCTGAGGCATCTGATTTGATCTACACTGTTTGATCAGACCTGTCTGCCTGAATACTAACATGTTGGTAAGATATGGTATTTCCTTATCATACCTATCCTTATATTTGAATTACCGTAATAATCCTGAGACATATATGCCTTTGCTAACAGTGTAGACCCCTATCAGATGCCTCATTCTGACACGATAGAATGCAGCATCTGATCAGGGTCTACACTGTTTGCCATACATACAGCACTATTTTGGACACATCAAGAAATTGTAGAATAAATTATTTCAAATTTCAGGACAAGTATGGTGAGTGTATAAGGTGTCCCAATACTTATGGTTAATATGACAGTCCGTTTTACTAGTACGTTTTACTACCTGAAAAAAACTCTAAAATGTTGCGACAGAAGGGCAAACATTGTTAACTCTGATCAATTTGATCTGGGTTTACACGGTTTGCTCAAGTATGTCTGTTCGAACATTTATCATAAGATATTATTGTGTTAGTGATCAGACCATGTGGTTGTCATCTTGCAAATAGGAGAGAAATGTAGAAAATATGTCAAATATTGGAATGCCTCAATCACTATATGACCATTTGGTATTTAGCCCATTGTATTCTGGAGACCCCTAAAAGGGTACCTGGCAAACAGTGCAGATCCAGATCAGATGCTGCAGAACTAAGTATCTGATCAGGGTCTCCACTGTTTGCAAATAGTTCATTTATTTTTTCTCTAGGAATATCTAAATCACATAGCCTGCAGACATACCTAAAATCCAAATTAGAATCTTCCAATATATAATGTGGTGGAGTTCATTCGTTCTACAATGGGTAAAAAAAACTCTCGCGTCCATTATCAAACAGCTAATGTCATATTAACTCTTAACCCATTGTAGTCTGGAGACCTGTAAAAGGGTATTTGGCAAACAGTGCAGACCCAGATCAGATGCCACAGAATGCGCAAACAGTGCAGACCCAGATCAGATGCCACAGAATGCGGCATCTGATCAAGGTCTCCACTTTTTGTAAATAGTTTAGCCATTTTTCTTTAGGAATATGTAAAACTCAGAGCCAGACATACCTAAAATTGAAATTGGACTCTTCCAATATATAGTGTAGGGGATTCTATTCAGTCTACAATGGGTTAATATTGGGATACCATAACTACTTCCCCTACTTATCCTATTATTTGAACAAGTCCATTTTACTACCTGCTCGTGTGTGTAAAAAAACAATGGATGAGTGGCAAGGTGTGTAGACCTTGATAAAATGCCACATCTGCAGCATCTGATCTGGATCTACACTGTTTGCTAAGGCCTGTCTGTCCCAATACTTATTAGGGTAAGTTCCTGCATAATTTATCTAAAACAATTTCTAATTTCAGAACCCAAAATGAAACTACAACATTAGACAAGATATAAATACTGCACACAGCGAACAAAATGACTAGTCGATCATCATTTGAGAGCTTGATAATAACATTAGAACATGACATTGACGAGCAATACCAGTATCAACCCGGAGAGATCATTCGTGGAAGAATTGGAATTCATCTACACAGAAGTACCCTCGTACAAACAATTTACATCACTATATTTGGTGAAGGAGTTGTCTCTTGGGATGACCCATATTCGGGTGCATTTCAAGCTAATGAAAACTATTTAAATGCTTCACAGGTAATTTTTGATACCACAAATCAAAGACCTAGAATTCTGGACCAAGGATTTCATGATTTCCCTTTTGAGTATCAGCTACCACAGGATATACCATCATCATTTATAGGAAAATTTGGTAGTGTTACATATATATTAAAAGCAGTTGTACAAGGAGAGAGAACTGGAGATACAACTATAGCAACTGAACCATTTCTAGTTCTAAGAGATTATCCACTGCCAGAGAGAGTGTATAGTCCTCATGAAAAGAAACTGGAGAAAAGGTATTGGGCTTTGTGTTCAACTGGAAAAGTGAAAGTTATAGTTGGTTTAAACAAAACTGGATATGTGCCAGGAGAGGATTTGTTTGTTCAAGCAGAAATTCAGAACCGAAGTCCATTACGCATTACTGCCATTCAAGCGTCAATTGTCATGAATTCAATTTACTTAGCTCAAAAACAGAGCATTCCATTTCGTCAAATAGTAAATAAAAGACGGGATGACTATGAACTGGTTGAAGGAGATGGCAGAAGATGGCAAAATGTTCGAATACCAATTCCACCTTATATTCCTGAATCAAAGCTTGAATTCTGTGACATCATAAGTGTTTCATATACATTCCAGTTTCGAGTGGAACTGTCTGGTGGTCAAGAAATTAAAACAGAAATACCAATTTTACTTGGTGCCAGACCAAAGGGGTTAGAAGTCCCAGCTGATAAACAAAATAATATCAACACTCATTGGACGATGGGTCCAAAAGACTTAGCAAGAAATGGTATTCATGAGTTCAATGACATTGAAGACAAACATGAAGGTTGGTCTGCAGGTGCACCAGAATTTCGTCAACCAGACACACAAGTCAAAAATCCACTTTATAGACTAGAAAGTCAAAAGAAAACAAAGCAAGGACATAAACATGATCATTTTGACTCTTTAGAAGAAAGGTTAGAAAACACAAAGTTGTGATCATTTTTCCAAAATTTTTATCGCTTTTACCGAAAAATAACTGTCCAAATGCAAACAGAAATCTGCAACTGAAAACCAAACTATAATGATTGTTTTTAGGTTTTTTTAGTGCATATGTATATTATACCAATTTTATAATAGTATTATTTGTGGTCCATTCATCACGAAAACATGCTTATATAATTTTGACCCCCTTAAACCCCACTTTTGTATAGTAAAACTGGGGTTTACAGGGGTATACATTATTTTTCTTATTTCTGCTCAAAAACATAGATTGTGGGTACTCAGTAGAACTGCTTCACCGAGGCAGTTCTAACAAGTACCCATAATCTATGTTTTGGGCAGAAATGAAAAATATCAGAGTTTTTTTCTGAAAATTTTCAAGGGTTTTTGTTGTTTTTTTTAGGTGAATTTTTCTATATATTTGAATAGGCATGTTTTCGTAATGTAAAGTACACGATCCTGTCCCATATTTTTCTCTACTGAATGCCTCAGGGGTGTTGCCTTTTCCAGCACTATTTATGCATTTATTTTAGTAGTGACCAGAGGAATTGTTAAAGGAAACATATTCCTCAAAAATAGTCATTTTATTATCCAAGAAAGGTTTAATAAATTGATATATGGTATCAATATGATCATAAAATGTGGCACCTGGCTGCCTGTAAAATTTCAGTTAGTCTCTCATGTTGTGGGTACTTATTAGAAGCACCTCTGTGAAGCACTTCTAATGAGTACCCACATGTTTTTATGGAGAACTGGAGAAATTATCCCATAATTATCACCAAATTCTTCATAACAATTCTTCCGCGTGAATGATGTCCATAGTTTTCAGAACTAGATTCTATAGCTCCAGATTCTTTAACTGAAAGTGTTGACTTCTCTATGGAAACATATGTACTCAGCGAGGCACTTCTAATGAGTACCCACAATTTATGTATCCATGGAGAAATAAATAAGATATTTAACTGGATACTCCTTTTATCTGGAGCTATAGCTACAGATAAGAGGGGGTATCCACATAATATTTTTCTTATTTCTCGACAAATGCATATGTTGTGGGTACTCATTAGAAGCGCCTTGCCGAGGCACTTCTAATGAGTACCACAACATATGTTTTTATTGAGAAATAAGAAAGATATCAGCATTTTTTGGATGAAAAAAGCGCCTTATCTGTTGCTATGTGGAGCTATGAGATTCTTCTTGAAAAACTTCATGTAGATGTGAAACTGAGTCATCCTTCATTCAATAATATCTGGAAAGTTTAGGAACACGAAGCAAACAGTAAACCATTTTTTTTAGAAAACATCATGTATTTGTTTGTAAACTGTTTACTAACAACAGGCAGATTATAAGAATTTTCCTACAAATGATCAGGATCTGTTTTTCAAGAAGTGGGTAACTTGGTTTGTTTAGTTTGGTTTAATATGTATTTTAGATGTTTGACAAGAAAAAATAAATAATATATTTTAAAGAACTGATAAAGCATTTGTCAGGACAGAAGCTTTTTCTAGAAAAAAATACCATATTCACTGGAACCTCTTTATAAGGCAGTTCATTATAAAATGGTTTTGGATATACGCCTGTTTAAAGGTGAACCCCACATCACGAAAACACACCTATATAATTTTGACCCCCCTAAACCCAACTTATATATAGTAAAACTGGGGTTTACAGGGGTATACATTATTTTTCTTATTTCTGCTAAAAACATAGATTATGAGCACTCGTTAGAACCGCCTCGGCGAGGTGGTTCTAACGAGTACCCACAATCTATGTTTTGAGCAGAAATAGGAAAAATATCGGAGTTTTTTTATCTGAAAATTTTCAGTTTTTGGAGGCTAAATTTTCTTTATATTTGAATAGGCGTGTTTTCGTAATGAAAAGTGGTGTATCCAAACGAAAATTTTTAGATTATATAGAAAAATGACCATTTATGGTCATTTTTCTATATAATCTAAACATTTTTGTGGTTTTGCTTTGGATCCCAGCAACAGGTTTATAAAGCAACTGTGGTGTATTTAAAATCTAAATAAGTAACAGCCTCGTAATAAGTAATAAGATAATTTCATATACATATAGCAGTTGCTTGAGGTTTGATGAAACACTACTGACCCCATGAACTCGATCTACTTGCATCAGACAATGTAATTTGTCCTGCAGGGTTTCTTTTATCAACTGCAAATTTAAGAAGACAAAATTGTTCAATTTCTCACATATGGTATAAAAAGCTTTTAACAATGGCCTTTAACTTGAAATCATAATTACTGATATGTATCTCTGTTAATGTCTATTAAAGGGACAGGATACACTAGGTAGATTTTCCACCATGTTTTACAAGGGATGCAACTTTAAGGACTTTCTGTTTGCTTTCCTGCACACCAATCTCTTTCTAAAAAGGGATCTGTTCTAAAGGAAGAATTTATTCTCTTCTCCCTTTCTGAAAAGGGGTCTGTTCTAAAAGGGAAGAATTTGCTCACAAGGGGAGCAAATTCTTCCCTTTTAGAACAGACTCCTTTTCAGAAGGGAAGCAAATTCTTTTATCTTTTATAATAGATCCCTTTTTAGAAAGGGAGAGGGGAGTAAATTCTTCCCTTTTAGAACAGACCCCCTTTCAGAAGGCAGGTAAAAACTATTTTGACAAAGCTGCCTTGAATGAAAGGGTAGCCATTCCCCTTAAGTTATGTTTATAGGTTTAACGCGTAGTATGCTGTGTAAAAATACAGCAGATGACAGTTTGAAATACATTCTTTTTTTTATTTTCCCTGGAAAAAAGGATTTGACATCTCATGCAAATTCTCTCCTTAGGAGACATTTTGCATGACATGCCAAATCATGTTTCTGGGAAAAATAAGCAAAACAAGACATGTCAATAAGCAGTGCTTATTAGATACCCCTGCTCAGAAACCAAAACTTAACGGATGGACTATGTAAAACAGTGTATCCCCCACCCCACAAACAAAGATTGCTAGCGGGGTATAAATATCACTAATTTGTCATCTGCCCAACTTGCACAGGGAGTGGTAAAAGGTTCACTTAATTACTTTAAGTATCTGGACATCTAGCTCTTTGGTTACCTGAGTTTTCTTAATTCATTTTAATAAGTCTATCTGTCCACCTTGTGGTGCATCTACAGTGCTAGCTAAATAACATTGCAGATCCTGATCAACCTGTTCTTAATCTGATCTTCATCTTCAGTATTTGCTCAGACATAACTGTCTGAATACTTCAGGTAAATACAGTAGTTTACTGGTAACAAATTCATTTGATCCTTGACAAGGCAAACAGGATCTTATGAGCCGAGTCATAGAATAAGGTGTCCTTTGGGTATATGCAAACAATTTTTAACCCCAGTCCTGCTGGTCCCGAATATGCCCTGCCTTTGCAAACAGTGTAGATCCAGATCATTTGGCTTCTGAAGAAGCCAACTAATCTAGATCTGCACTATTTGTCATTAAGTTTGTGCATTTATAGCAACAATCCAGATCAAGTAATCTGATTGGCTGAAAATTAGAAATGGGTGTGGCATCTTAATTTATTCAGCAGGACAAGGGTTAAGAGTAAAGATCCAGATCAGCCAGCAAAAGCCACATAATCTCATAAAGGCTTTTGCTATACATTGGTGAATTCTGCAGTATCCAATGATTCTGTCAGTAGACAGCAAAGGCCCTTATCAGCCTGAGTGAATGCAAAGTATGAAATGGGTTCTGACCCTCCACATCAGCCCTGAGGACATCTTTTCAGATAGTGAAGCCCAAATAACAGCAAACCCTGGGTCTGTTTGTGAAAGTAATATTATATCATTTTATACTAGATCAAATATGATCCTGAGCAAACAGTGTTGAGCCAGATCAGACCCCACAGAATTATGTTCAGAGCCCAGTTGTTCAAAACTAACAATGTCGTTAGTTAACATAAAGTTAAAACTTTGATAATTATATATGGCATATACCCTAATATTTTTCCAGATAAAATGTGAGTAGCTTTTGCATTTGCAAAAGCTACTCACATTTGCAAAAGCTATATACTCACATATTTTCAGCAAAAATACTTGTGAATTAGATATTGTTCTTACTAGGACAGTTAATATTTTGACCACGTACGAGCTCATTAAGCTTACAATGCTTTGAACAAATGGGCCCAGTTTTTAATTTCTGATATGCGCTATGATAGTTAATTTAAACCTGTAAATGCCTGTCACAACAGCGGCAACCAATATTGTTATTTTTTTTCCCTGAATTCAAAATAAGGTATGGCATATCATGTTAATTGCCAGCCTTATTTTCTCAGAAAAAAAATAGAATGTCTTCTGCTACCATTCTGATAGCGCTTCAAGGGTTAAGGTGTAATTTGGGCATGTCACATACATACCAATTAAAGGCTCTAAATAAAAATAATAATAGACTTACCGCATCTTTTGTCAGTTTGGGTTTAATAGGCGGCTTCTTCCTTATTCTACTCTCAGATTCCTAGAAAAATATACTTGGGTGTTATAAATACAAATTTTGTTAACAAGGAGGGGCATTAGTAAATATGCAAACAATAAAAGTCCAGATCACACAGAATGTGCAGGCTGATCTAGGCCTTGAATAATCTGATAAGCTGAAAATTACAAGTAGGCATGACAACTTATTCAGCATGGCAAGAATTAAGAATCTACTAGAAGAAAGGCCACCAATCTAACTGGACATACAGCTGAAATGGACCTTTGCTTTTGCATATTCATGAATACCTATCTCTGTATGATGCAGCCATTATACAAGTTTGATTTGGCAACTACTTCATATGAAATACATTTTGTAGTAAAATAACAATTATTTATAACATGATTTAACCCTTCTCTTGCTGGAAATAAAATGAATCAGGCCTGTAAGAGGGGGTACCTCTACTTGCGAAGTCATTACCCCCTGAATTTTACCTCGATTTTCATGAAATTTTCACGTATAATTTGCCGATCCTAGGTGGCCATTTTACCGGAGAAAGGATGGTCACATGACTAGAAAGTCACGTGACAGTCGTGTGTAAACCGGGAACCGTTTAAGACACTTAAAAAAAAAAAAAAAAAAATTACAAGAGCCCAGCGCCTACTGTGTACTATTGCGAATGAAATGAGTGACATACATAGGTTCTACTGTTATTCCTACTTCTTCCTCACTGGAAATGATTCAGGTGTTATGGGCTTTTTTTCCAGAAAAGGCTGATCAATTTGTTGAAGTGAGTGCTGAAATTAATGGCAGCTTGAAATTTGGTATTCTCGGTCTTTTTTAGTATGGGTAAAATCCAGCACCTGACTATCTAATGAAAAGTGGATGTTTGTATGAAAGTAGGTTCACTCCTGTATGAGAACACTTGCTCTGAATGGTTGCATGTGGTATATTGTAAGTATGACAGGCTTTTGAGTTGGCAGACCCCCCCCAGCGCGACTATTGTCGCCAACGGCAAGATAAGGGTTAATATGAAAACTATGTTTGAATATCAGTAACAAAGGCTACCACATTACGCCTTCACACATTAAGAAAATAAGCTATAGCTTACTATGGCCTAAATTGTTCCTACAGCAAAAAATAAGAACTTTATTGCAAAAATTAACAGCTCCTATCCCACAAATGATATACTAATAATTTTATACTAATTATATATAATTTGTTTTGTTAAGATATACACAAACTCAACTGATCTACCCCGTGGAACTGAACATTAGATGCTGGAACTGTAGAAAGGTGGTGGTACAGTACACAAATGCAGTACACAACAAGATGACTGGATAGAGTTGTTTTTGTTGTCAGGATTTTAGAGTCCTTTTGCCTTCAGAAATGCTTACAATAAAATAAAAAGTATGATTCTACTGAATTGTCTTGTAGTAAATTACATTGAACACTACAACCTCTTTATAACATGGTTCATTATAACACAGTTTTGGATATAACACGGTTCAAAGATAGATCCCAAAAATGTATAGATTATATGGTCATTTTTCAATATAATCTATACACTTTTGTTTGGATATAACATGGTTGTAACATGGTTTATGCTATGGACTCCAACAATAGTGTTTTAAACAGGTTGTGGTGTAGTATGCTGCTCTGACTGGTTGCAAAATCCAGTATCTGATATCAGGTGTTTGTTTTCATTTAGCTGAGGTGTCATACCCATAGGTCCAGATATGAGGGGTATCCACCTTATGTTTTTCTTATTTCTCCATGTAAACATATGTTGAATGTAGTCATTAGAGGCTCCTTGGTGAGGTGCTTCTAATGAGTACCACAACATTATATTTTTGTGCAGAAATAAGAAAAATATCAGTAACCCTAGTCCTGAATATACCCTGCCTTTGCAAACAGTGTAGATCCAGATCAGTTGGCTTCTGAAGAAGCCAACTGATCTGGAACTACACTGTTTGCCTTTGAGTATGTAAATTTAATGCAACAATCCGGATCAGGTAATCTGATTGGCTGAAAATTGAGTCCTCCGTGAAATCACCTGACCAGTAAATGACATCAAAATCTGACCAACCAAAATAGCTTACCAGTTAACAGTTAATGTTATTGCTTAGACAAACAATATTACCTATGTACTTTTTCATTGATAAATACAGGTACGAATGCAGTTTTCATTGACAAATACAGGTATCACGATATTGTTTGTCTAAGGATTTACGCATGGGCGTGGCTATAGCCTTCTGACGGAGGAGTCAAGTGGCATTGTAATTTATTCAGCAGGACAAGGGTTAAGGTTGAAAAAAAAAAGCATCTTATCTGGAGCTATGATACCCACACCCATCCATATTGGTAATACAAGTATAAACTAACAGAAATTAAAACCCAAACAGATCAATTTAGTCATTCTATACCTACAGATTATAACCTACAATATGCATAAATATCTCTACATTTAAAGTGAACAGATACACCTTAACCCTTATTCTGCTGTTCATGACAACCCCTACCTTTGCAAACAGTGTAGATCCAGATCAGATGGCTTCTTCAGAAGCCATCTGATCAGGATCTATACTGTTTGTTGTTCAGTTTGTGAATCTGAATAAAAACACTATATGATGTAATCTGACTGGCTGATAGTCAGAAATGGGTGTGGCTAATTAAATTATTCAGCAGGATAAGGGTTAAAGGAACAGTAATTTTGCCTCCTTTTTCAAAGGGACACCCTTCCAGCAGAAGCTAATGTGATCCCATACTCCCATAGTATATTAATCCGTTCTGAAACAGGCTACTCTTAAAAGAAAGAATTTATTTAAAAAAGGATTAAATACTTTCCTTTAAAAGAAGCCCCATTTGAGAAGGGTGGCAAATACTTTCACTTTAGAATGACCTCCCTTGGAAGTGTATTCATTCAACTTTTAAAAATATTTACCCTGGTCCTGCTAAAATCCAGATATACCCTGCATTTGCAAACAGTGTAGATCCAGATCTGTTGTCTTCTGAAGAGGCCAACTGATCAGGATCTAAAATATTTGATATTCAGTATGTGAACGTATCAGCAATCTGGATCAAGTAATCTAACTGGGTGAAAATCAGAAGTGGGCATGGCATCTTAATTTATTCAGCATGACAAGGGTTAATTAAAAGCAAACATTTAAGCCATAACAAGCAAAAGGGCACTATGTCACAGTTTGAGCAACATCTAATAAGTTGTTTTTTTCCCCAACTAAAAGTTACTGACAGTTTTCTTCTCCAGGGAAACATATGTTGTGAGTACTCATAATATAAGCACCTCGCCAATGCACTTCTTATCAGTACCCACAACATATGTTTCCAAGGAGAAAATAAAACATGTGGATACCACCTCTTACCTTGAGCTATGTAATAGCATAGGTCTGACCCTTAGTACACTTGAGTATTTTTTTATTTGATTGTTTATTTAATCCTTGTCCTGCTGAACCCTGATATACCCTGCCTTTGCAAACAGTGGAGATCCAGATCAGTTGGCTTCTGAAGAAGCCAACTGATCTGGATCTGCACTGTTTGGCATTTCGTATGTGCATTGGTATCAACAACCTGGATCAAGTAATCTGACTGGCTGATAACTTGAAATGGGTGTGGCATCTTAGTTTATTCAGCATGGCAAGGGTTAAATCAGCATACTTAAAGCATTCAACCATACTTAACATTTAACTGTGCTCGGCGCTGCTCAGGGTCCGGTGAAACTGAAGCACTAGTAAAACTATCACAGGTAACTTACAATGAACTAAGATTACAAGTAACACTAAGTAATCTATAATAAGCCATTTTAAGTGAAAAGTGCCATTTAACGCATGTACCCCAGATCAGCAGTCTAATAACTGTCTATACTGTATATCATTGCCCTTGAAAGGACAGTTTACCCTATTTATCCTAGGTATACGGACACCTCAACTCCTTACCTTACTTTACAATTTACTACCCTATGTTGTGTCTAAAAATTGCTGGATGAGTGGCAAACAGTGAAGACCCTGATGAGATGCCACATTCTGTGGCATCTCATCTGGGTCTACACTGTTTGCTCAGGCATGTCTGTCCCAATACATATGGTAAATACGGAACATACCAATTTGATAACAACAATGTGCAAGACTGGTTGCTTGTAAAACTGGATGATACTGCCAAGGTTGTTTATAGTACTGTTGACTCTTCATTGGAGAGGTTATATGCAATTGTATTTGCACATACAACATAAGCCAGTGCACGACAAAACCTACAATAAGACCTGTGTAAGAGCAAAGACTCAGATCAGCCTGTACATCCACCCAGTATGGCAAGGGTTCTCGTTTAGCCTTCTTTTGATAGCCTGGAGGCTGTAGAAGGCACATGCTATCAGTGAAGATTCTGATCAGACTGCATGAATGGGCAGGCTGGTCTGAGTCATTGCTGGTCGCACAAGCCTCATAGTAGGTTTTGTCATGCCTGGCTCAGACAAAAACAAAATACAATATATATGGTAGTCAATAGGGACTTAAATGGTAACTAATCAAACATTCCTTACACTAAGATAAACCTATCATGCAAAAAGGGTTTTACATATAATGCATAGCTCCAGATAACAGTAGTAACCAGACAAATATTTTTCTTATTTGTCCAAAACAATATATGTTGTGGGTGACTCATTAGAAACACCTCAACAAGGCATTTCTACTGAGTTTTACCCTAAGTACTCGGGGACACCTCAATTCCTTACCATACTTGTTCTAAAACTGGAACAAGTACAATTTACTACCAGATGTAGTGTCTAAAAATCGCTGGATGAAACAAGTGGCAAACAATGTAAAATGGGTCTACATTGTTTGCTCAGGCCTGTCTGTCCGAATACATACGGAAAATATGGTACCCACAACATATGTTTGCATGGACAACAAAGAAAAATATGAAGATTTTTCTGTTTAAGTCTGTTTCTGGAGCTATGGCACATGGAGTTACAATAAGGTCACTGTCCGCTGATGACATGATCAGCATTAGGCTGTTATTAAAAACAATATTATTCACAAATAAAAAAAAAAAGTGGCATCCAAGAACATTACAATATTAAAATGCCACTTAAAAGTACTTTGCTGATTTTCTGACTTGCCAGGAAAGTATTAAGAAATAAAGGTATGTTCAAAATATTTTTTTTTTTTTTTTTTTTTTTTTTGATATTGTTTATTAGTGGAACATTTGGTGAACCAAATTTATTTGCACAAAAGCCTGAAATGCTGGCTCACAAAAAAAAAACAGTGAACAGTGAATAAAAGAAAAATACTATACTGGCAAAAAGTTCAGCAGTTTATTCTATGCTAAATATTGCTTTATCATGATAAAGCATAAGCAATCAAATGCAACTTATTGGGCAAAACAAAAGTTGGTGGAAAATATAAAATATTAGTTTGTGCAAAAAGAATGATAACTTCAGAACCTAACTCCTACAAATTCTGTTTATAACTTACAGAACAAAAACAGAATATTTGAACATTTCATGTATCAACAGATAGATATTAACCCTTTCATCCCTAAGTTTGTTAATTGGACTCTTCCGTCCTTGAATTTGGACTTATCAATTGATGCAAATAGGGGTTTTAGTTTAAAATCAAAAACAGAAGAGCAAACAGTGTAGATGCTGATGAGATGGATCATTCTGAGCCATCTCATCTGGAGCTACACTCTGTCTCATCTGGATCTATACTGTTTGCAATCTGTTTTGGTTTACAGGCTGAAAGGGTTAAGGTAAAAGAAAGGACTGCTGTGCACCGTTTTCTGACTTGGTATTTCAACAAGACCTAACATCACGAAAACTATGACACCTATATAATTTTGACCCCCTTAAACCTCACTTTTATATAGTAAAAGTGGGGTTGACAGGGGCATACATTATTTCTGCTCAAAAACATAGATTGTGGGTACTCATTAGAACTGCCTCGGCAAGGCAGTTCTAACATGTACGCACCATCTATGTTTTGAGCAGAAATATGAAAAAATATCAATATTTTTATCTGAAAACTTTCAGTTTTTGGTGGCGAAATTTTCTATATATTTGAATAGGTGTGTTTTCTTAATGAAATGTTCTTTTAAACTGTTCCCAAAGGCAAATGATACACCAAATCCTATTTGAGGAGAGATTCTAAAACTATGCCAATTATTTAATGCAGCAGGAGAAATATATATTAAGCATGCAATAAAACTCATTATCTCACATAGAATATGCCATAGATGGGAATATTTAGAAATGCTCCTTACAGTACATGTATAATGTAACTGCTGCAAAATTAGGGTATTTTCTTATGAGCTTGTTTTCGAAGTTCTCACTTAGGCAAGCTGAAAAAATGAATGCATCATCTCTAATTTTCTATATTAGTGCCAAGTGCTGGATAACATTAAAATGCCTGCCAGTGTTTATTCTTTACCACTCTCTGGCCAAATCAAACAAAATTGATTTTTTTTATTTTTTCCCAGAAAACAAGATTTGATATTTCATAATAAATTGTCTCCAATGGAGACAGTTTGCATGAAATGTCAAATCCTGTTTTCTTAGAAAAATAAGAAAATATTTCAAAATGTCATCTGCTGAAAATTTTATCCAGAGTGCTAAGCATTAAAGCTTCCTCAGGTTGTAATGAAGAACAGTGCTCAAATTAATTTACCCCCAAACTGAAATATGCATCCAATTTCTCCTTGAGATCCCCAATATCTTCGAAATCACCTTCATCCAGATCTTCTAGATCCTCATATAATTCAGCATACTCTGCTAACTCAGCAAGATCTTGTTCAGTATTACCAGACTCAACAGCTATTAAATCATGATCAATATCCGCAGAGCTTAAATCAATGCTTTCTCTTATATCTTCATATCTTAAACCATCATTTTCTTTACTTATTTCTGGCAGATCCTCAGATTTTTCCTTCTCAAACCTAACATGTTTAATGCTATCTGCTACTGAGGCAGTCCGCTCACCATCAGATTTTTGATCATCTTGACTCTCAGGCATTTTAACACGCTGCCATTTTGTTTTGTCATGTTGAGCTGGAGTAGACTGACCAGACAATGCTGAATTATTGGCAGCACCCTGTCCCTGTTGGAATGAAGAAGAAAGTGAGCCAAACCATGTAAAAAGAGGTCTTCAGGGCATATAGGAACAGCAGAAGCCTTGAGTCACCTGCATATTTGGACTGTCTAACATGCCTTTTAGAGCTTGTCTATATGATTTTAAGTATACCATATTCAACCTAATCACCAAACTGTGCGCTTAGGTTTTTCAACATTACTGGGAAAACTTGTAGTAAAATATGAATCTGCCTACTAAGGGTACAATCTAAATAAAGATCAGCCAAGGACTTCTATGATGATGTTTATATAGGGATCAAACATGGTTTTTCATGCATTAACATTCGCCAGGTCTCGGGAGGTGTTGAAAACCGAGGCCGGAGGCCGCAGGCCACAGTTTTCAACACCTCCCTAGGGATCTGGCGAATAATAATGCATTGAAAAACCATGTTCAATTGCTATTATTGCATAAAAACTGAAAACATTTGCTACATTTCGCGTCATTTCTTGCACTATTTTGTTTCACCTTTTCACCGATGTCTAGCGAATGTAATTTCCACTGACTATGCTTGTACGAGGGCCGGGCAGTACACATCTCGTAACGGCAGCAAATCCGTGGCCCCGGTACGATCATATTGAAAGTTGCGAAGCCTTGCTTGTTAATACACGGCTTTTTGCCGGTTAATGCACGGCTGTTAATAACCTGCGACACTGCTTTTTATGCAATAATGCGAGTTGTTTCTGATTTTCTTTATACAAGCATATGATGTGGGTACTCTTTTGAATTGCATCGACATGTCGATGCAATTCAAATGGGTATCCACATTATATGCCTTTATAATGTACATTGGCTGCAATCTGAAGACTACAGAGTTGCTTGACTGTGCACTTATAGGGGTAAGTGCGGTAATATGGTAAGTGGATGGGAAAGGCTCTGATCAGACTGGGTAGATGCAGGCTGATCTGGGCCTTTGCTGTCTGCCTATGCCCCAGTTGCATATATTCACATGGCATGGCACAAATTTATTACAACTAATGAAATAAAACACAGAAATGGTTAAGGAGTATTTGGTAATAATTCTGAGATAATCATTCTCGTTTCTATATAAAAAAATACAGTAAAAATTCTAATGAATGCCCATGCTCTAATAAATGCCCATCCCCCTAAGCTGGGCTGGAAAATCTGTTATTTTTTTTTTTACATTGTTCTAGGAAATACCACCCTCTAATAAATGCCTACTAGTCAATTTAGAAAAAAATATTGCTACTACCTCATGCAATGATTTTCCAAATCTATGCGGTTTAATAATCAAACAAACAAGTCCCCTTTTTCTCTCTTGGTCCAAACAAAAGATTTGAACATGGGATTTCTAGTCCTCTGCCAAGTACTATGATTCTCCCAGAGAGGCTAACATGCTTTTTGTAAAGCTAGTCGATATCAAACACTTCCATTGTAATGCTAGTCTATACTTTCATTTTTGATATCAATATGGCAGTCATAGAGAGAAAAACTTGATGAATATTTCGAAGTTTTCCTATAGTTCTCAAACACTGTAGCTTCTAATAAACACCCACTTCCTCTTTAGAAAAGATGATGATACAAATAAATACCAGGGCAATAATTAGAATTTTTATGGTATGCTGTGGGTACTGATCATTAGAAGCATCTCACTGAGGTGCTTCTAATGAATACCTACAACATAAGTTTTTATGAAGACGTGGAGAAAATTATACCAGAATAATCATTTAATACTCCCCCTTAACAAGTCCTCATAACTCATAGGAATACAGCATACAGGTAAAATAATTATTACGCTAATATCTAAAATGTTTTAGAGCTAGTCCCTTAGGCAACCATAGGTCTAGGTAAGAGTGGGTGGGTGTCAGGTAAATATTTTTCTAATTTCTCCATGAGAACATATGTTGTGGGTACTCATTAGAAGTCCCTCAGTGAGGCACTTCTAATGAGTACCCGCAACATATGTTTTCATGGAGAAATAAGAAAATATCAATGCTTTTGGATAAAAAAAAAGCATCTTATCAAGAGCTATGGCAACCATACCAATTCTTTTCATATACATCTAGATTTACATAGAGTTTTGTTAACAAGATAATAAATGTATTCATATGAACAAATTGGTTTTGTCCAGCTATGCTGAGAGCTTCTTCAAAATGGATTAGATTTTGTCATGGCTGATAAATACAGGTGCTTTTCCACCTTTGTGGAGTACGTTTTGCACCTTCATGGCTAAAAACAAATTCCCCATGATAGTCACAACTGTCCCTTAGCTGACACACAAAAACAACAGAAACAAACTATTTTTCTGCAGTAATCTGATCAGTAGAAAAGCATCATTATTTCTGAATAATACTGAACTAGCCCTTAAACTAGAAATTGCATGTAGCAAGTCACAACAAGTGAAAAGAAGGTCTTGTGCTTATACAAACAGTAAACGTTCAGATCAACCTGTGCATTCTATGACACTCTTGATTACAAGCACATTCTTCAAATATCCTATGATGCTGAAAGTGAACAGAACAGGAACTGATCAGACTGGATATGTGGGTTAATCTGGACTTAAACTATTAGCATTAAGTTCTAATCTGCTTTATTTCTGCATAAAATCACATGTTGTGTAAACTCATTAGATGCTCCTAGGCAAAGCGCTTCTAATCGGTACCCACAACATATGTTTTTATGGAAAACTGGAGAAAAAATTATCCCAGAATCATCATCAAATACTTCTAAATGAGTGCTCTGGCTTAAGACCTAATTTCACTTGAAGCTGTTGCCTATCAAATATGGTAACTATGAGCCAGTGCATGAAAAAAAACAACAAAATGGCATGTGCACCCGGTGAAGATTCAGTTCAGCCTGGGCATCTACCCAGTCTGATCAGAGTCTTCGCTGCATGCTCAATGGGTAGCTAAGGACCCAAGCTTTCTTCATGCAGACAGTGAAGACTCTGATCAGACTGGGCGGATGCCCAGGCTGATCTGAGTCTTCGCTGGTCGCACATGTCATTTTGTAGGTTTTGCCGTGCACTGGATCATATATCAAAACAGAAACTATTTTATTACCCTAAGTATTCAGACACCTTATGTTCTTATAGTACTTGTTCTAGAATTTTAACAAGACCATTTTACATTCGCTGATGTGTCCAAACTTGCCAGATGAGAGGAAAACAGTGTAGACCCTGATCAAATGCCAAATTTTGTGCAGCTGGTCTGGGTCTATGCTGTTTGCACAGGCCTGTCTGTCAGAATACTTAGGTACAGTGTACCCTCTTTATATCAGCACTCGATACAACGACAAAATTCGTTATAATGACAATTTGAAAGTCACAAAACCTTCGCTCAAGGTGACAGTTAATGAGAAATTGTGCAAGACTATGCATTAAACCTTCAACAACATAATTATGTTTTGGATATTTGTTAGAATTGCCTCTCTGAGGCAATTCTAACAAATATCCAAAACATATGTTCTATGAGGAAATAAAAATAAAACAAGGTCTTTCTTTCTGTCCATTAAAGATTCTTTATAACAGCAAATTCATTTTAATGGCAATATCTTTGGGAACAAAAGCTGTCGTTGTAACGGGGGTTCACTGTATACACATTTATGGTATTTTTAACTCTAAATATACACATTATATTATTTTTAACTCTAAATTTACACATTTATATTATTTTTAACTATTTAACACCTACCCACTGTTCCACATATTCTTGAAGTAAGCTCGAAGAAAAATACTGAAGTAATACCTCCCAAACTTGGACAAGAGAAGACATCTACACCTCACAAAATTCATACATAGAATGACAAGAGGACTACAAAGAGTCTTATTTTAGGTTAGATATTCAAACATAATAACTCTCAATAAACATAACAATATGACTAAATAATAACTATTTTTCACATATTTTACACTCATCCACATTTATTTATGATTAATTACAGCACCAATGCAATTGTAAACTCCAAATTTAGAATTACATACCAGCTGAAGTACTTGATACCTGGTTCTAACCTTTAAGAATGAGATGCTGAAGAATCTATTTCCCTGCTACAAGAAAATCTATTGGGCAATTATGAATGATGTATACAAAGTCACACTCGTAGCTCTAGAGAATAGAAATTTCTCCATGACTATACATATGTCCTGATTCTCATTAGAAATATCTCACCAACATGATTCTAATGAACTCCGTAAACATGTGTTTTCAACAAGAAATATGTTAAATATTCAAATAAATAACTTATCTGCAGACCTATCCCTGGAAATAAAATCATAAGGTTATATGCAGTTACTTAACACAGTTCTAATATTTTCTAAATATATACTACAAGCAGCATTGAAAAATTGTAATAAAACAAAATCAGCATTTTTGTAACACAAAAGAAATGCATTCAGTTGAAAGCTAGCAACTGATACATAAGGGCTGCAAATGGAGGTCATTTTGATATATCAAAAATCACAGACTTTTCATTTTTGTTTCAAACTGATTTTCTCAGACTGTTGTTTTGATAATTATATTGTCTGTAAATTAATTAGAGTATGTCTTCTGATACTCTAAATTTCACGAAAATAATTCATGCTCACACTGAGGTTCTGAAGGCTCTACACACTTATTGAGAAGGAAATATACATGCTCATCATAAAAGTACATAAAATACAATAATACAAAAAAAATTTTCAAAGTAATTAGATTATAACCACTATTTAATTGATAACATTTCTTACTCCCTTGACCTAACTTGGCTACGTAGCCTAGTTAGAAAACTACGTACATACACAATATTTTCTCCCATAATACTTTATTGCATAGTCCTCAGAAGCATTTTATATCAAACTAGGGGCAGCTTAATTTCAGAAAAATAAAAATAAGGGTATATCAAAATTAGCTCCATTAGCAAGCTTTAACCCTGGTCCTTCTAAACCTGGATATGCCCTGCCTCTGCTAACAGTGTAGATCCTATCAATTGGCTTTTTCAGAAGCCAACTGATCAGGATCTGCACCGTTGTCATTGAGTAGGCGAATTTGTATCAACAACCTGGATCAAGTAATCTGATTGGCTGACAATTAGAAGTGGGTGTGGCATCTTTATTCAGCATGACAAGGATTAAATACTTATTCTGAAACTTAAACAAGTCTTTCTAACTACATGGCAACTAAAAAATACTGATAGAGTTTGAAACAGAGAAGACTCACACAATATAGATATGACTGGCCAAATATTTAGGGTAAAAACAGCAACCAAAACAATCAGACATCATAACATCATGCATGTCCTAAAATCTGAACAAGTTTGAAGGAGAATTGTGGGGTATAAAAAGTCTATTTGATTACCTGATGATGTGCATAAAAAAGCTGCCAAACCAGCAAAAAGTACAAACCTTAAACTGATCTAAATCTACAGTTTCCATCTCCCAAAATATTTATCATAAATACAATGTATCAGTAATGTACAGATTACTTGGTTCTACATTCATCTGAAATTGTCAACATTAACCCTAGTCCTGCTGAACCCGGATATGTCCTGCCTTTGCAAACAGTGTAGATCCAAATCAGTTGGCTTCTGAAGAAGCCAACTGATCTGGATCTGCACTGTTTATCATTAAGTATGTGAACTTGTATCAACAGCCTAGATCAAGTTATCTGATTGGCTGAAATTTAGAAGTAAGCATGGCATCTTAATTTATTCAGCATGACAAAGGTTAAATGCAAAATATAAAAAAATGCATTATGATTTTGAAAATGAACCCTTCCAGCCCTGCAGACCAAATCAGACACTTTTACAAACAGTGTAGAGACAGATTACAATGAGCAGTCTTATCTGGATCTATACCATTTGCTATTTTGTTTAATGACCTTTCTTTTCTGACATCCCTATTTCCAATAATGGATGTGTCCCAATACAAAGCTGCAAGAGTCCACTTCAGAAACTGGGGGATTTAAGGATTAAAGAGCCTAGACTGTTAATCATGTGTTACAAGCCTTGTATAATAGGATGCAATCTGACTTTAAAGGCATACAAATTTCAATCAAAATACATTGCATAGTACTAAAGTGCAATGTTATTAAAATATAATATGCAGAAAAGTGCATATGCAATCATGCAAGCATAACAGATCATAAACTTCCTTTTACTCTTTAATTTGCAGAATTTAAATATTAACCCTTAAAATGCCAGTCACAACAATAGCAGCAGAGGAAATTCAATATATATATATATATATATATATATATTTTTTTTTTTTTTTTTTCTTGAGAAAATAAGGTTTGACAATTCGTGTAAATCATCTAGTAGGAAGACATTTCACATGCAACAGCAAGCCTTATTTTCTCTGAAAAATAAAAACAAAGCATTTGAGAATATCGTCCATTACAATTTGAATGGCACTTTAAGGCTAACAGCAGACAATTTAAAAGTTTTATTATTTTCTTTAAAAAAAAAAATGCTTGATATTTCACACAGCCTGTCTCCTTAGACAACCTGCATGACATGTCAATCCTTGTTTTCTGGGATAAGTATGAATCTGCTACTTTTGACACCAGCATATCAAGAGCTACGTAATTATCTGGGCCCAGATGTTCAAAGCATTGTTAGCTTAACTAGCTCATTAGTGTCAAAATGTTAACTGCTCTAGTACAGTAAGAACAATATCTAATTCACAGGTATTTTGCTGAAAAAATGTGAGTAGCTTTAGCAAATGCAAAAGCTACTCACATTTTTTCAGCAAAAGTATTAGCATATATGCCATATTTAATGATCAAAGTTTTAACGATACATTAACTAACAACATCAGTAGTTTTGAACAACTGGGCCCTGATAAGCTCTAGAAAAAAGAGGTATCCAGATAAATATTTTTCTTGTTTCTCCATGAAAACACATATCAGGTACTCATTACAGGTACTCATTAGAGTATCTCAATGAGTATACAGGTACTCATTAGAATACCTCAATGAGTATCTACAATGTATATTTTTGTAGCAAAAATATGAAATCTTTTTGGTTGGAAAAACTTATCAAAAGCAATGTTCATTTAATATTTATTCTGACACTTCTTTTTTCACTATACAATAAAGCAAAAATAAAATCAGATAATGGGATATGAATTGTGTAACTATGGGCCCTGCAGAGACAGCAGGAGATCAAAACTAAGGCAACGACAAATAAAGGGAATGATAATTGTTTATACATACATGGGAACATTTAAATTAAGGTGTCTATATTGTAAATATCAAATGTAAACAGGGGCGTAGATACAAAATAAGTAAATAATATGTTTATGCATCAGTTATGCTGCTAGATTTAGCTGCTTTTGCATTCATTCCCATTTAAATTTACATTTAGTAACAATGTTTGTGTTTGTGTTGAGGTTTTATGGACCAGTCAACCCAATGGGATCATGTCGAGCGTGGTCAGTTTACCTAACACACTTTTACTGGGCAGGCTTAGTCCTCTAAGGGGTTGACCAGTATTGTGCACATCCTTACCCCAGAAGCTGACAACTGCCCTTCTTGAGTCAGTGGAAGGAGAGAATGACTAGAATATATTTCAAGATAAATCTCCAAGGAAGAATGTTGCTGACCTGGTGGGGGTGGAAACTACAACCTCCTGATCACCAGTTGGATGTGCATTCAACTGAGCTACCAAGGCCGGCATTAGTTCACATGATGTGCACAATAAAGTCTAAATTTTTGTGATAAACAACTTTGTTTACCAGCAGAGTACCTATATAAGGACAATTATTCGTAAGCATGTCTGTTGGCACTGCCTTTGTGTGACTCAGTTGCCTGGTAGCGTTAAAATCTGATCAGTCAGTCAGTCAGCATGTCAGTTGTCATTAACATCAGACTGACCATACTCTAAGGATCCTTATTAGATCTATGTAGTGTTACTATTCTATATAAATCATTCTAAAAAAATATTAACTGCAGTGATAAAATTAGACTATGATGAAGACTCATTTTGTGATGTTTTATGTCATACAACCTTTATCTAGTGCCTTGTGGGAGCTATGTTCTGTGACCGTGACCTTTCCTGGGTATCTCTATATTTTTTTTAACTGAAGCTCACAGAAATAAAGAACAATTTCAATACTACTCTATTTGATAATAGTGAAGAGAGTCTTAGCTTAAAATATCACATCCACTATTTTATTGTTTTGTTGGCATATATATGGATTTGTGTTTGTGTTTGGTATTCAAAGACATAACATAGGAAAATGTCAGGACTATCTGAAGTGACAGCATGCAAGAAGGTGATAAGGTAGCAACAGGCATGATGGGTTGGTAGTGCAACAAAAATCATAAGAAATAATGTGTCAGATAAACCAGAAGACACAATGGTAGTAGCAATCTGTTAGCTGATAATAAAACCAAAGAAAGTGAATATCAAAGATACTGTTAATGGTAATACCACAAAAAACAAATGGTAGTATGATGGTGGTGTGCATGCAATGATTTTAACCCCAGTCCTGCTGAAAAACCAGATACGCCCTGAATTTGCAAATAGTGTAGATCCTGATCAGTCGGCTTTGAAGAAGCCAACTGATCTGGATCTGCATTGTTTAAGTATGTGAATTGTATCAACAACTTGGATCAAGTAATCTGACTGGCTGATAATTAGAAGTAGGTGCCGCATCTAAATTTATTTAGCATGACAAGGATTACCTGGTAATATGTTCTTAAGATAAAACAGTCTGAATTAGTTATCTTAAAAATTCATTTAAAAGGCCCTTAGATCTCTTGTGGCAGATTCAAATTTAACTATCCTATTTACTTCTAAAAATACTAACTAGGACATATTACTTTGTTTGAGACATCATTCGATAAATTATGAGAATAAAACTATTCCATATTCAAATACCTTGCATACAGGTAAAAAGAAAATCATATGGGCCCCTGGTTTAAGACTACATAACCAGTGTGCAATACCGCTTAAACAGCTTTCTAATGAAAAACTTGATAAGGCATAAATTAGGCCAATTCAAGGAAAAATGTGTGCTTGTCCCAGGCAACCAGGCAATGGATTTGCCAGTCCCTGATCTCAGTTATTATTTCTTTACCTATCTCCAGAATAAGGTGAGGTTAACAAAAACAAAAAAACAACAAAAAAAAAAAATTATAAACGTCATTTTAACAGTGTAAACCAAAAAACTTCATGAATACATAGGAAATATTGCAATGAAATCACAATAAGGATGCAGAAGAGGCTAACTAATCAGTAGAAAAAGAACAGAGGCTAACCCAACAGGCAGCTCATAAAGACAATAATTAAAGGAATCAATCGAGATTACATAAATGACAATAAAAAAAAAAAAAAAATGAAAATTGTATTGCTTTAGAGATTATATATTTTGACTAAAGAGCTGTTAGGCAAAAACTAAAATTATTGGAAT
The DNA here is from genome assembly GCA_964016985.1 of Anodontia alba. NCBI lineage: Eukaryota > Metazoa > Mollusca > Bivalvia > Lucinida > Lucinidae > Anodontia > Anodontia alba. Next base: position 109,770,549 of record OZ024821.1, on the reverse strand, counting down.
CTAAGTATAATAGCTGTAATGAAACTAGGAGAATCTCTAAATCTGTTCTATATCATATAATCAAATTCTATAAGATCCAACATATATTACACAATAAATTTACTGGCTCAAAAGGATGAAAATGATACTGACAAATATTAATACAATATCAAAGGGGGATAACTAAGCACAATACATTCACACTAATGGTACAAAGTTACCAGGATTGTATTCTGGGATGGTTGAACAAACAAATACTAAATTAGCCACTACATTCTGTGAAAACCTTACCCCATCACTCTCATGGTCAACTTCTTCATCCATTTCTCCTTCCTCTCCTAGTTCAGCCTAATTTACAGTACATAACATGTATATCTCAACACATATCAGATCCTAAATAGGTTAGTAGCTATACAAACCTTTTATGTGATCAAAATCATACAATTATAAATTCCAATTTGGATTACATGTATAAACACCAGCAACACAGTCTCAAATGTGTCTGTAACAATCTATTAACTATTGACATCATTTTCCAAATTTCTGATTTTCAAACCCAATTTCAGATCTCCTGATACTTATGTGTAAATGTTTTAAAATCATATGATAATACACTTTTAACAGGCTTAATCTATATATTAGCAGATGGCATTATAGTTTTTGTATATAAATGTATTTCATATTTAATTTTCCAGAGAATAGGCCTTAACCCCTTCATCCCTGAGTTTCTGAAGTGGACACTTCCATCTCTGGATGAGAACATATCCACTGTTACAAACAGGGATTTCAGTCAGAAAATAAAATAAAGTGATTTCAGTCAAAATTTGAAAAGGAAGGGCAAACAGTGTAAATCCAGTTTCATCTGGACCCTACACTGTTTGCATAGGTATCTCTGTTTTTGTCTGCAGGGTTGAAATTATTACCTTTTCATTCAAAACATATTCTTTAGAGAGTATGTCAACAATGCCCAACTTTATGGGAAATAAGAAGACCATCAAACATTTGATATCTGCTAATTTTACCTGAAAGATTCTGATGTTTAACCCTAGTCCTACTGAGCCCTGCTTAATATACCCTGCCTTTACAAACAGTGTAGATCCAGATAAGTTGGCTTCTGATGAAGCCAACTGATCTGGATCTACACTGTTTGACATGAAGTATGTAAATTTGCATCAAAAATCTTGATCAAGTAATCTGATAGGCTAAAAGTTAGAAGTGGGCGTGGCAACTAAATTTATTTAGCATGGCAAGAGTTAAACACTGTGTCAGATTCTTAAGTTTAACCCCAGTCCTACTGAGCCCTGCTGGATATACACTACCTCTACAAACAGTGTAGATCCAGATTAAGTTGGATTCTGAAGAAGCCATCTGGATTTACACTGTTTGACATGAAGTATGTAAATTTGCATCAAAAACCTTCATCAAGTAATCTGATAGGCTGAAAATTAGAAGTGGGTGTGGCATCTAAATTTTTTTAGCATGGCAGGAGTTAAACACTGCGTCAGACTAATTTGAGTACAAGTTTTTAGCTATTTATACATGCTTTTGTTCATACATATACATCATAGCTCCAGGGAAAGGGAGTAATCAGAAGTTAATTCTTGTTCTTTTGGCATCAAATACATGTCCTGAGACCAACTGGCATCACCCTGATGAGGCAATTCAAATGGTATGTTTTGGTGCTTAGTGAGAAAATTCTGATGAGTATCTATAAGATACTGTTTGAAACAAAAAATAACGAAAATTATCCTTTTTTTTTTTTTTTTTTTTTTTTTTTGCCATTATTATCTTTCAATCTGGAGCGATGAATATTCTAGGCAACATGGATGATTCTGCAAATTGTCTTAAAATTTGATGAATATAACAATCATTTAATTATTGATGAAGTGAGAAAAATAATCCTGAATTATAAGACTAAAAATAATAATAAACAAGAAGTGTCAGAGGATCTGACAATACCCCCAATATGATGATTTAGTTGACTGGTTCTCAATCCCAGTCTCCAACAAGTCTTTTATTCCTACAAACTTTGCAAAATCTAGCTAGCTTAGTTGCTGAGAAAACAGCAACCTATTTTCCAATGATAAAAACAAGAAAGAAAGACAAACTGTTGAATGAAGACAAAAGTAACAGCTAGGAGTGTGTTCTCAGTTGCAGGATACAACAACTCATTGCCCACCAGTATACAAAACTCAAATATGGAGATACCCAGAAAAAGGCCACAATCACAGAACACAACTGCCCATGACACTAGAAGACGATTTAATTAAATGAAATGACCACTTAAAACAGCACCTTGTAAAAACAGAAGAAAAAAACAGCTATAGAACAAATGAAAAGAAGCAACAAACACACCACCAACAGTAAAGCTGCTTTGGGCTTAAACCTGGTTTAACAGGGCCCAGTTGTTCAAAAGCTGATGAAGTTGTTAGCTAACCTGATGTTAAAATATTTACCTTGAAATATGGCAAATACATTGATATTTTTTGCTGAAAAAATGTGCAGCCAAAATATCAATGTATTTGAAAATACCTTAGCTTCAACAGTTTATAAGTTTGTCATTAATGAGCCTGTTAAGCTAACAATGCTTTGAACAACTGGGCCCAGAGTTCAACTTTAACCTTAATCCTGATCCAGTTCCAGCCAGATATAACTGTTTGGTCTATTCCGTATGAGTAATAAAGCTTACAGAAAAACTGGAAAATAAAGGAAAGTAGAAGAGACCAGCACTCAATTAGGAGATAACTGCTTTCAAATTTGGCATTTGGGGAGGTAAATCGGCGGTTTTACGGTCGGAAATTTCGTTTTACGGCGACGCGTCAGCGGAGCCGTAAAACGTAATTTGCGACCGTAAAACCGCCGATTTACCTCCCCAAATGACAAATTTGATGCAGTTATCCCCATTCTAATGCATTTATTCATTTTTTCTATTGAAAAAATGTACTGTTTGCACAAAACGACAAGTGCTGTGAGCTGCGTAAAACCAAATGCCAGCCAATGAGAAGCGACGTTACGTGATGACGTCGGATTTGCGACAGTATATCGCAGAATATACCGTCGCAAATTTTTGACGTTATCCAATCAGACGTCGCGTTACATACGCGAGTGCATTAGAATTCTCAATTCTACAGCAGGACAGTTAAAGATCTACATGTACTTGTATACCAAGTTTGAAGACTGTGTCTTGAAGACTGCACCTTGCATAGTTACAGATGAAAGACTGACATAAAATTTCAACGTTCAGACATTGAGAAGACAGGAACTGTTAAGGAGGGGTATTTGGTGATAATTCTGGGACATTTTTCACCAGTTCTCAATAAAAACTTGTGTTCCAATGTTCAGAAATTGAGAAGACATGAAATGTTAAGGAGGAGTATTTGGTGATAATTCTGGGACATTTTTTTATCTGTTCTCCATAAATATATGTTGTGGGTACCAAAACAAAATTGTTTGCCTGACTGTACATTGTGTAGTACTGATAAAAGAGTGACATGAAGTTTCAATGTTCAAAATACAGAGAGCAAGAAAATTGGCAAGGGTTAAAATTAGAGGCAGGCTCTCAATCCAAAGAACAAAAGGTTTAACAGTATTCCAAGTTTAAAAATTCTGGGCCCAGTTGTTCAAAGGGTCGTTAGCTTAACGAGCTTGTTAAGGGTCATTTTGTTAACTGTTTTAGTGGATTCAATATACAATATTCTGATATTTTTTGCTGAAAAAATGTGAGTAGCTTTTGCACTGCAAAAGCTACTCACATTTTTTCAGCAAAAAATTTCACCATATATGCGTATCACTCGACATAAATTTTAATGAATCATTAACTAACGACGGCGTTTGCTTTGAACAACTGGGCCCTGGCTTGTGTAATACTGAGTAAAATGTGACGCAAACTTCCAAAAGTTGTAACTGAATGATGAAATTATGAGTCACAGACAGGAGAAATTCAGTTAACCCACCACATTAACACTTACTATGCTATGGGCAGATTCAGCACATGACAAACTCATGATATTTTCCTTATTTTTCCTGTAAGAAAAAGGATTTAACATCTTTTTATCTGGGGAAAATAAGAAAAATATTTCAAATGCCATCAGTTGCTATTTTTACCCAGCTTGTTAAGCGTTAAAGTTTCAAAACTGGGATAATAAAAAAACACAGATTACAGAATCACAAGGTATAATGCTGATACAACAACAAACAAACCAAATAAGGCTCCTGTTCAAGAAAAGTAAGAATGTAATCTAGTTATTAATGAAACCAACAGTCTACTTTGAAAAATAGGACATATTCCAAGACAAAACACAGGATAATACTGCAACTGTTCAGCTGATTCCATTTTACTAACAGTATATATGACAGTATAGCTCCAGACAAAGTGATAAATCTGAAGCATGTTTTTTTTTGTTTATTAGAAGGAAAAAATCAACAAAACACCCCTTCCCCACCTTATCCCCCCACCATCCTCAACCTCATAAATGTTCATGTCATGTAATTTGGCAAATAGTTTGACACTATTTGACCTGTATTAACCTTGACAATGAGGTCAAGGTCTCCACAATCTAACTGGCTTTGTAGTTTGTCCAAATAATGTAGTCCTGCAAACTGATGAAATTCCACCAATCAATTCAAGAGATATCATGTACACCAGAAATAGATATATACATGCCATATCTCACACTGTGAGATAAAATCTCACAGAATTAGGCCCATCTGGAAGGCAATTTCCATAAAAAATTCAGATCTAAAAGAATTTTCAGACCATTTTACAAAAGATTTTATGAAGAAATAAACATAAATCACACACTGTTGTGGTTTTCACAAGCTTCTTACATGTAAAAAAAAGACTTTAGACAATACTGGGGAACTCCATAGTGATGTTTAAGAAAATCTCACAGAATTTCATCAAATCTCCCTTAAAATTTTGACATCTCACAGATTTTAGTCCACAGCTTATGGCATGTATGTAGACAGTTTCCACTGAAATATAGAAAGGTAGCCATCAAAAGCATAACCTTCTCTGAGGCAATAATAAATGACATCCATTAACAGGGTAGATATGTGAAGTGGACTAAAATGGTCACCTGCATGGTCAGTTATACAGTTACATGCAGAAAAGAACCATCTGCCTTGAAAAGACTCTGTCTTTTTTCCGGAGTGGACTAAAGATACCATAACAATAATTTTTAGTCTATCTAAATGTGACTTTAAACACAAAAGCTGCCAAACCTGACATAACGCATTTACCCTAAAATTCAGACATATTTATTCCTTACCATACTTGTCCTAAAATTTGAAGAGGTGCTTTTTATTACCTGCTAATGTGTCGAAAAACTGCTGAACAAGTGGCAAGCAGTGCAGACCTTGATCAGAAACTGTGTTCTGCAGCAGCTGTTGTGGGTCTGCACTGTTTGCTCAATCTGAATACTTAGTGCAAATATGGTATATATCCCACTACCAAACAAACTGCAAACAGTGAATGATTACATGATACTGTTAAGAACCCTTACAAATAAAGTAACAAGAGAAAACAAAAAGACTTACCGGGTTATTGCGATCCACCACAAACAGTCTACAAACTGCTTCATCATAATTTCTCAACTCTTGTTGCACCATATTAGGGTACTGTTTCACAATCTGGGTTTGTTCTTTGTGGAACACTTCATAACTGAAGTACAGGTAATCCAACTTTACAAAAAAAGGCTCTCATCACATATGTAGTCAATAAAGGCCCAGACCAGTCTGCACATTTGCTCAGTCTGATCACAGTCTTCATTATCTGCCTAAAGAATCGCTGTTTACTTCAGAATATCAATAAACAGAGGCCCTGATCAGACCATGTGGATGGGCAAGCTGATTTTAGCCTTCACTATTTATATATGGCCTAAGGGCCCTTTTGAAAATACCTTCAATTAATATTTAGGGGACTGGATACACTATGTAAATTCTCTGCCATTTTTACAAGGTACACCATAACCTCTTTATAACATGATTGCTGGGATCCAAAGTGAAAACCATGTTAGGTAAACAACCGTGTTGTATCCAAACAAAAATGTCTAGATTATACAGACAAGAGGGCCATGATGGCCATAAATCACTCACCTGTGTCCCATTGCTTTAGGTTCAGGGTGGTTGTATTAATTTAAATCGGGCAAGTGGTTTGTAAGATTATCAAAGTTTTCTATACAGATCATATTGTTGTACAAACACATAGGGAAAACAAGTGCTGTCCACTGTGGAGGTAGAGGACGGGTGGTGGTGGTGGTGGGGGGGATGTTGTATAATTGAAAGAATTTAGTAAAGGGTCTCTTGAGGAACATTTGAGACAGGTTGGATCTGTGGTTTACTTTTTGACTGTTTTCTCTTCAATTTTTAAAAAAATTGCCTATTACAATCCATCCGTTGGTTAAGGAGGAGAAGTCGTTTGAAGGTTTTTCTATTTTTAGCTCTGGCAGTCATCTTGTTCATCTGAGTGGAACAGTTTGAGCAATGTTGGTAGAAGGTCACCCAAGGAACATTCCTGTGAAATTATTTCCAACTCCATCCACTGGTTAAGGAGGAGAAGACCTTTAAAGGTTTTTCTATTTTTAGCTCTGGCTGCTATTTTGTTCATCTGAGCGGAACAGTTTAAGCAATTTTGGTAGAGGGTTACCCAAGGAACATTCATGTGAAATTATTCCAAAATCCATCCACTGGTTAAGGAGGAGAAGTAGTTTAAAGGTTTTTCTATTTTTAGCTCGGGTGACCATCTTGTTCATCCAAGCGGAATGGTTTGAACAATTTTGGTAGATGGTCATCCAAGGAACATTCATGTGTAACTATTTTAAAATCCATTCACTGGTTAACGAGAAGTGGTTTAAAGATTTTTCTTTTTTTAGCTCTGGCGGCCATCTTGTTCATCCAAGCAGAACTGTTTGAGCAATTTTGGTAGAAGGTCACCCAAGGAATATTTCTGTGAAATATTTTTGAAATTGGACCAGTGGCCTTGGAGGAGATGTTGTTTTAAGGTTTTTCTATTTTTAACTCTGGCAGCCATTTTGTTCAGCAGAGCAGAACCATTTAGGCAAAAATTGGTAAAGGGTCCCCCAAGGAACATTCCTGTAAAATTATTTCAAAATCCGTTCACTGGTTTTAGATGTCTTTTAAGTAAATTGTTGACAAAGATGTTTTAAGTTTTTCCTATTTTTAGCTCTGGCGGCCATCTTGTTCATCCGAGTGGAACTGCTTGAGCAGTTTTGGTAGAGGGTCACCCAAGGAACATTCATGTGAAATTATTTGGAAATTGGGTCAGTGGCCTAGGAGGAGATGTAGTTTTAAGGTTCTTCTATTTTTAGCTCTGGTGGCCATTTTGTTTAGCGGAGCAGAACCATTTAGGCAATTTTGGTAGAGGGTCACCCCAGGAACATTCCTGTAAAATTATTTCAAAATCCATTCACCAGTTCAGGAGGAGATGTCTTTTTAGTAAATTGTTGACAGTCGGACGACAGACGAAGACCGGTCACAAAAGCTCATCTTGAGCCTTTGGCTCAGGTGAGCTAAAAAATGACCATAAATGGTCATTTTTCTATATAATCTAGACATTTTTGTGTTGTATCCAAACTAAAATGTCTAGATTATATAGAAAAATGACCATTTATGGTCATTTTTCTATATAGTCTATATATATTTTTGTTTAGATACAACACTTTTGGGGTCCATCTTTAAACCGTCTTATATGCAAACCATCTTATAATCAATTGTCTTATAAAGAGGTTTCTGTGTAGTTAACATTTGTGACTTCATTTTGTGCCATCTTCAGGACTTCATTGTACACTTAGCCCCTTCTAAAAAGGGGTCTAGTCTAAAAGGGAAAAAAATTGTTCTCAAGGGACCTGGGATTGTGAAACTGACTGTTGGTTGGGGTTAGGAAAAACTGACTGGCCCCATTTTTCTCACAGGACAAACCTGACCAGGCCATTTATTCTCTGTAAAAATATAGCCCAAGGAAATAAATTTCCCGACATCTGTATTCTGTGTGATATACATGTATAGTTTTACAATCTTCAGTGTGAGAATAGAACACTTACGCTAGTCTGATCTTTTCCAACATCTCTAGAGCTCTTGTCAAACTGTCTTTTAGTGCCTTTTCAGTTGCATCCTGTCTCATTCTGTCCATGATGATATCTAGATGGGCTTCTTTGTCCTATAATAACATGAGAAAGGAACCATTGTGCTATTTGTAAACACTCAAAACCTAAATCAGACTTAAATCAAACAATCTGATCAGGGCTCTCTCTCTTCATCATAAAAATTACATTTGATAGCTCTAGATAAGATAGTAAATAAATATCAGTTGATCAGATGCTAATACACAAATAAGCAAATACACACATTTTGTTTGAAATCGATGAAAAACACTGTAGTTATGCCAAGGAAACCAATTTCAACAGTTATCAGGGTCATGACTAAGTAAATAATCATCATAAGTTGTCCATTAACAATCCCGTATGAGATGTTCCCATTATCAATGTATGTATAAAATTTCAGTGAAATCCTTGAAATCCTTGAAAAAGTATGGACTTTATTGCATTAAAATGAAAATACAAACATATGTACGAAAGGAAATGTGCACTTCACGTATAAAACACGTATAAAAACATAAAACCCCATCACTACCAATTGGCAGGGTATAAAAATCCTTCCCGACTCACAGTATTTTTAACCCATTTCAGTCTGGAAACCCCCAAAAGATTATTAGCAAACAGTGCAGACCCAGATAAGACACCGCAAAAAGTGCAGGACTGCCTGACAAAACTGACATTTTTTTCATTTTGTCCTACAAAAACTTTAGCCTGTCTGACAAATGTCCTGTGAATCTTTGCAAAGAAAATAATATTTCGACAACAAATATGCCTTGTCCTGCAGATACTTATCTGTCCTACAAAAGATTACAGTCTGTCTGACAGCTGTCCTGCATCAGTACAAAAGATTTCGTGAAGACTGACTGCAGAATGTGGTATCTGATCAGGGTCTACACTGTTTGCTTTAACTACAGGAATTACTATCAAACATAGTAATAATAATAAAAACTAACAAGACTACCTGCTACTGGAAATAGACCAGTCCAAAGACTTGTGGTAGAAAATTCCACTCGACCTAAGAGGGTTAACACTTGCCTGATTCTGATTATCATGAAGCTGTCTGCTTTGTTCAAGTTTCTCTTGCAGGGCTCTTTCCTGTCTTGCAAGACCAATCTCATGGACATCCCATACATGGGCTGCCCCCTGGGCATACTTGAACAAGGATTTCAACTCTTCTGTACTCTTTTTGTTGTGCTCTTCTAAGGCTTTCTGTTGAAAGGATAGAAATGAAAAGGTTATCATATTTACCCTTATTGCCTCACCATACATATTCTATAATTTGAACAAGTCCATTTTTCTACAGGATGAGGTGTCTAAAAACTACTGAATGAGTGAGAAACTGTGCAGCCCCTTATCAGATACCATATTCTGGAATGTCTGATCCGAGTCAACACTGTTTGCTCAGACTTACCTGTCCAAATACTTAAAGTAAATATGGTAATAATTTATAAGTGTACATCTCAAAGGAGTCATTAAGGAGCAGTATTTTGCAATAATTCTGGGATAGTTTTCTAAATTTTTCCATAAAAACTTATATTGTGGGTACTCATTAGAAGAGCACGTGATTTTATGGAGAAATAAGAAAAAAATATACAAAAATTACTGCAACTACTTCTACTGAATAACTCCTTTGTTACTTTATTTTAGATTCAAGTAATTTCAAATTTAATCTACCCAAGTTTTACTGGCAATATTTACTCTCTTTTTTTCTTACACATATTCTCCTCCCATGTTATCATAATAACCCAAAGTACTGGGACAGACAAAACTTTACAATAACAAAGTCAAAGGCAGCAACATTGCTAAAATTAACTTGATGACGAGTAGTTCAGAGTTGAAAGAGTTTTTAAAAATGCACATTATCTGCAGTCCTGATGTAATGTCAAAATGTTACTAATTGTCAAAAACAAAACACCTATGATAATAGTTTGTAGTCATAGACTTAGATAAGTTGGATATCTGGATAAATAGTTTCCTTATATTTCATATGTTGTGGGTACTCATTAGAAGTACCTCCCTTAGGCACTTCTAATGAGTACCCACAACATATGTTTCCATCGAAAAACAAGTACAATATCAATACTTTTTGATTGAAAGAAATGGCTTATCTGGGACAAAGTTACTGTCACTGTATTATGCAGGTTTCTGATTTCCTCAAATAAGAAGAAAAAGTTACCTCCATGGATTCCAAGGTCTGTTCATAGATTCTCTGTCTCTCTCCTACTAATGGTATCATAAATTCTTCTACAACAGTCTTAGCCTTTGATGCAGCACAAATGCCATTGTCTACCAACTCATTCTGCCAAATATAAATGGATAATTTACAATTCCAGACAAGTAGTTTTCTCATTTCTCCACGGAAACATATTTTGTGGATATCTATTCCTGAAGATACAACAGTTTGTTAAGGCTGACCTTTATTGCAGCCTTTTAGATTTTTTTACTTCACCGCAGTTGGTGTTAATTGCCATGTGGCAGCTCTTAAACATATTTCAGGGCCCAGTTGTTCAAAGCTAACGATGTCGTTAGTTAACAATTCGTTATAATTTTCATCGAGTGATACGCAAATATGCTGAAATTTTTTGCTGAAAAAATGTGAGTAGCTTTTGCACTGCAAAAGCTACTCACATTTTTTCAGCAAAAAATATCAGAATATTGTGTATTGAATCCGCTAAAACAGTCAACGAAATGACCCTTAACGAGCTTGTTAAGCTAACAACGCTTTGAACAACCGGGCCCTGTACTTCACCATAGTGCAGATTATATTTTATTTCCTTTGGGATCATTAAGCCCATTCTGGTTACTTTGAAAATCGAATACTGCTTAAGCCAGTGCTAACTGCTTTAGCCAGTGCTAGGGGGCATATGCAGCCTTGTTACTACAGAACTGTATATGAAAAGACTTAATTAAACCAAGTCTCTAACTTGTGTTCCCTTGTGTGTTCTTTGTTTCCAAAAGCAACCTTTTAGAGTTTTATTTTATATCCAAAATCATGCTATAATGAACAGTGTTATATAGAGGTTCTAGTGCTCAAAGAATAGTGATATGAGCCAGCGCATAACAAAACCTACAATACAACTTGTGTGATCAGCAAAGAATCAGATCAGCCTGCCTGTCAGCGCAGTCTGATCAGAGTTTTTGCTGATCATATGTGCCTTCTACAGCCCCCTGGCTATCCAAAGAGGGATAAACAAGAATCCTAGCCATACTGGGCAGATGTGCAGGCTGATCTGAGTCTTTGCTGGTCACACAGGTCTAATAATATGTTTTGTTGTGTGCTGGATTATATAATAAAGATGGTAGTTCATTTACCTTTATTTCTTCTATCTCATCTAAACAAGACTGGCAGACATTCTCATATTCTTTGTGAAGTGATGATAAGTGTAGCTGGTTGGCTGTATCTGTAAAACAGGCAAAACAAAAGCAAATGAACCCTTGGCATGCTGAGTAAATTAAGATGTTATACCTACTTCTAATTGTCCCCCAAGCAGATTGCTTGATCCAGGTTGTTGATACAAATTCACATACCAAATGACAATCAGTGCAGATCAAAATCAGTTGGTTAAAAAAAAAGATATGTCAATAAGCAGTGCTTATCAGATTCCCCAATGCTCAGTAATCAAAACATAATGGTTGGACGGACGGATGGATGGAATGACAAACAGACATGAAAACAGTATACACCACCCCCCCCTTGCCCACTCACCCCTCCCCACAAATTGGTATAAATAAAAACGTTAAACTATAATACCCCACCATCTGTCGCGGGAAGATAACACCATAAAAATTTGATGAAATTTGCCCATCAGCAATCCCAAACCAGATTTCCACAATATCAATGCACATACCAAGTTTGGTGAAAATCCACTGAAGTTTACTCAAGGTATCATCCGGAAATGAAAAACTGATGAACAGACGTATGACTGATGGACGGGCAGACACACGGACGTCCAATGTTAAAGCATAATACCCCGACACTATCGTGTGGTGGGGTATAAAAACATAATGGCACCTTATGAGCCAACTCATCTGAATGTATAATATTTGGATAGGTATCTGGATTGGTCTGTTGGGTTGAAAGGATTAAGACTGTACACTTTTAAAAATATCATAACGAGCTTAAGCAACCTGCGAAATAGGTGGCAAAGCTTAAGCTCATATTATAGGTATCGTGAGTCTCTCACATACTATGCAGAAGAGTTCGCATGCGGCAGTTGACTGGTTTCCCATATCTACAGTGGAGTGTATCGGCTCTATGTTGAACCCAAAAACCAATGCTAATAAGGCTGGAGCCATTGGCCTGGTTTCCGAAAAATATGATGATCAGATATGCTCCGCTGCAAACATGGAAAGCCAGTCGGCCGCCGCAAGCAATCTCATTGGCTATAAAGAATCGTATAGCCAATGAACTAGAAGGATACATTTTTACGTCATTGACACGGATGACTGCAAGACTGATCTGCATTTTAGCCGCCATTTTTAATCTGAGATTTCTCTCGCATTAAACAACATTTTCGTGTATTTAAGGGTAAATACTGAAGTATTGCTGTAAAAATGGATTACATTCCTACAGCACATAACAGGAATTAAGCATAGGCAAGAATTTATTGCTGACAACATGATAAAGGTAGGATATGCGGTGATTTTAGCTGACTGGCGATCAGCTGATCGTTCGTACTTTAGCGACTTTCGTCTGTACACACATGCTGCACAATGATTTGCTTGTCAAACTGTATCATAGCTTGTGTTATTGATAAACATCATAAGCATCCATAAAGTTAATACCTAGAAACCGAGATACAATGTATGGCATAATTGATAGCAGTAACGCTGCCGTGGAGAGTACTACGCCCCACCCACAAGCCCAAAACCAAGGCAGACTGATCGACACGGATGCACCGGTTGCATGCCATTTTTTAAATGCCTATCAAATTAGTGGTGTTTTTAGGACATGCTTCCATTGTACCCTGAAGGCATCAGATTTGGATATTACAGATGGCAGATTTTAGGGGATCCAGACTGGGTACTATAGCTATATTTAGTATCAAATCAACCTCTTTTCGCTTGCCTCAATTTTTAAATATGTTAAAAAAAAAAAAAAAACAGTAGAGCAACGTTTCCTAGGAAACTCTGGTTAAATTGACGTAAGCATAATATTCGATGTTGTGCACTTTGTCTCAAACCTACTACTTATTTCAGAATTCATTAGACTTTCCTTATAACACTGCATCTAGAAGAAAGCCCTTTGACATGACAGGTGATTAGTTGTTTGTATTAAATGACACACAGCTTCTGACTTTTTTAGCATTATTTTTGTCAAGAATGAAGAGATCCTAAGTTTGAATGACAGGTTTATCAAATATGTGAGCAATATTTGGGTTCATTTCCTTTCTTGTGGTCATTGTTTGACATGTGAAAATGATTCTGATGGGTTTATGTAACACCTGAAATGGATATTTACATCCAATCAATGATGTAACGTGTTGGTTTTGACAACCAATTGTCAACTTTAAAATGTTGCAAAATGTTAAAAGTCTAACCAATTCTGAAATTAGCAGTATTTAAACAGGTTTTGTCTGGTCCGCGACTTTGCATACCTGGTGAAAAAAAGAAAAAAGAAAAAAAAATGCACAAAATGCTTAAGCTCGTTTCATAGGTAACACCTATTTGTTTCACATTATTGGGTATTTCTACAGTCAATAACATAGTTATGTATGTCTTTGTTAACAAACTTATGATCTAGGCTCTGTTTGTACAATATATTTTGAACATCAAAAATCGTCATTTTGAAAAATATGATTGTAATCCATTACCTATTTCTTGTGTCATATCCTGAACACCTTTATTCCAGTGGTAAACTGATGTCTTTGTTGATGAAGGTGGTTTCAATTCACTGAAAATAAAACGGAAACACAAAATTAAAACCCATTACCCTTTCTACCTGAATATTCAGATACTCCTTAAGAAGCGCTTTGATCTGAAGCTACACTGTTTGCAATTTACATACATCACCTGGTAGAAATCTGTAGCAATATCTGGACTTGTTTAGAAATAAGAATAGTTAAAGGATACAAACATTTGTGATAAGCTAATAAGCTGAAAGATGCAGCAGGAAGTTTTCTATATCTGGTAACCATTTCCATCTTCTTCTCAAATATGGCATTTAATAAGATAAGCTGCCTTATACTACATACAATATACGAATAAGATAAATGTCCTAAAATTCTGTACACCAAAGTGTTTGACATAATGGATATGCAAACAGTGCAGACCAAGGTCAGACAGCTCCTGATGAAGCAGTCTGATCAGGGTCTAAATTGTTTGCCATTCCACCAGGTAATTTAAGAAGCAACTGCATTAAAAAACAAATTTTAGGTAAATGTGGAATAAAGTGTTGACAAGGTCTGTCACTAGACAGGACAGCTTGCCTGAACTTTTGCTTGTCTATCAGATCTTAAAAGCTTTGACACAAAACTTTAACATAAAATTTCTAAGTCTGTGACCTTGAGCTCTAGGTCATGAGCAAGGGTGTGGATAGTGCTCAATAAAATTTTGATCTGTAATCATACCAAATATAAACTAAATCCATCTTAGGTATTAGAAAATATAAAGTCTTAAAAACTGAAATAAACCTTTAACATTTTGGTTAACGCTGATGCCACCGCCAATGCTGACAGTAGTACAAGAACTCTTCCTGTATCTTTGTACAGGCGAGCTAATAATTTTAGGACATTTACCATACTGAAGCCCCAGCCTGTGCATCGATATCAGCAATAAAAAGAGAAAATGTACTTTCAGATGTATGCACAGTGAAGACTCAGATCAGCCAATGCATCCATGCAGTCTCTTTGCAGGGCACTCTCTGGATTAGCAAGGATCCAAAGTTTCTTCTGATGGACAATCTTTGTCATGTCATGACTGTGTCTGGATGTGACACTGGGAACTGATGTCATTTGAGCCAGCACATGGCAAAACCTACAAAATGGCAAGTGCACCCAGCAAAGACAGATCAGCCTGGGCATCCACCCAGGCTGATCTGAGTCTTTGCTGGGCACACATGCCATTTTGTAGGTTTTGTCACGCACTGGCTCATTTTACTGTGCCATTCACTGCAGTATCAAGTCTGATGCCACTTACTGCAGTATGAAGTCCCAGACAAACTGACATGATACTAGGACCCATACTAACAATGGTGTGACCAGACTTAGCTCTTCTTTTTAATATTGAGGACCAAGGAAAAAATGCAGCTAGAGCCAATTTTAGAAAGACTAACATATTATCTAGCTGATGACTGAGCCCACATCCCCCCAATCTGAATATAGACTCTTTACCAAGCTACTAGGACCAGTTTCTGGAATCAGAAACATATTCATAATTCTTGGCAAAAAAAAAATCTGCTTTATCTAGAGCTGTGAAATTTATAACATCTTTACCAGTACTGTGAACATGCACAATGCACATTCAAGCTAGATTAAATGTACAGATTGGCTGGAGTTATGGCCATTAAAGAAAATGTTATTTCCACTCTTTCTAACTATATACCCAACCACCAAAGATGTGCCTGAAATAAACACTGAAAGTTGTACCTGAGTTGTTTTATTAATTCTGTTCTCTTAGTATTGAGGAGTTCCTGTTCTGCTGTCATGAACTGTAGTACTTTCTGTACACCAGCAGGGGAGATAATCTTCTCATCCTGCATAAAATCTCTGCAAAATAACAAAGCATAAAAATTACATGTGCTTTTCCATGAAAGTAAGGCTGTCAGGCCTAATTATAAAGTTTTCATAACCACAATTCTGAACATTTTATTAATATAGCAAAATATCATAAATTTCACCTTCTTAATAAATATACACAATGCACACAATATTACCTAAGGATTGTTCCTGTGAAATCTGGTAAAAACTGGCTCAGTGGTTTAGGAGGAGATTTCTAAAGTTCAGAGATGGAGGATGATGGATGACAATGGACACATACAACTGGCCTATCACAGTAGCTGATGGTGAGTATGATGTGCTCAGGTGAGGTAAGGGTGGGATTTTAAAAAGGATATTTTGCTATTTCTGAACTAAACCACTTACTAGAAATTATTCTAAATTATCACTGGAATTTCCAGTTTATATGAACCACCAAATAAGTAGATTAATCTACACACGTTCAAGGTACTCACTTAAATCTTTGTATTGCCAGTTCTGTTTTCAACATCTTCCAATCATCCACTCTTCTACACCACCAGGTATGTTGAGTTTTCTCTCTTTCTATGTCAGCTGACATCAGCCGTACATATAGATCACCATAAGCTCTCCGATTGCTCAATACTGTCTGATTGATTACCTAAAATATAACCATCATTTCAGAACAATGAAGTAGCTCATCTATGGAGCATCTACTTACTTTTTCATACTTATACATAGTTCCAAATAAATTGTTTCCTTATTACTCCATGAAAACATAAGTTGTGGTACTCATTAGAAGCATAGCTCTTGATTAGGCACTTTTTTCAACCATAAAGTATCTCCATATATATAAAACCACATGTTGTGGGTACAAATTAGAAGTTCTTCAGCAAGGCACTTTTAATGAGCACTCACAACATATGTTTTTGTCGAGAAATAAGAAAACTATTTAACTGATACCCACTCTTATCTAAAACTATGAGAAGTATCTTGTCAAAGTTTGATACTTCAAATGAGTACCACATTTATGTTTTTGTGGAGGAATAAAAAAAAATACAACTATTTTTTTTGGTTGGAAAAAAGTGCCTTATCTGAAGTTATGTTTTATTTCGAGTCACTTCTGTACATATGAAGCTGTGCAGGCCTTCATTTAAAAAGAATGCATAAAGGCCCTAACAAAATGCAGGAAAATACTGACCAGGTAGGCTATTTCCTGTTAACATATTGGCTAACTAGAAATTTGTTTTTAGAGAAAACAGAAGTCACCCACCCAAAACACAAGCACACCTCCAACATTCTAAGTTATATGCCAACCTTGAAAACAATGTTAAGATCACCAAAATCTAATCAGTTTGATTTTGTTTGTGTTGAGGATTTACGGCCCAGTCAACCCAGTGGGGTCAAGTCAAGCGTGGTCAGTTTACCTAACCACATGTTCACTAGGCAGCCTTAGTCCTCTAAGCAGTTAACCAGTATTGTGCACATTCTTTTGCCAGAAACTGACAACTGCCCTTTTTGAATCAGCAGAAAGGAGGGAATGACCGTAGAAAATATTTCACGATCAATCTCCATGAAAGAATGTTGCTGACCTCGGCGGGGATTGAACCCGTGACCTCCTTGTCTCCAGTTGGACGGCACATCCAACTGAGCCACCTAGGCTGGCTAATCAGTTTGAAGTCATTTCCAAATATATAAGTTTGATGTAAATCTGTCAGTCCATAAAAGAGATATTGCATACACAAG
Organism: Anodontia alba; assembly: GCA_964016985.1. Lineage (NCBI taxonomy): Eukaryota > Metazoa > Mollusca > Bivalvia > Lucinida > Lucinidae > Anodontia > Anodontia alba. Next base: position 109,753,037 of record OZ024821.1, on the reverse strand, counting down.
AAACTATCACAAATGCAGACATATCAATGCAAACACCGATGCAAATGGGAGCCATACCAAAAAACAATATATTCCCAAATCCCTAGCCTTCTTTTCTGTCGGGGGACTTAGGGGAACATAAATTGCACCATGTCATGAACAAATTTGTACAAACCTGTGATTCTTTATCCATAAATCTGTGGAGATCTGGAGCCATCACATAGGCTATCTTCTCTAATGTCTTAGCATAGTCCTTAAACACAGACTGGATCTAAAATAAAAACAAAACACATTTACCAAAGAGAAGGCAGGTATTTATCAATGTACCATATTTACTCTAAATATCAGGACACATTAACTCTGTACCAAACTTGTTCTAAAATTTGAACGAACCCATTTTAACATCTGTTAATGTGTCCAAAAACTGATGGATGTGTGGCAAACAGTGCAGACCCTGATCAGATGCCAGATTCTGTGGCATCTGATCTGGGTCCACACTGTTTGCTCAGGACTGTCTGTCTGAATACTTGGGTACAAACAGTATTCAGCAATATCCAATTCACAGTTTTAGACAAGAGAGATTCCTAGCAGGGCTGGACCCAGAACGTCTGAAGACGGGGGGGGGGGGGGGGGGGGGGGGAGGGGGGGGGGGGGGGGCATTGACTGCCGAAGACATGTATCGAGTGGCGTAAGCCGCGAGCGGGGGAGAGTATGAGAGGGGATTCCATTTTTATAAGGGGGGTCCGGGGGCCACCCCCGTGAAAATTTTAAAATTGGATTGCCTGAGAGTGCATTTCTATGCTATTTTCAAGTCATTTTCATTAATCTTGCAGACTGATTTTTTTTTCTGAATTTCAGGAGGTCGCGGGTTCAAAAACTGCTGGGGCAACATTCTTTTGTTGGGTCATTCTTTCCCTCCCACTGATTCAAGAAAGGCAGTTGTCAGTTTCTGGCGAAAGAATGTGCACTTTACTGGTTAACCACTTATGTATAAGCCTGCCCAAGAAGTGTGTTTATGTAAATTGACCGGCTCAAAAATAACCTAAATAGTGTTGACTGGGTCGTAAAACTCCAAAACAAACAAATAAAACCTTTCGCCTTATCCAGGTAATTTCTAAGCTGCAAAACTAATTCTGGATAGTTTGATAATTACCAATACTACCCATGCAGAATCCTGGATAACCTGCCTGTCCCTTCAGCCACCACACCCATACAAATATATATGGATTGGGTGGGGTAGGGGTAAAGGGGGGCAAATTCTCATGCCCCCCTACCCACACACACAACCAATCCACCGGACGAAAAAAAAATCACTCATTCATTATTCTGGAATGCCAGGGGTGGGGGTGGGGGGGAGCATGTGCCCCTTTTGCCCAAGCCTGGAGGCAATAAAAAATAAATAGAGCCTGGCCATATTTATACTTTGTAAACATCAAAGGTGCAGATCAGCCTGTTGCATCTGCATAGTCTGATCAGCGCCTTCTTTTCCTGTTCACTGCTTAGAAGGTATAACGTATCCAATTTTTCAAGACTCTAGTTTTATTCTGCAGTTTCGCAGTCTGATCTATTTCATACCTGGTTGTAACTCCAAAGACAGGGTTTCTCGTGATGAGGCTAAATAAATAAATTAATACTTAGCTCTATGGGTAACTGTTTTAGCAGACAACATTTTGAAATATTTTTCTTATATTTCCCAGAAAACAGGTTTTTAATTGAGACAATTTGCATGAAATGTGAAATCCTGTTTAAAGGGCAAAATAAGACAAATGTCACCAATTTGTCGACTGCTGAATTACCAGAGAGAGTGGTTAGGATTAAAATCTCCTCGAAAACAAATTAATAGAACGCTTCGGATAAAAAATAAAACCCTTTCTACTCAAACATGTACATTATCTAGATAAAAAGAACATGTGAAATCATGTATTTATAAGACAGAAGCCTGTGTAACTGATCATATGCTACCTATCAGCAGGGCAATATTAACAAATTATTGACAAATCACAGCATGTCATTTACTAATGGTTCTTTCATTATCATTTATGAACTCACAGTTTTCTGGAAATCACAGGTATCTGGGTAGCTTATGCATAAGAGTGTAATACCGAAAAATACCGGGGCAAGGTATGACTAGCGGTCGCTTCGGGGGGGCATGTGCCCCTTTTGCCCACCCCTGGATCCGGGCCTGCCTAGATCATTTTTTACTGCTACACAAAAGCTTATATATGGCTTCTCATTACAAATGCATCAATGTTTGTTTGTGTTGAGGTTTAACAGCCAAGTCAACCCAATGGGGTCATGTCAAGCATGGTCAGTTCACCTAGCCACACTTTGACTGAGCAGGCTTTGTCCTTTTAAGTGGTTAACCAATACTGAGCACATTCTTTCGCCAGAAACTGACAACTGCGGAAGAGAATGACCGAAGAAAATATTCCATGAAATAAAGTTGCCGACCCGGCAGGGCTGAACCCCCAACCTCCGGATCACCAGTTGGACATGTTATGTTGTGTCAGTGAGTAACACAACATAATCATTATGCTTTTGTGGAGCAATAAGAAAAGATCAGGGCCCAGTTGTTCAAAGCTAATGATGTCATTAGTTAACGATTCGTTAAAATTTACATCGAGTAATACGCAAATATGCTGAAATTTTTTGCTGAAAAAATGTGAGTAGCTTTTGCAGTGCAAAAGCTACTCACATTTTTTCAGCAAAAAATATCAGAATATTGTATCTTGAATCCGCTAAAACAGTTAACGAAATGACCCTTAACGAGCTCGTTAAGCTAAAGACGCTTTGAACAACTGGGCACAGTAGTTGTTACCTACATCTTCAATCCTTCTAGTGGACAGCAACTGCTGCCAGCAACATACATTCAGACACACCTGGCTGTATGTTGTGGACATTAATGAGCATCACTTCACTGAGGTGATTCTATGTCAGTTTTTATGTACAACAGCAAAATTATCATTACTACCATAATTATCTAGGACTCTCCAATATTAAAGTATTTTGTTGTTATTTTTTCTGATACTAAAAAATGAAAATATTTGGAATGCAAGAAAAGGACCCTTATGTCAAGTGCATGTAATGGACGCCAAGGTCATTCATTGTTATGTACATACCATTTCCATTCTGTCATCTTCAGCTCTCTTGAGATCAGTATCAAGTTGTATAATCCAGTCTTGCCGTATCTTAGAGTGGCTCTGTATCTCCTCCCAGAGTAGGTGCAGACCATCAAGGGTGTACAGCAACAAATCCTACATTTTAAAATGCGACAAACCAGTAAGGAAACATAGTCAAAATATCACATAACAGGAAAATGTGTATAAAACACAAAACCAACAGTTTTCAGAACTTCAAACATTCATCTACAATAATAATGTCCATAAATGGAACAAATTTGAGTGCCATTTCCACCCTTATTATAAAAATGTTAACATTATTTTAAGGCATATTTAAAAACAGATTCTTCTGCACCTAAATCTATAATTACCTCATCATCTTTAATTCTTGCCAGAAGAGCAGCTATTTCTTTGTCATTTTCTTCAAGTTTGGTCATCAACCCTGAACATATTTCAGTTATTCTTGGTTCCAGCTCCTGAAATACATGCAATATGTTTTTATTAGCTACAGAAACATTAGCTATAAGCCTGTTGTGCCAGTCTAGAAAAAGAAAAAAAACTACCATCCAGGAAAAGCCATGGAAATTTTAAAAACTAAAGATTTTCTCAGATTTGTTTGTTGTTTCCTACATTGTGTATATGTATGTGTTGAGTTATTGTGTTTTCTTTTCTTTTTCTTTCCCTTTTTTTTTTTTTTTTTTTTTTTCCGTTATAAGGCAATGCTTTGCGATTTGCTTGTTTCAACTCTAATTTAAATTTGTTATTCCTATCACTGTTTATCACTGAAAAATCTACCATATTTACCCTAAGAATTGGGACACCTTATCTACTTAACATACTTGTCCTAAAATTTGAAATAGTCCATTTTACTACCTCTTAACCCTTAAGATAAGAAAAACTACATCTGAACCCAGATCAGACTGCTCCTAGAGGAGCAGTCTGATCTGGGTCCACGCTGTTTGCAACAATGACTTTTAAAGTAACCGGCAGAAGACAAATTGTTGTGTGTGGCATCATGCGGCATCGGATCTGGGTCTATACTGTTTGCAAAGGCCTGTCTGTCCTAATTCTTAAGGTTATTGCGGTAATCTAGTGGACTTAATAACCACAAGTACTTAATAATCTCCTCACTGTTTTTTTTTTTTTTTTTTTTTTAGCTAAAGAATATCTTCTGAAACAAATTTGCTCAGCACTTCAAGTGTTAATACATACAGAGCTAATAACACTAAGTTCCTGCTGCATCTCCTCAACAGCCGCTTCATGTCGCTCTTTACGACTGGCTGCTATCCTCTCTATTATGTTGGATCCTTCTTTAGCTGGTGCTGAAAAAAAAAATTACATTTACCTTATTCGACCTAATAACCGCACTGTGTGCTTAGGTTTTTCAAAACTACTGGGAAAACCTGTGGTAAAATATGTACCTACTTATACTAAGGGTACACTTTGAAAAGAAAATCAGCGAAGGACTTATCAAGTGATGCTTATGTGATGTTTTTGTGTTTTTTTATTGTTTTTTGTTGTTTTTTTTCTGATTTTCTTTATAAAAGTATATGTTGTGGGTATTCATTTGAATTGCATCGACTAGTTGATGCAATTCAAATGGGTGCCCACAACATATGACAAAAAGAACACTGGCTGTAAACTGAAGACTACGGAATTGCTTGACTGTGTGCTTATAGTGGTATGTGCGGTAATTAGGTCGAATATGTTAGTTTACAAATTTTGACAGAAATATCTGAGCAAAAACTGCACACTAGGATCAAACTGCTCCAAAAGAAGTTTGATCTGGGTCATCATTGCATCCCAGTCTGTTTCACAGAAGATTCTAATGAAATGTCAAAGTCAGTGTCTTCAAATATGATAATCTGAGCCAAAACTGAAAAGTTTAAACGCAATATTTCTCATATCAAATCAGATAGAAAAAGAGAAGTTTTCACAACCTTTTTCTCTTGGGCCCAGTTGTTCATAGCATTGTCAATTTGTCAGCTTAACAAACTCGTTAGTGGTCAAAATGTGAACTGTTCTAGTAAGTACAATATCTAATTCACAGGTATTTTTGCTGAAAACAAATGTGAGAAGCAAAAGCTACTCACATTTTTTTCAGCAAAAATATTAGCATATATGCCATATTTAATGATCAAAGTTTTAACGATACGTTAACTAACGACATCGTTAGATTTGAACAACTGGGTCCAGGCTAAGGGACCGCAACAGTGGAGACAGGGATTGAATGGGAAAGGGGTGGAGATCAACAACATACTTTTTCAGAGCCATGCAGTATATTAAATTAAATGGGATGAACAAGAGAACAAATTTTCACAAAAATGTTTTCTCTTGGATAGTTGAGATGGTGACAGTGGCTGTTGGGGTAGGGGTTGCAAGTAGGTCAAAATTATGTTTTTCAGAACAAAGTTGTCTAACATATCAAATTGAATGGGATGGAATGGGATATTACCATAATAATAACCCTAAGTATTCTGACAAACAGGCCTGAGTGAACAATGTAGACCTAAATCAGATGCTGCAGAATGTGGCATCTGATCAAGGTCTAAACTGTTTGCAATTCAGTCCAGCAGTTTTTGACAGATTGATGGGTAGAAAATTGAACTTGTTAAAGTTTTAGCAGAAGAATGGTAAGGAGTTAAAATGTCCCATTATTTAGGGTTAATATGGTATGATTTCTGAGATTTTACCAAAGTAAGAACTCACCCACAGTATCAGGAAGACCTCTTACTTCCTTTCCTGCTACAGCACTCTCTGTTTCTCTCATCTGAGAACTGACATATTCTGCATATTGCCTGAAATCAAAAGATTAACTATAAGCCATGTCAGGTAAAAACTAGCTATAACACATACCATAGCTCCAGATGGCATTTCTCTCAACCAAAAAATATTGATATTTTTTATTTTACCACTAAAAGTATGTTGTGGGTACTGAAATTAGAAGCACTTCAATGAGGTTCTTCTAATGAGCGCACACAGATTACATTTTTTGAGGAATAAGATAAATACATTTTTGTAATATTGAGGCACATTAGAATTATAGGTGAGTATGTGTACTCGCCTTTAATTCTGATGTGCCTCAAAATTACAAAAATTTGATGAGCACACATAAATTATATTTTTGGAGGAATAAGAAAAAAAAATACATATTTGTAATTCTGAGACACATCAGAATTATAAGAGAGTATGTGTACTCGCCTATAATTCTGATGTGCCTCAAAATTACAAAAACATATTTATCTTATTCCTCAAAAAAATGTAATTTGTGTGTACTCATCAGATTTTTGTAATTTTCAGGCACATCAGAATTATAGGCGAGTACATATTCTTATGTGTCTCAAAATTACAATAAAAACATGAAAAGATAATACCCCACCATTATCATATCATGGGGGATAACTCTGTCAAAAATTGAGGAAAATGTACCCAATAGCAATCCCAAACCAGATCTCCTCCACACTATCACTGCACATATCAAGTTTGATTAAAATCCATTGAGATTTATTCTATTGTCCTGAAACGAAACCACAGGCAGATAACTGTCAAAAACTGACGAAATTTGTCTATAAGCAATCCCAAACCAGATCTCTACAATATCAATGTACATACCAAGTTTGATGAAAATCCATTCACACTGACTCGTTATCGTCCAGAAATGAAAATTTTATGGGAAAATTTAGAAAAATATTTCAAAATGCTGCCTGTTGTTGTTGTTGTTTCTTTTTTTCAGTGTACTAGGCTTTAAAAAATCTATAAACCTTTCGGCCCTGCAGTCCAGAACATATACCTTCCTAATGAGTGTAGTCCCAGAAGAGATTGCTCGTAATAAGCCATCTCATCAGGATCTCCACTGTTGTCATTCTGGGCCCAGTTGTTCAAAACGAACGATATCATTAGTAAACGTATTGTTAAAACTTTGATCATTAAATATGGCATATACGCTAATATTTTTGCTAAAAAAATGTGAGTAGCTTTTGCATTTGCAAAAGCTACTCACATTTTTACAGCAAAAATACCTGTGAATTTGATATTGTACTTACTAGAACAGTTAACATTTTGACTACTAACAAGCTCTTTAAGCTAACAATGCTTTGAACAACTGGGCCCTGGTTTTGATTTTTGACTTGCAAACCTACTTGCAACAACAGATGTGTCCCAAAGATGGGAAAGTCCACTTCAGAAACTCTAGGGTGAAAGGGTTAAAAAATGAGATAAAACATATAAAGGCATTTACTTGTAAACAACAGGGTTCTCCACATATGGATCATTAGGGAAACCGTCAGCCCAGGTTTTCTGTCTTTCACCAAGCATACCATGTTCCACATCATCCTTGCTCAGATGTACAAGTGGCACTGTCACTCCACGTCCCGTCGGTGCTGTCATAGAATCTTTGGTAAACTTTGTCAGGCTTCTATTCAGCTGAACCTATCAAAAGAAAACAATACAAACTCAAGGACAGATGTACATGTATTCTGATTGGGGGTGACGGGGGATGGGGAAAGAGCCATTGTAAGTGCAAGAAGCTCCATAGCATCACATATGCTGCATTTTCATATTTATTAGCAGGGGAATTTTCATGCTCAGCAATGCCTAGTAAGAAAGAATTTGAGTTGAGCATGAAAAAAGTTTATTAACCTCGGGGTCTGATTATAAAACCAGCTATGAATGATTACAAAAACAGAAGGCAGACAGAGAGATTGGTAAGATAAACAGAAAGAATGATAAGAAAGCCAGCAGATAGATAGACAGACACTAATAAAACACAAGACAGGCAGAAAGGTTGATTAGACAGACTGAAAAGATTCAAAAGATGGTAAGAAAACAGAAGACAGCCAGAGAAAGGAGGTAGATAAGACAGACAGAATGGCTGATAAGAACACTAGCAGTAAGACAGAAGGATGCTAATAAAACACACAGAAAGACTAATTACAAACAACTGCAAGCACACAGAAAAAAGACAGGGCCCAGCTGTCCAAAGCATCGTTAGCTTAAGAAGCTTGTTAGTGGTCAAACCGTTAACTGTTCTAGTAAGTACAACATCTAAATCACAGGTATTTTTGCTGAAAAATGTGAGTAGCTTTTGCAAATTTGCAAATGCAAAAGCTACAGTAAGTCTACTCACAGTTTTTCAGCAAAAATATTAGCATGTACGCCCTAGTTAATGATCAAAGTTTTAACAACATGTTAACTAACGATATCTTAAGTTTTGAACAACTGGGCCCAGCTTGATATCTGAATCAGTGCTAACAACAGACAGTAAAATGAAAACTTTCCAAAAGTACCTGAGCCTCGAACATCTGTCTGTAAATTTTGCCACTAGGCACAACCCTCATTGTCCCTGTTTCAGCCATGATTTTCCTACTATCACTTAAACACCTTTGTGTCAATTTTTTTCTCAAAGGTTTTACCAACTCTGAGTGAGGAATGCCCACTTCATTGCCACTTCTGAATTCCTGCTGAACTCAAATGACACAGTACTGAAAAAAGAAAAAGAATTTATAACTTAATATTGCAACTAAATTAATACTCAAAACATTGAATCATGGATTCACCATGGTATTTGTGGAAAGGGAGCTACCTGTCTTAATGTGCAAAATAAAAATACTTCAAAATATTGTGATTTATGAATAAAAAAGTTTGAACTAATGCAAAACTTAAACGACTGCATCTACAAAATGAACAACATTCAAATTTGGGATACAATAGTTCTTGATGCAAAGTCAGTATGGCTCCATGACTGTTAGATCAGTGATAGTGACCTCAAAATGGGAAAAAAACCCAGCTGGAACATGGCTTATTTATACACAATGCAGGGTATTCAGCATGTTTAACAGATTCTAAAAGGAATGACCCTGAAGAACATTGAACACAATCACACAAAAATCAAAAATAACCTCGTGTCTCAAGTTTTCTGGACCAGACTAAGTGGTTTCAGCCAATTAAGCCTCATCAGTGACCCTCATAAAACTCCTTGAGTCTTATTTCATGTGATTCTCAAACTCCTAGACATTCACGGACAAATTTCAATTTGGAGGAGAATGTCACTGAGCATTATATAAATATACCCTTTATATGTATACAACACACTTGTACTGCCTTGCGGTACAATCCGGCTTTTAATAGCGACATGGTAGAGTGTAGGACTTTGAGTACAGTGGACTAGGTTTGAATCCTTGTTGAGGAAAAATGTGGTTTGCACTTTGTTCACCTGTTACATATATTTAAAAAAATGAGGAATTGTTCAAGACTGGGTTTTCATGTTGACACACAGACTAGCCATTAATAGCAATCACACAAAGTGTTTTACTGTAGAGAGGCTGACAAACATATTGGCACCAAAATTGTGTTGAATCTTGTAGCAAACTTTGTTTGATCTCACTAGCCATCTTTAATTTAGACAGAGTTGTAAAAACGGGCATTCACTTTCAAGACTGTTTCACAAAACATGAATTAAACCCATTTCTCATTGTAAGCATCATGGTAAGCAGACTAATAAATATTTAATAAGCCAAAACTAAGAAATAAGCTTTCACTGAGTCTGGATGGCGAGCAACTCAGAGGCATTTTTGTGCAGAATTTTGCAACAAAAAGGTAGCATACAGTAATTTTGAACATATTGTCATACATGTCAGAAAAGGTAGTTGGCTGAGTGTGTTTGAATCAAAGGCAGTGCCTCTGTCATATGGGTATATTCCAACCCTGCATGCGGTTGGCCAACAGCAAGGCAACAAGGCCACCTACAGACAATGTGTATTATTATGCATGCATTTAACTGTATTTACATGAAATCTGGGGAAGTTTTCAATCATGGTTCCTTTTTCATCGGTTAAATCTCCTTATGTTTAGCTAGAGAAGTACTTCCATTTCGATGTGATGATGTTTTTCCGTTATATCAATGTGTGCCATTATGCCTGAAGGCTACCCGTCTGTAAATAATGGAAGATAACACTGAATTTTTTTTTTTTTGGGTCTTTCTTCACATTTTAAAGCACTGTGCTGATTAAACAATTTACTGTAGCATAGCCAGCTTATACCAGTATTCCATTTTAAAAAAAACATCACTGCTTCCCAACTGATTGATCAAACTTAATGAGGTGCTTATTAGGATTTTGTAGGCATAAAATTTGACATACAGCCCAAAAAGAAAAATCTTGGAAATAGCCTTTTAATTGTCTACCGTCCGCATAAATAAAATGGCCTTGTCTGTGTCTAGGCAGGGCCTCAGCGCATATAACTGTGTTGTCTGCCTTCTGGCTGAATTATCACTCTTGTAGATTGGGCTCTCCAGTAAAACTGTCAAGGTAAAAACTCTCAGGTACATTAGTTGGGCATGTTCGGCTGTATGAAAGTTTATAAATGAGTTTTGAATATTTTTGTGCTTTTTCTGTACTCTTCAAAGACTTCATTGATGATCTCTCTGCATTCTTAGAATCGTCTTTCATCTTCATCTCAAGGAACAGTTTACAGAATTCACTACTGCCAGTGCCATAAAACAGCCTTGCCCTCAACAGCTCTCTGGTCTCCACATACTGCTTGTAATCCTCAGTGTAACGTTTCACACTCTCAGACTCACCACAGGTACAGAGGTGTATCTTTTCATTCCTACAGAGTGCAAATATCCATTGAGGTAGCAGTATCCCGTTCTAAGTTGAGTTTTAATTCGCTGTGTTGTGATGCTTCCTCCGGTTTTCTTTCTAGCTGTAACTGATGGTTGGAAATCAAACATGTCTGAGAAACATCCCATCTTTTCTGCCACTTCATCTTGCAAGAGTCTTTCACTGCCTTTTTGATGACAATGGAAGTGAGAGGAGTTTCCATTTCTGGCATATTCTCTGATTCTTCTGCGACTTCTTTGGCCAGCTTATCAGCAATTTCATTGCTAGCTACGTCTGCATGACCAGGGGTCCAGTTTAATTCTATTTGTACATTTTGGGATTTCTGAATGTCCATGGTTTGTTTAATTTCAAGTATTACAGCTTTGTGTGTTTTATTTTCCCAACCCAGAGTAAGAATTCCCACTGCAGACTGTGAGTCTGAAAACAGCATAATTTTCTGTATTAGCAGTCTTTCCATTTCCAATTTTATACTTTCCAAAACATATCCCTTTCGCGGCCGTGGCTTTCATACACCTCTTGAATGGAAAACTGGGTATAAACTCATAAATAAGCAAGTAATTATACAAATCTTAATTGTGAATACAGCATTTAACATATATGGAAATATAAGATTAAAAGAAATAAGTATCTTGAACTCATTTGGACAAATACAAGAAAACATTGTATCAGACGGCTTTTTTGGCTTGGCTTGGCAGCTCGGCTGTGGCTTTCATACCCGACCTCATTTTGTCTTTTGACAAAATTTTGGTGAGCCCTAACTGCTAGCTCTTCCCTTCTCAGATCCAAAGGCATAATTCCTGCCTCTAAACCTGGTGTAGCAGGAGGTCCAAGGCACTAGACATTTTCTTTGAATTTTATCTAGTTGCTCAGTTTCCTATTTGTCATACTCATACTGTGGAACCATATTGCATATGAGGAAGTACTACGGTATAATTTCAGCATATCTTTAGCACTTATCTGTTCTGAACGGCCTACCCCTGTCAATGACGCAGCAGCCTTGGTAGCTTTCCTTTCAACAGCATCAATACGATTCCTTTGACATCAATATCATATGTGCAAGGATCATCCATCCACGAAGTTTGAGAAAGAAGGCGCGTCTTCCAAGAAATGTGACAATTTGTGCCCAGTAATGTAGAACACAAATTAATTATAAACCTTGCAGCATATACTTGAATAACTTTGGTTCATAAAAACGAATAAAGCAATATTTCTTTTACCTTCTGTAATTTTCAACAACAAGCGGCCATTTTGGCGGCCATTGTTGTCATAGTGATCCGTCTATTTTTTAACGAAATTTATTTATTTGTTTTCATCTATTACATGCACGAAATAAATTATTAAAAAACAAAATATATACACATAATCTTAAAATATTTTTATGAAATTTCAAGAACACAACTGATTCTTTCTGAAGAAATAAGGAAACAATATTTACAATAAAAAGACGCAAACAATTTTACACGAACTCAACTCAACATTCGGGTAAAAACCTATACCTTACTGCAATGAGTTGGGGATACTTGATGGTAAAATTTTCTTATATATATATATACATATTATCATTATTATTATTATTTTTGTCTGTTGTTGTTGTTGTTTTAGCATTTCTAGTGACTTCCCGCTGGGTGTAAGAGGAGTTGCGCCTATCAGCTACCCATCTCCCTGTGTCTACGAATAGACGGACGAGCCCATTTTAACAGTCCCCTTCGAATAACTTCGTCCCAAAAGGGAGCGTTAACAATTTTGAAAGTTGCTTCCCTTGAAAGTATATCCATTCGCCTTAAACGTGTCCTTCATACTGATGATGGAGACTCGTTTGCAGTCTTACTATAAAACTGTCTAAGACTTGCGCGGTGAAACGGTCAGCTGATGAGTTTGTTCCATGATAGGAAATCTTGGCCTAGACATCTGGTCCCGACGTTGTAAAACATTTTTCATGCTAAGCCCATCTCAGCTGAGCATGGAATTTGAATTTGCAGTCAAAGAGGTGCACAATTAATTCCAACTGGAAAACCCACAATTAGTAACAATCTTATACAGATTTTATCAAGAAGATAAGTTAGAGCATAACAAAATGTTTGGCAAGGTCATAAAGTATAAAGTGTTTGATCCTATGAAGTGAAAACGAATGTTTTTCAAAGCAAGCTAAGAACAGGGAATCCTCTCGTTTTTTAAATTACTTCAACTACGGATAAGTTTATCTTTAATCGGAGCTAAGAGGTAATGCGAAGTGTAGAAAATATATGTGGACAAACTTGAGGACTGAAAATAATTGATTTAATCAATACTTCTCCAGAGTTTGTTTTAATTGCCCAAATTATTTTTTTTTCTGATGCCATAAACTTTTCAACACTATATAGCGATGACGCTATTTATGCGTCTTTTGAATCAGTTGTTACAAATTGATCACTTATATTAGCCGCATTGCACAGTATTAACTACGGGACAGTTTTACACGATGTGTTCTCTGCCAATCAGAGCGTTACTCTAACTGCGGCAATAAGCAGGACTCCAACAAAGTTGCTGCTTTAAATCAAAGTATCCTTATCGCATATCGGGGAGGTGAAGGTCTAGATCAGCTTGCGAATGCGCAGGCTGATCAGGGCCTTTATTTCCCGCCATGAGAATTAGTTGACATCACAGTATATTCCGACAAACAGAGAATGCCCTGATCAGACAGCGAGAATGCGCATGCTGATCAGGGCCTTAAATGTTCGAATATGGTATATGAAGTCTCCTTATCCTGTACTTAATAGTCTGATTCAGAAAGCTCAACAGGAGTGCATGAACTGAAACTCTCACCAAACGTGCTTTATCTGGCCTTTTAGGACGTTTCAGTAACCAGTAAAACGTAGGTAGTTTGTCTTGGTTTTGTTTAATACTTACTCGTACTGCAAATGATGAATTTTATATTCGTCTACAATAGACCCTTTTAGAACCTATTTATCTTCACTACAGCTGGTGTTAGTGTGGCGACCTTGAAACATTTCGTGTTTCACCACAGCATAACTGATATTTTCTGGTCTTTTGTTGTGATCACTGAGTCCAATCTGGGAATTTAAAAATGATTTGAGGCTAACTGATGAGGCCTAATTAGCCGACACTAGGTAGTTTAGCCCAGAAAACTCGATAATTCAGCAGGTCTGAGTTTTGAGGATGTGTTTGTTGCTCTTATGGACCATTCGTTTTACTATTCCTTTTAGTGGAAGTCATATTGTAGGTTTTGGTGCTTCCCAGTTCTTGTTCCAAAATATAATACAATGGAGCGAAAAGCATGCTGAGCAAAATGGCATAAAAAAAAGAAGTACATCATAAAAGCAGTTGAAGAAAATGATGCGTTTCTTGTTACATGACGCACTTTCCTACTCACTGATTAAGTAAGGGATCTATCTGTACAATTATTTTATATGTTTTTTTTTTTTTTTTTTTTTTTTTTTTTTTTAAAACCTAGGGTGAAAATTTGGCACCCGTAAAATTGCCCAACCCCGGTGGTTGTTACTACTGACCAGGCGGTACTCGTTTTTTTTTTTTTTTTTTTTTTTTTTTTGTTTTGTTTTGTTTTGTTTTGTTTTGTTTTTTGCGGAGCCTTGTGGCTACTCGCCATTTTGTGTGTGTGTGTGTGTGTGTGTGTGTGTGTGTGTGTGTGTGTGTGTGTTGTTGTTGTTGTTGTTTTTTGTTTTTGTTTGTTTGTTTTTTTTTGTGTGTGTTTTTTTCTAATTGCTGTCTTACTGCCGTGTTTGACAAAAGTCCTGTCTAGCATTGTGATCACCTCTTTACGAAAAAGGGAGCTGAATATTTTGCTTTTGGTTGTTATTGATGTGTGTGTGTGTATGTGTGTGTGTGTGTGTGTGTGTGTGTGTGTGTGTGTGTGTGTGTGTGTGTGTTTCTCTTTCTTTGCTCTTCCTTACTATTTAAAATAATACACGGCAGTTCCAGTACATAGGTTCCCTAAATAATATTTGGATCCATTACGAAAACGCGCCTATTCAAATATATTGAAAACTTCACCACCTAAAACTGAAAATTTTCAGATAAGAAATTCTGATATTTTTCATATTTCTGCTCAAAACATAGATTGTGGGTACTCGTTAGAACCGCCTCGCCGAGGCGGTTCTAACGAGTACCCAAAATCTGTGTTTTTGAGCAGAAATCATAAAAATAATGTATACCGCTGTAACCCCCAGTTTTACTATATAAAAGTGGGGTTTAAGGGGGTCAAAATTATATAGGCATGTTTTCGTGATGCAACACATAAACATGTAACTTCCCAACTTGGAAACTAAGAACACAAGAAACAACGAAAATCGGATACCCGATTTTATTAAGTCTCTTCGTATGCAGCTAAACATTATTTACATTAGTGCCCTGGGAGGGTTGTGATCCGTGATTGTGGCCTTTCCTGGGTATCCCTTATTTATATTTTTTGCAGTATTCAAGTATTCAGGGTATTAGTTAATGTAGAAACTGTACTGACTAACGACAAACAATATATCTTCGAAAAAATATGTACCTGTCTCATGATACTGCAATTTGATAGTCAGGTTTAGGTGTCCTTTTAACTGTTTTGCAGTTGTATATATTTCAATATTTGATTTCGCAACATTTAAGGTAGTATATAAGTAGTGAATGAAAAGGCAATATTTCATACCAAAGTACAGAAATAAAGAAATATTATTATGGCAAATACTGTTATAAAACAATGGGAACGCCTCTTTTATCACCAAAGATTAGACCTGGCGTCCGGTGAAAAAAAGTATTGTGAAATAATTGGAAATAAAGACAGACATTTTTATACACAGCGGATGCCTTTATCAGTTATAGAACCGCAGCTGTTCATTTTGCACATATTCGCAAAAGTGGTTTCTACTTTTCGAATGTACATCTTATAATGCAGGCCACGGTCCTTTTCTGCGGCCGTTTCTCAGACGAATCCGAGTTTTGGCAGACGATTACTCGTTTATTTATTTATTTATTTATAAGAGATTCATAGCAGTATATGATACGAAGCAACCAGTCTGTAGTGACTGAAGTCTTTGATATTTACAATTTGTGATTTGGAATTCTGTGTTGTTAGCCTCAAAGTCGTTGTCATTTCTTTCACATAAACTATGAAAATTGATATTCATATGAATGAATTCTGAAGGACATCTCCGCCCTCAACCATGTCTGCTAGTATATGTAGCAAGCGTGATATCAAAAAGCTACAGTTTCTGTTTATGCTATATTTTATTTAAAAAAGAATATATTACAGCTACATATGCAATAAATGTGGATAATTTGTATCGTTATTAATCAATATAGTTAGCAGGAGGACATATATAAAAGAGAAACACTTCACCTTCTTTTTACCTTAAGTGCATCGACAATTATTTCCGATCACTATACGGCCCACAATAATTTGATATTTGCTAGAACGATCATAAACTAGGTCAACAATCTTGAAACGTTAAAGACATAAGAAAGCAAAAGGGTAATTATTTTTAACTTCTTATCAAGATCTGTAATAAATATGCACACTAGAGATGGTACCATCATGCAGCCATTGTTTATGGCAAGGCTGTTAAATGATATACCGCACGAACGAGTATAATCTGGCAAGATTACATGTTTTAAATCGCAGTAAGAGTAGAGGCTCTTAGGCGTGTGCAGATAATGAAGGCCAGATACGCTTATGCATTCACACAGTCTGATCAGGGCCCTCGTTGACCGCTTACAGAAGGAATGGAAACTGTAGACACAATGCTTTAGGTTTTTTGTTTTACCTCGCTGCAGCTGGTGTTAAGTGCCATGTGGTAGCCATAAAATGTTTCCCCTTTCTTCACCATAGTGCAGGCTATATTTTTATTTCGTTTGGGATCATTGCGCTCATTCTGTACTTTGAAAATCGAATACCGCTTAAGCCGTTGCTAGGGTGTGGGGTGGGGGTATGCAGCCTCGCAATCTATATAGCTGTATATGAAAAGATCAAATAAAACTAGAGTCTTCTTGTTCATCGTTGTGCGTATTCTATTGAGATAGTATTTTTATATACATAGATGATTACATTTTTGGTGCATATACTAGATGCTTCGTACAGCTTATGCAGAGAGGCGTGTTTTATTTTTTTTTTTTTTAAATTGAATGTTGATGTTATCTTTTTAAATATTGGATTGATGAAAAATATGTCGCCTTCTGATCTGAGTATGCACAGCTGGCTGAAGTCAATTTTTGGGACATTGACCTTTATCATCAGTCCCTTCTTGTTTGTTGTTGCTGCACCGTCGACACGAGTGAGATTGTTTAACTCCTCTTGACCTTATTCCATAAGAAAGTTATAATAGCGTCATTTGGCTTCTTTTGTGTGCAGTAAAGCAAATAACTCACGAGAGCTTTTCCCAAATTATTTTACATCTTCTGAACGGTTCTTGTAAACCCGTATTATGTTACTAAAATTAGAGAGAAGCCGTTATTCTCGTTGACGAGACTTGATATTAGATTAAATAAATTAAATTAATAATTATTAATTCATAAGGGATCGACTGTATAATATCAACCCAATAAACATTTCATTATTTTTGTTACAAACAAGCATTCAAAAAATATTCGTATAGACCGTCATTTTGATTGTGCCGAAAGACTACTTGAAAATAGTTTGCGTGGATAGTCGCTACCGTCCATCGAAAACTTTCAAAACTAAACGGAGTAACCGCAAACGTCTCACATAATTAAACGCAGCCCTGGTTAATGATTTGAAACATCGGACATGTGCATCCATAGCTACAGATAAGAGGGGGTATCCACACAATATTTTTCTTATTTCTCCACGAAAACACATGCTGTGGGTACTCATTAGAAGCGCCTCACCGAGGCGCTTCTAATGAGTACCTCGCCAAGGCGCTTCTAATGAGTACCCACGACATATGTTTTTGTGTAGAAAAAAGAAAGATATCAGCATTTTTCTGAAAAAAGCACCTTATCTGTTGCTATGTGTGTACCCAGCGAAGATTCAGATCGGCATGAGCATTCACGCAGTCTGATTAAAATTTTAACTGGGTGCATTTTAGCCAAGGAATCCAGGATGCAAAGTTTCTTCATGTGGACAACGAAGACTCTGATCAGACTGCGCGGATGCACAGGATGATTTGAGTCTTTGTTGGGCGCATATTACAGAAGGTACGTTTTCTCAGGTTGCGGCTCATTAATTATATCATAATTTGGATTTCTTTGCAGATAATGACGCCCCAGTTACCAATATTGGCAATTCTTTCGATTGTCACTGGTCTCGTTGCCTCTTACAAAACGCCTGATGAGTGTATCCCAGCCTGCAGAAATGCCTTTACTGAAGCAAACGTGAAAATGTGTCATGAATGTGCCGAGGATCCTCCAACTGATTATGATATGTGCAGAGAGGCGTGTAGTTCCACAAAAAGTAACCGATGGCTTTTCGCTATTTGCCGAGCCTGCTTCTTGGACAGACCGCGCATGATGACAAATATTTGCCTGTATGCCTGTAAAACTAAAAGGACTGATAGACACGAAAGACTCTGCGCAGAATGCCCCTTGGAGTACCACAATGTTCATGAATATGAGAAGAAATATGGTCCATAGAATATGTGCCGTGAAAGACAGAGATGTTGCATAATATCCTGACAAAATTCGGAAACCCTATTTAGCCTGTGTATCTAAATGCGGATCCCGGCTGCTTATGTATTATGGATTTATTTTCCTTTTCTTTTTTTTTTTTTTTTTTTTTTTTTTTTTTTTTTAGGTATGACCCGGATCATCTAAATGTGCTTCCTTTGATCGCATAGACCTTCTCTTGTCCGAACTGTGTCTTTGTGTTCAGAGAGATGTGTTATTTATTTATTTATTCTGGCATGTCTATTTATTTTGTTGCAATCGTAAACGCAATAATGTTTCTGATAAGGAGAATCTTGTGTTAAACCACCACTAGTCTTACAAGAGAAACATTTAACACGTTCGGAGCAAAAGGTTTTAATAAGTCTTTTGCAAACGGCGTAGATCCAGACCAGACAGTATCGCCAGGATCTGTGGAGTTTCATTTTTAGATATAAAAATTTTGCACCAAAAGGGTTCAGATCGTAGAACTGTCTTGGCATATTGTCTACAATGATTCAAGCGCGTGCTAAAGAACAAAAAAATGAGCCGTAGAGTACGAAAACATACCTGGGGACATGTGCGCTCAACGAGGATTCAAATCAGCCTGCGCGTCTGTACAGTCTAATCAGAATCACGAATGTCCGAGGATTGTGACTCATATGAATAATTGTGTGAATACAACTCCGTATCTTCGCTGTTTAATACAGTAAACCAGACTGTAATAGTAATTAGAAATCATGTATTTGCTGCATTAGGAAAGTTGCTGTTTGTAGAGACGATGACCAAGGTTTATGTCGAGCAACGCTTTGGGATCGGAAAAGCGGTTGTCATAGGGAGACAACTATTGTTAAGATCTGACCATAAGCAGAGGTTCCTCTGGGTTCACGCAGAACAATTTTCAAAAAGCCCACTTATTCATATATCATTTGAGCCACCGCGTCGCGTGAAAAAGACTCTTCGGACTTTCTGTCGAATCAATCTTTCAGTTCGCAGATCACAATTATCAATTATTCAAATATATTGAGAATTTTGCTACCAAAACCTGAACACTTTAAGATGAAACATTTGGTAGTTTATCGGCGATGCGGTTCTAACCAGTACCCACAATCTATGTTTTGAGCAAAAATAAGAAAATTAATGTTTACCCCTGTAAACTCCAATTTTATTGTATAAAATGGGGTTTAAGGGTGTCAAAACTATATAAGCGTGTTTTCGTGATGGGTTCTTTAACTGGCTCCCCCAATGGTTTTCCGCTTACGTTTATGAACAGCATACGTTATGGCAAGGATGCACGAATGTGCAGGCTCGCCTGAACCTTTTCTGTTCGCATCCGATATAACAGCTCTTTTCCCGTGCAACAGCTCATTTATTCAAATGCATGTCTATATCCATATTAATCCGAGCCTTCTCTGACTTAAAAGCCTTCTGATATTTACTGAATGGCGTTCGTATTGCAGCAACGTAAATTTGATCCGCATGAACTTGATTCAGATCAACTTGATCTGAATCAAGCGTGTGAACGCAACTTGATGTGGATCATCTTGATCCGCATCAAATTAGTCCTAATGTGAACGCAGTTTAATGCGGATCAATTTGATTCGGTTCAAGCTGATCCGTATCAAGTTGATCCGGATTAAGTTTGTAGTGTGAATGCGGCCTAGATGTGAATAAAATTACGTTGGGACGTAAAAGCGGAACACCTGGGCTGCGTTTAATAAAGCGAAACACTGGCAGTGTCTTTCACAAATTATTTTGCATCTTCTGAAGGCTTTTGTAAATCCATCTTATGTGACCTCCAATTAGAGAGTACCCGTAAGTCTCGTAGACGAGACCTGGATGCTGCACGTAGAATAAGCTATATTAATGATTAATAATTTTT
This sequence comes from Anodontia alba, assembly GCA_964016985.1. Taxonomy (NCBI): domain Eukaryota; kingdom Metazoa; phylum Mollusca; class Bivalvia; order Lucinida; family Lucinidae; genus Anodontia; species Anodontia alba. Next base: position 109,732,842 of record OZ024821.1, on the reverse strand, counting down.
TTATAGAGTCATATAAATAGTTTCAACGCAGTAAAGATTCACACAGTTTTGGTTACAAACAAGCCTACATAAAATTTATTCGCATAAGCCCCTATCTTGGTTGTGCCAAATGAAAGCTTGAGAATAGTAAATTTGCGGATATTCGCTACTCTCCGCCGAAAACTTGAGAACAGCTTGCGGATATTCGCTACGCTCCACCGAAGAACTGTCACTATTGAACGGAAAGTTTGGTTTGCCAATGACCATGAATGTTTTAGTAAATTGAACGCAGCCCAGTAAAGTCATCTTTACGTGGTCTAAGGCCAGGTTTTTTCAAAGGTTATACATTTGTAATTTACAGTAATAAAGAATGGAACAAAACCAAACAAATAAAAAATGAGTTACAGAGAAATTCAAACTTATTTAATGACTTCATAGTACATTGTGCATGTTTTCAATGTTCCTTAGGAACAAACTCAGTCAAACCGAGTCTACTGTTTTCTATATTTTGCTTTATAGTTCGAAAAGATCCCCTTTCGTATTATTTTGTGATCACAGCAGTTGTCGTTAAGTGCCTGTGCTGTGGCTGTAGAATGTCGGCGCATACATCAATATAGTGTTGATATTATTTATTATCTGGTACTTTGGAACGATTGAACTCATGCATTGCATGAAAACAGATTTCCACTTAATGCACTGCTAGTGGCTTAATTGGTGGACGATGCATTTTATTCAACAGCCCTAATAAACATGTTCCTATTAAATCGAGTCTGCTAGTTTCTCTTTTTGTTATATCTTTTCAAAGTGTCCCGCTTTCAAGTTTACCTATCATTACGAAAAACATGCCTATTCAAATATATTGAAAATTTCACCACCAAAAACTGAAAGTTTTCAAATAAAAACTTCTGATAATTTTCCTATTTCTGCTCGAAACATAGATTATGGGTACTCGTTAGAACCGCCTCTAACGAGTACCCAGAATCTATATTTTTGAGCAGAAATAAGAAAGTTTATGTAACCCCTGTAAACCCCTGTTTTACTATATAAAATTGGGGTTTAAGGGGAGTCGAAATTATATAGGTACGTTTTCGTGATGTTATGATCCCAGTAGCTGTCTGTAAATGCTCGTGTGAAGGCAATAGAATGTTGTCCCGTACTTCGATATAGTGCCAGTATTATCATTTTATTATATTTCTGATAGATTAGATAGATAGACAGACAGATAGATCAGCCATGGATCCACTACACTACCTAAATATCAATAGTGTTGTGGATTAATGTATGTATTATTATTTTCAATGGTTTACATGTAATACTTTATTGACTGATTGACTTTTCAATCTTTTTGACGTTCATTTATATGCATATCACATTTTTATTACAGAAGAAAAGCAAAAATGCCGTTTCCGCAAATCTGGGTTGCATGTTTTTTTAATCTGTTCGTCAAGTCGTTCCTTGGTCGTGTTCAATAAAGCAAAATACTCGCTAAAGTTTTCCCAAACTATGTTGCATCTTTTCAACGGTTATTGTAAACCCGTCTTAGGTGACATCAAATTACAGAATAGCCATTATTCTCGTTGACGAGACTTGATATTAGATGGAATAAATTTATATCAATAATTATTAATTTTATAAGGGTTCGAATGTATAATATCAACCTAGTAACCATTTCCATATTCATTGTTACAAACAAGCATACAAAGGGTTTTTATCCCTTAGGCCGCTGTTTTGGTGCCAAAAGAGAGCTTGAGAGAAGTTCGCGGGTACCCGTTATCCACCGAAAACTGTCACAAATGAACGGAAACTGAAATAGTTGGCGAGGGATCGCGAACGTTTCGGTAAATGTAACGCTGCCCTGAACTGCGTTAAATAAAGCAAAACACTTTTGTATGACAGGGAGTTTATTGTTCATTAACAGAGTGCTGGTGAACATAAAAATCAAACATATGCACCACTTCTTCCAAATGTGAAGCGAAATGTAGCCATGAGTGCTCGTCTTTGTTTATTATAGTGATTAATTTGATTTTTATGTTTTCGCTTTGATACATTGACTGAGTTGGGAGCCTTTATGCGAACCGAATTTTTATGTGTTTCTGTATTAAGAGTAGCATCGGGACCCAGGGTGAAGTTACATCTGTAGCTAGCTGTAAAAGTGCTTTAACACCCCCCCCCGCCCCCCCCCCCCCCCCCGCCTCCCCCGGTGGTTTACTCTACTGACCGTTCTAAGGCGGTGGTCCCGGTGTTAGTCTTACTCTTTGTTGCTTTGTTGTTTATTATACGAGGCGATTTGTTGTATGTCTTTCCGTGTGTCATTTTGTTCTTGTGTTTTTCAGTCCTTTTAGTATTGCGATTACCTCGCTTGGGGAAGAGAGAGCTAATCTTACTGCTTTTCGTACGTTTGTTCGATTTGTGCTTGTTTGGATTTGTCGGTTTCCTCTTCCTCTTGGGGTCTCGGAAGGGCTGCTGTTTGTGATTGTGGCACTCCCTGGACTTTTCTCTTACCTTTTTTATAGCTGTTTCAGTGTGAAAAAAAAATAATAATAATAAAAAATCATATTTATTGTCGAAGTATCTGAATAGCATATGCGCTTCAAAAGCTCGCTTTTTCTAAAGTTTGCTAGTCTCTTTGATATAAATATAAGTGAAGTGAAGATACTAAGAAAATGCCAGAATCACGAAGCACAACCTTCCGGAGGCAATAAAAGAAGGAGAGATTGAGAACAAATAATGATAAAACAAACGCCACATATTACACCACCGACGCACAAACAAAGAATAGCCGCAACAGGGGAACTTTGTTCGATAGGAAAAACTACTGAGCCTTAGAATGCTTAGAATGGTCAATAGGAAAAACCACTGAGGGGTCGGAGTGGGTTGGCGGGCGGGGTGGGGGGTGTGGGGTAATTTTATTCTCACGAAACCTAAACCCTTCATATTTTGATGCAGCTCTAGATCACAAATATATGTTCGGTCCGCCTAGGCCTCCTCTACCTCATCTGTGAACATCACTATGAAACAAATATACATGTAATAAAAACCACTGGGCACAATGGCGATCTGAAACCAGAACACAAGAAAACCACAAACAGGACCACGATGGGCCCGACTACAGACATTGATAATCAGGCGCTAACTATCTGAAACAGACTGAAGAAGGAGTCGTCATTTAATCTGATGACAGACCCACCGTCGTGCAATTTCAGAAGCAAAGTTATCGACTATAATTGAGTTAACAACTTTGAATGCAGTATGCCGCAGCATACCCATGTTGTAACCTATCTTTTTGTAACTAGTGACAATCTTTTAAAGTTGTTCTGAAAAAAATAAATTTGCTAACTATCTGTCTAAATTTGTAACTACGTTGCCATAAAATTCAGGATCGGACAGAACTTCTTGCAGAAGCGTTTTCAAACCAAAATTCTAGTTTAATTTCGTCACGAAAACACGCCTATATAGTTTTGACTCCCTTAAACCCCACTTTTATGCAGTAAAACTGGGGCTTACAGGGGTACACATTATTTTTCTTATTTCTGCTCAAAAACATAGATTGTGGGAACTCGTTAGAACCGCCTTGCCAAGCCTGTTCTGACAAGTATCCACAAGCTATGTTTTGAGCAGAAATATGAAAACTACCAGATTTTTTTTTTTTTTTTTTTTTTTTTTTTTTTTTATCTGAAAGTTTTCACTTTTTGGTAGTAAAATTCTCAGTGTATTTGAGTAGGCGTGTTTTCGTAATGTTGATTCAGAATGACGGCGACAATACTTAGAAAATGTTTAACATGGTTTATGATAAGGTTACCCTTGCTTAAGTAGTTTAGCAGTTAAATTTTTATTTCGATTATTAAAAATATAAGAGAAAATATCAAGGAAATGCCATATTCACGAAGCACAGCAGTCTTCCGAGGCACCAAAAGGAAGGAGAGATGAGGCACAAACATGGACACCACAAATGCCACATATGAAATCATACACGCACAAACAAAAAGAACTGCAACAGAGGAACCATCTTGAAACGTTCAGTAGGAAAACTGGGTGTGTGTGTGTAGGTGGCGGGGGGGGGGGGTTTAAACAAGTTTTACTCGCGCGAAACCTCGCCCTTAATTCTGATGCAGTTCCTAATTACAAATATATATGTTCTTTCTGTGTAGAGGCTGACTTGACTTGATTCAATGTCTCGATAATTGGATGGCATACTTAAAATTGATCATGAACATTTTGAACAAATGGTTGATAGAATTTATCCAAAAGAACAACAGTTAAAAACAAAAGGCCCTTGGGGGCCTGAATCGCTCTACTGGCAAGTACAGTATTTATTTTTTATTTTTTATTTTTATTTAACGCCTATTTATTCATTTTATTTTTATTTATTTATTTATTTATTTTTTTTATTATTATTATTTCATTTTTTTTTTATTTTTTTTTTTTATTATTGTTATTATTATTATTTTTTTTTTATCACCACCGGTACAATAACTTTCTTTGCAAGTGAAAAACTGTTTCCACATGAAATATGCATAGAATAACCTCCCATGCAACTGTCAGAATTCCAACCAAAAAGTGGGAACCATTGATAATAATGCGAATATCATTATGTGTCAATACGCTGCATAGAAAACAAATTTTACAAATTGGAAAATCACTTATAATGAACAATTTCTACAATACTAATGTTTTCATGAATTGCCTGCTGAGTAAGTCTCGATAAACATTTAATCTCTTACCAAACAATACCAAAGTTTAATGTATCTGCGTCAGAGTTCTATCTAAAACATTGCGTGAAAACGAGAAATCGCTAATAACGTGCAATTTCTCCAAATCCCACATCTGTGAACTACTGACTTGTAGTTTTTCTAATTTTGTTGTCAGCATAATCTTTCAAGAGTCTGTAAAGTTTGTAGTTGGGTAATGTATCAGGAATAAATACATGTAGTATAATGAGGTACAGTCAACAGGTGCAAAGACGGATGGATGCACGGACAAATGGGAACCTCGACAAAGCATAAGGCCAGTTTACCAAGAAAAATCTTGCCGCCAGTGGGAATTGAACATAACTATAATTATAATCATTTGTTCAGTAATTCATCCCATATTCTATACAGGGAAAACAAGCTTTCCCAAAGTAATTATCAGATTTTCTTCAATTTTTAGAGAGTTCAAGTATTTAATGATAAAAATAATACAGTGATGTAATAAAAAAATGTTTCTTGTTTTTTTGTTTTTGTTTTTTTATTTATTTATTTATTTTTTTAATTATTTTTTTTTTTTTTTTTTTTTTTTTTTTTATTTATTTATTTATTTATTTATTTTTATTTTTTTTTTTTTTTCTCGGACCCACCGAGATTTGCACCACCACCCTCAAGTTGTAAATGACTACATGTAGATCTATATACAATAGGAAAATTCAAAAATTTCAAATGTCTCTTTTTTCCAAAACTATACGATGGCTTTTCTTCATTTTCATTAGGGTTGATGCCTATGATGCTACAAATGATCTGTGCAAGTTTCAAAAAATTGGTTAAGAAGTGAGGACCCCTTTTATCGTGTAAACGAGAGAAAAAAAAAGTAACCAAAATTTGAAATGGTTCCTTTCCCCATAACGTTTGACGGATTTTCTTCATTTTCAATAGAGTTGATGTATATGATGATACAACTATATATAATCCGTGCAAGTTTCAAAAGAATTGGACGAAAAATGTGGACTAAATCGCGTAAACGTAAAAAAAAATAAATAAAAATAAAAAATAAATAAATAAATAAAAATAAAATAAATAACCAAAATTTGAAATGGCTCCCGTTCCAATAATGTTTGACGGATTTTCTTCATTTTCAATAGTTTGATCCTTACAATGATACAAACAATTTGTGCGTTTCAAAAGAATCGAATGAAAAATGTGGATTTTATCGCGTAAATGAGAAAAACTAACGGACGGGCGGGCGGGAATCACACTTCCGGTCTTCAGCAGGTGACGGAATAGAATAGAATAGGACGGATTCATACGAGGTTTGTCGGTATGGCGATTGCCGAAGTAGCATACACCGGTGCAGGGTTTTATCTTAGCCAATAGCTTGACTGGTTCCCTCACCCTATAGCTCAATACTTCGCATATAGGACACAGGAAACCAGTTAAAGCCAATAGCGTCACAACCAAGATGGCCGCGCGCATCGCGAGTATTATTGAGTCGCTTGCAAATGCGGAAAATCAAGTGGAAATTCTGGAAGATTTAAAAACACTCCTTGCAACTTTACCAGTTTTGAGTTTAGCTAACGTTGTACCAAACATATCATTCAATACAGTATTTGATTGCCTTACAACAGATAACAGGTACTAGGAATGCAGATTTGCACTGTCATTCTAACACACTGTTGGCACTACGTAATTTCGACTGTAATATATTTTCGACAATATTGATTTGTTTCATTAATTAGTATGACATACCATACACAACACATCTAATTGTTACAGGTATCAAATTTTTTGATGATTAGCAACCGGTGCACGGACAATTTGGCCAGCGGACGATTTGGCCTAGGACAATTTGGCCTAGGATGATTTGGTCACAGAAAAATAATGGGTAGGACAATTTGGCCAGATGAATTTGATGTTAATATCATTTATCATTATTATGTTTTATTTTATTCCAATGAACTTTTTTTCCTAAAATGATGATGGAAAAAGAAGCACTCAATCAATTTCTTTAAAACTGGTTCATTAATTACCTTGAAAACAGATTAATGATGATTGGCCGTTTGTTGTGTGGTCATTCTTTCTAATCATCTCTCATTACGCCTTTAACTGTTTAATTCATCATTAACACAATTTAATTGCTATTACAGTTTTCAAAGATCAAAAAGTTGGTTAAGGAGTTAAAATGATGATGGAAAAAGAAGCACCCAATCAATTTCTTTAAAACTGGTTCATTAATTACCTTGAAACAGATTAATGATGATTGGCAATTTAATTGCTATTACAGTTTTCAGAGATCAAAAAGTTGGTCTTTATGATGTTTGTCATACCACAAACTTTTTCATTAATTATTTTATTATAATATTTTAATGGCTTAATTGCAATAGTTTTTGAATGATCCTAAAAAATCAAATCTTAATTTTCACTCTAATATCTAAAAATTGTCTGTTATAGTCAGAAGCAGTTTGATTTTGATCAACATAGAATGCAACAATGATTCAGATGAAATATCAAAACTTATTTAACCCATTACCACACAACAAATTTTAGACTCTCCCAATTTGAAAGAATCTGCAGGTGACAAAATCAAAATTCATTCATGTGAGTTGAAATACTTCTATAGGGTAGAAAACATTGTGGAAAAAAGAGTATGTGCTCATTATGAGCAATTTCTCCTTTTCCCACAGTGTTTTCCAAAGATTCTTACCACAGATATGTAAAAATACAGGACTGAGTGGTAATGGGTTAACTAAAAGGAATAACAGGTTGTTTTCAAGAAGATATCTGCTAAAATTGTCTTTGATATAAAGGGTTCAAAATATTCAATGTAAAACAATTCATATGACATGTAAATGTTCTTCTTCCTGAATGATAATTTAAAAAAATAAAATAAAATGAATAATCCTTGTGAATCAAATTCTACTTTTAGTCTATTTCCCCCCCAAAAAGTCATTAAAAAATCAAATCCCATAACATTATATTCATCTGGCCCAGTTGTCCTATCCAGTATTTTTTGGTGGCCAAATTGTCCTAGGCCGAATTGTCCTAGGCCAAATTGTCCTGGCCAAATCGTCCACTGGCCAAATTGTCCTACATTCTTAGCAACCTGCATCTTTTCCACATCACAGGCTCTTTAAGTTCTATTTTAATAATCATTCATCTCAGTGAAAATTAAATGCGGTATTGGTAGTGCCTTTAAAATCTGTCAGCCGCTTTAATCTTACTGTCTGTAAATATTCCAGATATAGATATGCTAAATATGATCCATAAACCCAAACTTACCCTTCTGTCAGCATCACATGGATAGACGTTTTCTTTGCTTGACGTTTTATTTTAAATTATTTTGATTTGATTGAACATATCTTACAAGGATGAATGAGCTGACATCACAGCCGCCATCTTGATTTATCTTGGAGGTGCATGCTTCAGATTTTATCCTTATGGTTTAATCATATTTCGATGGAAGAATCTCACAAACGATCCGAGAAAATTCATAATCAACCACATTCTGATAGTGAACATTATCTTTTCTAGAAGTGATTTATTTGAGTTTTTGGAGAAAATTCAGATTATAGAGTTATTTTAATTATTGAAAGTTGGTAGATTTTATTAAGCTGTCAACGAAAACAACAGAGACTTACACCTCGTATATATGGCTCAAGGTGGCCCTGCAGATAGCTGTTTATACATGTTCTTTCAACTAGAGTTCCTCTGCCAATCGACCCTATCAGAAACCATTTGTCTTTTCTGTTTCTGTGATTTGTTCTCAAATATTTACCCTAAAATTAAATTTATTGGCAAATATTGGTCTGACCTATATATAATATCTATATCGTAGACTAACCTGTTTCAGTGACTTTTATTTTGTCACATGCTAGCTTCTCTCAGAAAGGCAGTGATGTCGTCACTTTCTGTGCTCTCAAGTGTAATGCACTAGTCATTTGTAATTCTGGCCCCTATGGGGCCGGGGATAGCAGGAGCATAGAATGTTGTTAGTATTTTTAAACCATTAAATTAGTATATGGTTGATGAGAGTATTGTCAGAAATCAAAGACTTAGTTTATCAGTGAAAAGACCAAAAAATAATTAGGGTTGGTGACCTGTAATTCAAATTTGTTTTTCTTTTCAGAGCTAATTGTCTAAAATTTTTTCCATCCCTGTTTACTAATGAATGGTATCAGTGTATCAAGTTCAAATTAAAAAAAAATACCTTTTCTAACAAGCCATGGGTCTATAAAATTAAAACACACACTGTGACACAATTAAACACTGGTAACCTGTAACAGTTATGCTCTCAAACAGTGATTTTATTGTCTGTTTTGGAAACATTGGAAACAGTTTTCAAATGAATTTTCAATTTGATGGTTTAGAAACAATCACTTTCTTCAGAGAGTGGTAAATATTGAAGAGTGTGAGGCTTGTTCTAGCCTTTAGATTTAGATTTAACTAAAATGATAGGATTGGCTATAAACCCCTGGGAGCAGGGATCTTTACTAGGGATTTGACCTAAACAATGTCCCCACAGTTAAGGACATATACCAGGGCTTTATTGCCCTACTCCATGGGGGCCATGGTTGCAAATGATTGGTGTATAAACTTAACAAAGTTCAGTCATTTGGATCATGCATATTGAAAATTTTCCTTCACAGCAATTAATAGGTATTAATTTAAACAGATCCTGTGTGATTTGAGTTGATTTTCTTAATGCTTTTCTGCTCACTTTTTGCATGCCACAAAATAGCCATATTATTGATATATTATTATCATTATTATTAATATCATTTCCAGTGGCTGCATTTATTGTCTTCGGCTACACAATGTCACTTGGTCAGTATGTCTTCAGTTTGATTTGTCATCAATTTTTGTATTTTCATACAAGACTTCTCATAGAGTCTAAGTTAACACGCTTAAATAAGCAAAATGGGCATGTCAGTGTTATGAAAAAAATATCTGGCATTCATCCTTAATGTTGAAAAGCGTCGTATCAATTTATGAAAATGGTTTTGGAGAATATTTACAACTAATATCATAGTAATAATCTTTTCATAAATGCTTGAATATTGAAGAATGTTATGAAAAGTATTACTAATAAATGCAATTTGCATGCATGTACATGGAATTGATATTTTTAGCATTCTTGAAGCAAAAATAAAAAGTCAAACAATTGCATGAACAATAATAGTTTCAATAGCTGTTTTGCTGGCCTCGGTGGCTCAGTTGGATGTGCGTCAGACTGATGATCAGAAGGTTGCGGGTTCGACCCCCGCCGGGTCGGCAACATTCTTTTATGGAGATTTGATCTTGAAATATTTTCTATGGTCATTCTCTCCCTTCTGCTGATTCAAGAAGGGCTGTTATCAGTTTCTGGCGAAAGAATGTTCATAATATTGGTTAACCACTTAGAGGACTAAACCAGCCCAGTAAAAGTGGTAAGGTAAACTGACCACGCTCTGCATGACCCTACTGAGTTGACTGGGCCATAAAACCTCAACACAAACAAACAGACAATATCTGTTTTTGTTGTGGAATGCGAAAACAATTTACCTTACATCCCCTCTTATCTAGAGCTGCAAGATTTTGTATTTGGACAGACAGGCCTGAGCTATCAGTGTAGACTCCAGATGAGATGCCACAGAACCGAGACTTCATCAGTCTACACTGTCTGCCATTCATCCAGCAGTTTTTAGACACAACATCAGGAAGTAAATTGTACTTTTTCATATTTTAGAACAAAAGTATTGGGACACCTTATCTAAGTAACATACTTGTCCTAAAATTTCAAATAATCCATTCTGCTATCTGCTATCTCCATGATCCGTGATCTCGCAGCTGCAATCATTCGTGATGGCAAGGTACCCTCTGACTGGGAGCAGAGTTTCATTGTCTGCCTCTACAAGGGAAAGGGGGACGCATTGGAAAGGGGCAACTACTGCGGTCTCAAGCTGACAGAGCAGGTTGTGAAAATCCTGGAGAGGATTGTGGACGGCCTCATCAGACAGTTGGTGTTAATCGACAATTCCCAGTTTGGCTTTGTCCCAGGCAGAGGCACTACAGACACAATCTTTGTTGTCAGGCAGCTGCAAGAGAAGTATCTAGCTGCCAACAAGAGACTCTACATGGCTTTCGTAGACCTGGAGAAGGCGTTTGATCGAGCACTTCGGAAGGTCATCTGGTGGGCGCTGAGAAAACTTGGTGTGGGGGAGTGGATTGTGCGACTGGTGCAGGGGATGTATGCAAATACGCGGAGCAGTGTCCGTGTTGGTGAGGGGTACAGTGAAGAGTTTGAAGTGAAGATTGGTGTTCACCAAGGATCAGTACTCAGTCCACTGCTCTTCATCATTGTGCTTGAAGCCTTATCACGAGAGTTCCGCTCTGGGATCCCCTGGGAAGACTTCTATGCTGATGACCTTGCTATCATCGCTGAATCGCTTGAGGAATGTGTCAGGAGGCTCTTGACATGGAAAGAAGCAATGGGGAAGAAAGGACTGAGAGTAAATGCAGGAAAGACAAAGATTATGATCTACGGTACGGGACTGGACCTCCTACAGAGTTCAGGCAAGTTTCCATGTGTCGTCTGTCGCACTGGAGTGGGCAGCAACAGCATCTTCCACAATGGCTGCAAGCACTGGCTGCACAAGAAATGAAGTGGGCTCAAGCGCTTGAAAAAAGACCCTGACTACAGATGTACACGGTGCCAGGGAACTGCAAGCCCCTTGGATGGCAGATCACAGAAGGAAGTCCAGGTTGGACTTGACAAGCTTGAGGTGGTAGCTTCCTTTTTGCTACTTAGGAGACATGCTCTCAGCAGCAGGTGGCTGTGAACTTTCAACCACAACACATGTGTAAACAACCTGGAAGAAGTTCAAGGATCTGCTACCAGTTCTCTCTTCACTCCACCTCACTTTCAAAACACGTGGCCATGTGTACAGCTCTTGTGTACGAGGCGCAATGCTCCGTGCCAGCGAGACTTGGCCATTGACAAAGCCAAACCTCCAGCGTCTACAGCGAAACAACAGGGCAATAATCAGACGGATCTGCAATGTCACCACCGGGTCCAATGAGCTACTTGTGTGGCTTGACATTGAGGATCTGGACCTCATTCTGAAGGAGAGAAAACTCCGATGGTATAGACATGTGGAACGCTCCAATGGTGCAGTCAGACAGCCTTTGACATACAGATTGATGGAAAGCGTGGGCCTGGGAGGCCCAAGATGACATGGAAACAGCTGACAGAGAGGGATTGCAGAGAGTGGAAGCTCTCTGCCATCAACCCTCATGATAGACATACCTGGAGATCTGGTGTGAATTCTGCCATGCGTGCAGCAAGCCAGCTATCTGGAAGGGGGCCCACTGGTGTGGATGTTGCCCCTGTACCTGCATGTTAATCAAAAATCAGATTATGATGACGATATGATGTCTAAAATATTGCTGTACGTTTTGCAAACAGTGTAGGCTCTGATCAGATGCTGCATTCTGCAGCATCTTATCTGGGTCTACACTGTCTGTAAATGCCTATCTGTCCCAAAACTTAGAATTATTACGATCATAAGAACCACCAGCTGATCTGATTTCCTCACAGCTTTTTTTTTTTTTTTTTTTTTTTTTTTTCTTGGTTTTCCAGTGAACAGTTAGAGTTAGGATGTGATGTATTGAAGAAGCTTCTTTCAGCTCTTCATCCTAGCATTATTCTACACAACTTCCACTCAGAACTTCTTGCAGGCCTTCAGCATCCCAAGTCGGCTGTGAAAAAACTATGCGTTACACAGGTAAGCATAGCTCTAGATAACACAGCCAGAGGACTTGTTGAGAAGTACTGGTTAAAATAATTCTGTGAAAATTCTCTCTAGTTCTCCATAAAAACATATGTTGTGGGTACTCATTAGAAGTGCCTTATTGAAGTACTTCTAATGAGTATCCACAACAAATATGTTTTTATGGATAGAAATAAGAATTTAAGAAACATTATCGCCAAATACTCCTTCTTAACAATTCCTTTGCAAACAAACAATTCCTTTATCAATCAACAAGAATTAATATCTTATTTGTTTCTCCACTAAAACATGCGTTGTGGTTCTTGTTAAAAGTTCCACAGAATTGTTTTGTTTCCTGTATAATACCTGGATCTACCTGTATTTACCTCCTATTAGCAGTATACTTGTCCTTCCATTATCCATATAATACACAACACAGTATCCAAATTCTGTTACATGTAAATATAACAGTTTCCTTTTCAGTGTCATTTGACAAGAGAAAGGGTTCATCTATGCATGTTCTGATTTACATGCGAGTCAAATTTTCTTGCAGTTCCTGTTCCTAGGGAGAGTTGGAAACATTTTTCACCTGCTTCTATACACTGTCTGATTATGTCCTTTAAGTCAGTAGGAAGTAAACTGGCCTCAGACGTCATTTTAACTAACTCTGTTTGAATCTATTTTGTCGGCTTTTGCCTCAAATCGTCACTTGCCTTATTAGCTCACCTGAGTTATGCTCAGGATGAGCTACATATATAGTGATCACTTTTTGTCCGTCGTCCATCCAACCGTTAACACTTTCAAACGCAACTCCTCCAAAGATATTGAAGCAATTTGTCCGTAACTTGGTAAGAATGTTGCTTGGTTAGGGGCCTTTGAAAATAGCTAAAATTTTGGTGATCTGCATCTTGGTTTGGTTGCCATGGCAACAGAAAGGTCCCTAGACTTATAATGGGAAAATGGTTAAATTGCATTTTCTCCACAACCATTGAAGTGATGTGAACCATATTTGGCAGTTATGATCATTAGATGATTGTCTACCCAGTTTATGTGTTTTATCACCAATTGCCATTTTGTTTGGTTGCCATGGCAACATTAAATTTAAAAAAAAAAGGATTTTTTTTAAATGACATCTCCAAAACCGCTGAAGCAGTATGACTCTCATTTTGTACAAATGTTGCTTGGGTAATGACATTTCAAAATAGGTAAAATTATGGTGATCTGCCTTTCGGGTTGGTTGCCATGGCATCAGAAAGCTCCCTAAGACTTATAAGGCAAAAATGGTTAAATTGCATTTTCTCCAAAACCAGTGAAGTGATGTGAACCATATTTGGCAGTTATGATCATTGGATGATTGTCTACCCAGTTTGATGATTGTCTACCCAGTTTTCTTATGACCAGTGGCCATTTTATTTGGTTGCCATGGCAACATTAAATTTAACAAAAAAAAAGAGAATTTTTAAGTGACATCTCCTCCTAAACCACTGAAGCATTTATGTGTTTTATGACCAGTGGCTATTTTGTTTGGTTGCCATGGCAACATTAAATTTAAAAAAAAAAGAATTTTTAAGTGACATCTCCTCCAAAACCACTGTAGCAGTTTGACTCTATTTTGTACAAATGTTGCTTAGGTAAGGACAATTCAAAATAGCTAAAATTATGGTGATCTGCCTCTTGGCTTGGTTGCCATGGCAACAGAAAGCTCCCATAGACTTATAGTGGGAAAATGGTTAAATTGCATTTTCTCCATAACCATTGAAGTGATTTAAACCATATTTGGCAATAATGATCATTGGATGATTGTCTACCCAGTTTATGTGTTTTATCACCAATGGCCATTTTGTTTGGTTGCCATGGCAACAATAAATTTGTAAAAATGAGTTTTTTAAATGACATCTCCTCCAAAACAACTAAAGCAGTATGACTTTAATTTTGTACAAATGTTGCATGGATAAGGACAATTCAAAATAGCTAAAAATTATGGTGATCTGCCTCTTGATTTGGTTGCCATGGCAACAGAAATCTCCCTTAGACTTATAATGGAAAAATGATTAAATTGCATTTTCTTCATAACCAGTGAAGTGATGTGAACCATATTTGGCAGTTATGATCATTTGATAATTGTCTACCCAGTTTGTGCATTTCATGACCAGTGGCCATTTTGTTTGGTGTCCATGGCAAGGTTAAATTAAAAAAAAAATGGATTTTTTTAATGACTACTTCTCCAAAACCACTGAGGCAGTAGGACTCTCTAATTTGTTACAAATGTTAAATGGATAAGGGCAATTGAAAATAGCTAAAAGTCTGCCAATTTGCCTCTTGGTTTGGTTGCCATGGCAACAGAAAACTCCCATAGACTTATAATGAGAAAATGGTTAAAATGCATTTTCTCCATAACCAGTAAAGAGATGTGAACCATATTTGGCAGTTATGATCATTGGATGATTGTCTACACAGTTTATGTATTTTATTACCAGTGACCATATTGTTTGGTTGCCATGGCAACATGAAATTTTAAAATATGAATTTTTTAAATGACAGCTCCTCCATAACCACAGTAAGCAGTGTTGCAAACTTCATTACTGCTTATGAAGAGTCAATAAAACGGAGACTCCCATTTTCTAATCCATAATGACTTCTGTGTTTTGACATTTATTATATTTCCCTGCCCCTGTGCTGTTAACATGTATAAAATTATGATATTCTTAAACAACTCTTCAGAAACCACTCAGCAAATTTCCACCAAATTTCACATTGATCCTACTGTTGAAATGTGATTAAGAGTTTGTTCAAATGATCACATTCCATTGACTGTCATCCCCATATATTCTTCTTCAAAACTAAGAACTGCTTAAATGATGATCCTTTCATTAGTTGCAGTGATAGGATTGGAAAAATGTTGCATAACGTTTGAATATCTGCTGTGGCTATGCCACTCAGGTGAGCGAGTCGTGGCCAGTGGGCCTCTTGTTTTTAACTCTGTCACATAAATGCGTTTTTCATTCTGCCATTCATTTGCAGGATGTGAATGCTCATTTATTTTGTTTTTGTATCAATAACCACAGACATAGTATCATCAGCCCTTATCCGTGCATTGCATTTTGACTTTGTACATCTCCAGAATGTCACTTTTTCAGGAATAGAATGTCACTTTTTCAGGAGTTCTATCCAGCCTGTATGAAAATCCATCATAAATGATACTGTTTCCACCCTTTTGTCTGATAGTTTGAATAATTTCAGTCATCATGTACTAAAACTGATTCTAAAATGACAATGACCTTACAATAGCAGCTTAATATTGAGTTGTGTGTTAGCAGTTTCCTGATCCAAGCCAGTCAAACTCGTAACAAAAGAATTAAACAGGTGAGTGCACACTGTGGTTTAGCCATTTTGATGAGCAGTTTTGTAGCTGTTTTGATGACTGGAGATATTTACCCCTTTAGCTGTTTTAATGGTAAGCCTCTTTTAGTGAGGACAGTTTAATTCTGTGGCCAAGTCCTGCCTTTTAAAAAAAATAAAACCATTCACATCAAGTACCAAATACCATTTTTAAAGGAAAGTTAAAAGAGAAAAATATTTGCAAATTTTATTGACAATGAAGGTGGTTTTAGCTAGACAGTGTTTTCTTGTTCATAAACTCAGATGCAAGTTTTTGGACTGAACTTGTGGGCAAATGGACGATGAGGGTTACAGTAAATAAAGTTGACTCAAGATTTTAAGAATTTTTATTGAACTTGTTTGTTATTTTTTTTTTTTTCAATTTTACGAGACATTACGAAAACACGCCTATTCAAATATATTGAAAATTTCACCTCCAAAAACTGAAAATTTTCAGATAAAAAAACTCAGATATTTCTCATATTTCTGTTCAAAACATAGATTGTGGGTACTTGTCAAGGCAGTTCTAACGAGTACTCACAGTCTATGTTTTGACCAGAAATAAGCAAAATAATGTATACCCCTGTAAACCCCAGTTTTACTTTATAAAAGTGGGGTTTAGGGGTGTCAAAATTATATAGGCATGTTTTCGTGATGCTGTACACCACAGGTCTTTTGCTGGGATCCAAATAAAAAATAGTGGTAGCTTAATAATTGTGTTGTATCCAAACAAAAATACCAATACATACCGGTAGATACAATAGTAAATTGGCCGTAAATGTTCATTTTTCTATGTAGTCTATGCATTTTTGTTTGGATGCAATATTTTAGGGACCAATCTTTACACCATATTATACCCAAAACTGTGCTATAATGAGCCATGTTTTAAAGAGGTTCTGTAGGTCTGATAAAATTGTTTATGAATATGAGACTGTGGTAATGATATAAAATAATTATATAAACATTCATAATTTACAGGTTGGAAGAGTCTGCTCTGAGTCAGTAGAGTCTTTAATTGAGCATCAAGATGTTATACAGCAGCTTGTCAGATGTCTAGCTGACCAGGATCTGGACATTGCAAAGGTCGCTGGAGATGTCCTTGTTACTCTAGGTATTTAACCCTTGCCTTGCTGAATAAATTAAGATACCATGCCCACATCTAATTTCCAGCCAATCAGATTACTTGATACAGGTTTTTGCTGGAAATTCAGATATTTGATGACAAACTGTGCAGATCCAGATCAGTTCAGAAGCCAACTGAACTGGATCTTCACTGTTTGCTAAGACAGGGCATGTTGTGTTCAGCAAGAGAAGGGTTAATAAGCGAAGAAACATCACCCGATACAAAGCATAGCTCTGGATAAGGTACCTTTTACAACTGAAAAGTATTGAATTTTTTCCATATTTCTCAACACAAACATACATTGTAGGTACTCATTAGAAATGCTTTACTGAGAGCTTCTAATGAGTTCCCACAACATATGATGCGCAACACACGAAAAGGGCCATATGTAATTTGCAGAGAATGCAGGCCCTGATCAACCTGCCCATAGGCCCATGTTGATCTGGGCCTTCATCATCAGCTACAGAATCAGTGGATACTGTAGTATATGTAAACGAACAGAAATTGCCCAGATTAGACTACACAGATGTGCATGCTGATCTGGACCTACATTGTTTGCAAAATGCATAAGGGCCATTTTTGTGTGTTGCACATTATTTTTTCAAGGAGAAATAAGACAAATGTTAACCTGATACCCGTATTATCTGGAGCTATGACAAAATACATGTGTAGACATATGTCAGACAGCACATCTATGAATTAAGGTCAGGGTTGGCACATTTCTTGCAGTAGACAATTCACATTTCTTGTTGCAAACAATTCACATAAAATGACAAACCTTATTTTCTCTGAAAAATAATAGAAAAATATTCTGTTTTCTGCTACAGTTTTGCTTGGTAAGGGTAGTTTTCATTAGTTTTGCAGAAAATGATGTTACAGCTACTTTTTAGAATCACATGTCCAAAATACTTATATTGAAATAGGTAACATAGAAAGTGTGAAAAGATACATGCCTAAATTTGATTGTTGATCTGTATACAACAAAAAAAGAAATTGTCAGTATGATAAAATAAAATCTAATGTCAGTGAAATTTTTGACAGAGATATCTACCCACCACATCTGTCCCTATTTTCCTTTACAGATGATAACAAGTAAATATCAACGGATTTTTACCAAACAGTATAAGCATCGATGTTGTGGTAAATGGAGGTCTGATGGCCACATTTTGTTAATTTTTGACAGAGTTATCTGTCCACCACACAATAGTGGCGGGGTATTATCATTTCAGATTTTTATTGCAGTTTGATTTTGTTTAATAATCAAAACCTACACTGTGGTAGAAGTTGTTTCTGATCATTTTGTTGTGTTTACTGTATCAGGCTCAAGGAATGAAGGGCTCGATGTACTGTTCCATTCCAGCGTCATGGAAACATTACAAGAAATATTCACCACCAATGATACAATCAGATTCAGAGCATATGAGGTTTGAATTTTTTATATTTCCTTTCCATCAGCATAACTCTAGAGAAGGCATTTTGTTTTCAACCAAAATGTATTGATATTTTTCTTATTTCTCCATAAAATTGCGGTGTCTCACCTGGGTCTACACTGTTTGCTCAGACCTGTCTGGCCAAATGCGCACTGTAAAATATAACATATGGTAAGAGTCATGCTCAGAGACAGGTAAAATTATGACCAAATCTTCAGTGATTACTAATCGATTATCGATCACAATGGCAGGACTGATAATCAGTTACCCTTTTCAGCTCTAATGAGCCAGCCCTAGTTGTGGGTACTCATTACAAGTGTCTAGGGTGAGGTGCTTCTGATGAGTGCCACAACATATTTTCTTGGAGATATGATAAAAATAAGTATCCTGATATTTCTCTTATCTTAAGCTATTTGACAGTTTGCATTAAAGTTATGCACACTGCATTTTATTGTGTATTTACATTTTGTATTAAAATAAATCTCACATTCATGCCATAAGTTTTGGACTAAACTCTGTGAGATATGGCAAAATTTTAAGGGAGATTTGACAAAATTCTGCGAGATTTTCTTATACATCACTGGTGCTCCCCTAATATAGTCTAAAGTCCTTTTTTTCATGTAAGAAGCTTGTGAAAATCACAACAATGTGTGATTTCTGTTTATTTCTTCATAAAATCTGTTGTAAAATGGTCTGAAAATTCTTAGAGTTTTGAATTTTTTATGGGAATTGCCTTCCAGATGACCTGAATTCTGTGAGATTTTATCTCACAGTGTGAAATATGGCATGTATGATCTCATTTTGGGTCATAATTCCATTAATCTTTGAATATTACCAATATACATTGTAAATAAAGGTTCTTTGCATTTCTGTGACAGTCTGTTACATTTTTAGGCCCCATAAGCCTGTTTCCTACAGCCAAATGCAAGTGATGGTCATGGTTGGGTAAGAACATATTTACCAGGGCCCAGTTGTTCAAAGCATCGTTAACTTAAAAGGTTTTTAATGACGAACTCATTAACTGTTGTAACTAAGTATTTTCAAATACATTGATATTTTTGCTGTAAAATGAGTACATAAGGTGTCCCAATACTTAGGGTAAATATGGTACATGTACATGTATGTATGTGAGAAAAATGAAATATTCATGAAATACCTAACCATACATGACTATTAACTCCTCCAACCACTGAACCTTTACCCTATTCATTAAACAGCTCAGCTTTGCAGGTGATCTTCATGCATGACCTGATAGATAGGACAGTTAAAACTGTAGTAGTTAATGCTCTTAGCATATAGCAATTAGTGCAGTTGGTAGCACATCTGGGCCCGGTTGTTCAAAGTGTCGTTAGCTTAACGAGCTCGTTAAGGGTCATTTCATTAACTGTTTTAGTAGATTCAATACACAATATTCTGATATTTTTTGCTGAAAAAATGTGAGTAGCTTTTGCACTGCAAAAGCTACTCACATTTTTTCAGCAAAAAATTTCAGCATATTTGTGTATCACTCGATTAAAATTTTAACGAATCGTTAACTAACGACATCGTTAGTTTTGAACAACTGGGCCCAGATTGCAGATGCAGAGATCCATTCACATAGCAGCTCAACCACATAACTTTCGTGCAGATTGATAATGAAATCATGATTAAATGACCAGCTCGACATGACATAAACTGTATTGAATGTGCCATTAAACTCCAACTCAAACAATAAACATACAGTAAAGTTAAGGAATACAAAAAGCTTGGGAATTACAGTAATGGAGAGGTACAAGCTTCTACAAAAACATTTGGACTTCAAAGATCAAGCAAATGTTTCATTTATTCCACTATTCAAGAAAAAATATGTATAGGGGAGAAAATTGAAATTAACTCATCCACTGAGGCTTTGCACCAATTAGAAAGCTGGTTTCACAGCTCAAATTTTGTAGGCAATCCTCATGCATGACCCATTAAATAGGGTCATTATTCATTCTCTGGATACAGCACAGCATTTAAGCATAAGCATGAACTATTAAAGATTCATGTATTCCAGAACAAAATGTATAAGGGAGAAAATGGAAACACCCAGCAAGACAGAGACAAGCCCATGCCTACTGCAGTAGAAATGCCAAGCTATGCAACACTTGATTCATCCACTGAGCCCTTATACCAGTTATTAACCCATTAAAGACTGAATAAACTCTCCCACATTATATATTGGAAGAGTCCATTTTTCAATTTTAGGTATGTCAGGTTATACGATGTAGATATTTCTAAAGAAAAATGGTTGAACTGTTTGCAAACAGTGGAGGCCCTGATCAGATGCCACTTTCTGCGGCATCTGATCTGGGTCTGTACCGTTTGCCAGTTATCTGTTTAGGGGTCTCCAGTCTTCAATGGGTTAAGCTATACTTGACATATTATATGGGGTATACAAATCTGATCCACAACAAAATAATAAGACTTGAGCAAATCTTGTAGCTCCAGATGAGATGATTTTTTTTTTTTTTTTTTTTCATTCAAAAAGTATTAATACAGTCTATTCTCATTATCTCGAAGACCAAGGGACTTTCTGAAATACTTCGAGATATCCGTACCTCGATATATCAAATTTGCAGAACTGAGGAAATAATAAATTGAACAACCACATGTCACAAATGAATATGTAATTTGACTCCTGAAATAAGAGGTATATTGAAAATATTGTGGAAAAGAGGAGAAATTGCTCCTTAGAGCAATTTCTCTTTTCCACAATATTTTGTTGTCTGTTGTTAGATTTCCATGTTAAAACAGGAACCAGAATTTTACTTCGAGATCAGTGGTTATTCGAGAGAAGCGATGACGAGATAACGAGGGTGGACTGTATTTTTCTGAATGAAAACGCATGTTGTGGATATTCATTAGAAGCACCTCACTAGAGGAATATCCAAATAAATGATAACTCGTATTTCTTCATAAAATCCTTTGTTATCAATACCCTATAAGTTCCTCATGGAGGTGCTTCTGCATGTTATGGGTGCTCATTGGTAGCACTTTTAATGGAGGTATTCTAATGAGTACCCAAAACATATGTTTTATTGTCGCACCTGCGTTAGCACGCAGGCGCGATATAGGTGTGCCGTGACCCATCCGTTCGTCAACAATTGACTTGTGAGCGCAACTCCTCCTTCAGTTTTTGGCCAATCGTTTTGAAACTTCACAGATGTTTTGGCCATGGCGTGTAGATGTGCATATTGTTTGCTCATAATTCTCGGATTTTTTTTTTCAACTTTTTCCGCTTTGTTAACTTAGTCCTTTTTTAACTAAAACCCTTATAGTCAGTGGGTGTCTCGTGAGCGCAACTCCTCTTACAGTTTTTGGCCAATCATTTTGAAACTTCACAGATGTTTTGGCCATGGTGTGTAGATGCGCATATTGTTTGCTCATAATTCTCAGATTTTTTTCAACTTTTTCCGCTTTGTTAACTTAGTCAGTTTTTACCTAAAACCCTTATAGTCAGTGAGTGTCTCATGAGCGCAACTCCTCCTACAGTTTTTGGCCAATCATTTTGAAACTTCACAGATGTTTTGGCCATGGTGTGTAGATGCGCATATTGTTTGCTCATAATTCTCAGATTTTTTTTTCAACTTTTTTAGCTTTGTTAACTTAGTCAGTTTTTACCTAAAACCCTAATAGTCAGTGGGTGTCTCGTGAGCGCAACTCCTCCTACAGTTTTTGGCCAATCATTTTGAAACTTCACAGATGTTTTGGCCATGGTGTGTAGATGCGCATATTGTTTGCTCATAATTCTCAGATTTTTTTTTCAACTTTTTTCACTTTGTTAACTTAGTCGGTTTTTACCTAAAACCCTTATAGTCAGTGGGTGTCTCGTGAGCGCAACTCCTCTTGCAGTTTTAGGCCAATAGTTTTGAAACGTCACAGATGATTAGGTCAGGGTCTGAAGATTTGCATATTGTTTGCACATAAATCTCAGATTTTTTTTTTTTTTCAACTTTTTCCGCTTTGTTAACTTAGTCAGTTTTTGCCTAAAACCCTTATAGTCAGTGGGTGTTTCGTGAGCGCAACTCCTCCTGCAGTTTTAGGCCAATAGCTTTGAAATTTCACAGATGATTAGGTCATGGTCTGAAGATGTGCATATTGTTTGCACATAAATCTCAGATTCATTTCAGCCCAAAATTGGTTTCCGCTCAATATCTTGTGAAAGAATTGATGGATTAGGATCATATTTTGCATACATATTGTTGTTAACAATACCTAGCTTGGGATTGTCACATGACATTTTTCGTCAATTTTCAGCTGAGTTACTGGCCTTGATTAATGGGCAAAAATGATATCCGCTCAGTATCAATATCTTGTGAAATAATGGACAGGTTTAGATAAAATTTTGCAAGCCAATATTCCAAATTTTCTACTTTGTCCATTTTTCTAACCCATCAATTTCTTGAATACTGCAAAATAGATTGTTTTCAATACAAATAGGAACTTGTATGACTTAATCCCCCCGCAGGTGCGACATCGCTTTCCACAGATTTCTTGTTTGGCAAGATAAGAATCACCTTATCTAGAGCTATAATAGAATAATCTGTGCAAATTTCATACACACTTAAACACACCTCTTCACATGGTGGGGACTATGTGAGAAATATAGGTTTTCCCACTCCATACCACATTTCTTTGCCGGCCTTGGTGGCTCAGTATGACTGGTGATCGGGAGGTTGCGGGTTCGACCCCTGCCGGGTTGGCAACATTCTTTCATAGAGATTGATCATGAAATATTTTCTATGGTCATTCTCTTGAAAGAATGTGCACAACACTGGTTAACTGCTTGGAGGATTCAGCCTGCCCAGTAAAAGTGGTTAGGTAAACTGACTGCGCTCGACATGACCCCATTGGGTTGACTGGGCTGTAAAACCTCAACACAAACAAACCACATTTCTTTCAGGTACTGATCAGAATCTGTTCTCAATGGCCAACAGGACTACTTTTTGTAGCAGAGAGAGGTCTCTTACAGCAGTTTGTGAATGAACTACACCGAGATGACATCTTGTTGCAGCTTAACTGTCTGGAACTACTTTCAGACTTAGCAGTCACAGAACATGGCTTGCTCTATTTAGATCAGGAAGGCATTATAGGAAAACTGGAGACCTTGATGCATTCCACTGAGGATGATCCCTTAGCAAGCTTCTTGATTCCAGGTGAGAGTGAACTATACACTAAAATAATACACCACAACCTCTTTATAACACTATTGTTGGGGTCCATAGCATAAACTGTGTTAGTTAAACAACCATGTTATATCCAAACAAAAATGTATAGATTATATTGAAAAATGACCATTTATGGTCATTTTTCAATATAATCTATACATTTTTTGGATCCATCTTTGAACCGTGTTATATCCAAAACCGTGTTATAATGGACCATGTTATAAAGAGGTTGTAGAGTAATGTAACTCCATCCGCTAAATGGGGACATGTTGGTTTTATTCATTCACATAGCTTAAGCTATGAGGGGTATCCCCATAAAATGTCTTTTATTTCTCCACAAACACATTTGTTGTGGGTATTCATTAGAAGTGCCTAGCTGAGGCTTCTAATGAGTACCCACAACATATATTTTCGCAGAGAAATAAAAAAAAAAATATCAATACTTTTCAGTTGAAAAAACAGCTTATTTGGAGCCTTGCATTCATCTGTCCATCTGTCTGTCTGTCTGTCCATCTTTGCATTCCAACTGTGTCTGCAGGTTTTCAACAAGCTCCTTTGTTTCAAAACTTTTGAAATTTACATGAGATTCTCAAGAAACAGCTGTTATTTTTTCAAAAAAAATCTGAAATTTACACAAGATTCTCAAGAAACATAGATGTATAATTACAAATAAGTGGAGCAGAGCAAACAATATCTGCTTATATTTTTTTGAAAAGTTAGATTATTATAGACAGTGCATTGGTCAGACCAATGGCCATAATTTTAATTTTATCATTTTCAACCCTGAGTTTCTGAAATAGACTCTTCCATCTTTGAATTTGGAGTTTTGGACATATGCAATGTTGCCAAAAGGGTAACAGTTGCAAAGCAAGAACAGACTGGCAAACAGTGTAAATCCTGATGGCAGCTCATTATGACCTATCTCATCTGGATCTACACTGTTTGCAGAAGTATCTGCCTTGGTCTGAAGGCTGAACGGGTTAAGCTATTAACTATTAGAGAACAAAGCACAAAAATAGAAGAAGAAAAATGGTAAAGTATTGTCAGTCGCAACTAAAATGCCGGGTCAGGCGACATTCTTTCATGGAGATTGATCATGAAATATTTTCTATGGGGTCATTCTCTTCCTTCGGCTGTTTCAAGAAGGGCAGTTGTCAGTTTCTGGCAAAAGAATGTGCACAAGTACTGGTTAACCTCTTTTGAAGACTAAGCCTGCACAGGACAAAGAAGTGGTTAGGTAAACTGACCGTGCCTGACATGACCCCAATGGGTTGACTGGCCCGTAAAACCTCAGTCAACACAAACAAACAAAGAGCAGACACTTGGATGACTGTCTTTTCTATTTTCATTGATCTATACCGTAAGATGATTTTTTTTTTCAACAAATAAGTCTTGATAATTTTCTCGTTACATGTTCCATCCTAGATACAGGTACAAACATGTTGTGGGCACTCATTAAAAGTGCTTTGTCATGCAGTTCTAATGAGTACCACAACATATATTTTCATGGAGAATTAAGAAAAAGCTTTATTTGCATTCACCTCTTATCTGGCGATACATACTAAAGGCCACCTGTATTAAGCAATCACCTGCCTATAAAAGGCCACTATTTCAGATCCCACTAAAGGCAAAGAAGTGGAAATCTACCTGTATTAAGCAAGCACCTGTCTTAAGCAACCAGTTTTTGGCTTTCCCATAGATGCTTGCTTAACACAGATTTGACATTATTTGTTTTTCAGGCTTAATCAAATTCTTTGGTTGTGTTGCAAAGATACACCCAAAAGAAGTGTGTAGTGCCAATACAACTTTTGTGAACACAGTGTTCAACAACTTGATCAACCCAGAGAGTGAATCATTACAGAGTTTATCCATTCAAACTGTGGGATTCATTGGAAGCTCTATAGAGGGAAAACTGGCTCTTGAAAAATTAGGTAATGTAACAGCATAGAAACATGTACAGTTTTCAGAGGGCTGTATGTCAGGTATTTTAATGTTGTTTACTTCCTGAATATACAATAGACATACATAGTTATGGTTTCTTTTTGTTAAGTCTGCTTGTAGAGAGTGAGATAAAAGTTGCCTATTTGGTGTAAGTATTTGGATCTGTATGTGTTTTGTCATAGATCTAGATAAAAGTGGGTATCAGGCAAATATTTTTTTTATATCTCCATGAAAACATACGTTGTGGGTACTCATTAGAAGTGCCTCGGTGAGGCCCTTCTAATGAGTACTCACAACATATGTTTTTGTGGATAAGTAAAAAATGTGAATACTTTTGGACTGAAAAAAGCATCTTATCAATAGCTATGGTTTTGTGCATGAGCACCTAAAAAAATACTTCTTTGTGTCCTTTTTAAAAAATTGAATGGTCAAGATTTTAGTCTCAGACACTTCTCAAACATCATCTACCACAAAACTAGGTTACTGTGACTAAGGCTGGCACAATTTATTGGATAATCAATTAATTGATAGATAAATTCCACAAAAATGATTATCATTATAGATTTGTTAATAATCGATCATTTAATTTCTGTGTCTCTTACTTTACCATATTTACCTTTAGTGTTCAGACACCTCAGCTCCTTACCATACTTAATCTAAAATTTGAACAAGTACAACTTACTACCCAATGTTGTGTCTAAAAATAGCTGGATGAGTGGCAAACAATGTAGACCCTGATGAGACGCTGCATTTGCGGCATCTCATCTGGGTCTACACTGTTTGCTCAGGCCTGTCAGATCAAATACATACAGTAAAGTACAACATATGGTAAGAGTCATGCTCAGACAGACAGGTAAAATTATTACCAAATCTTCATTGATTACTAATCAATTATCGATCACAATGGCAGGACTGATAATCCATTATCTTTTCAGCTCTGATTAGCCAGCCTTAACTGTGACCCAGTTCTGAGAAAGTCTACACCTGGTCATGTTTATTGGGACAGGTTCATGTCTTGGTTTGCATGGATGTCACTGGGAAAACCAAGTTTTCAGAATCTTTCTTACCTATGTTTTCAGTGGCTAGAATCATCTCAAACTTCATAAATGCATAAATCTCATTCCAGGTAACCAATCACAAATTAGGTCACTTTGAGATACTTTTCCAAAAGTTGACTCTGCATTTAATTTTCAGGGTTGAACTCTTTTCGGTGTCCACAGCTGCAAGTCCCTTCAAACTTCATCAGCATGCTCTCAGTCATCTAGGGTCACCTACCACAAACTGGATCAATTTGACCAACTTTCTAAAAATGGACTACAGGTCAAGTTTTTAGGATCAACCTCACATTTCTGTTTTTATTGTGTGGCTGCCTCTTTAATCAGCATCGTGACTACTTACAAAACTCCATGATCTGCTTATGCAAAAATCAACACTTGTTTTCAAAGTCATACTCCTGTCTTGGTTTCCATAAGGCAAGCCTCCTTCAAAGTTCATCAGTGCATGCATCCTACCACCCAAGGTTACCTGTAACAAAACTAGGACAATCTTACCTGCTGTTGTGAAAATAATCTGGTCAGGATTTTGGGGTCTGATTCTTACCTCAGCGTCAACAGGTGCAAGCCCTCTCAAACTACCTCGGGTCATACACCTTACAGCCCTATGTTGTCTTTTACAAATCTAGAAGTCGCCTTTGCCCACTTTTGCAAAAAATGAAACCTGTCAGGTTTTCTAGCTGGGAATCATACAGGCAAACATACTTTTATGGATTTTTACAAAATGTCAGGTGCTATTTTTACAAACCAATCAACACTGTTTAGGTCATGTTCAGCTGTCCATCTAATCTCACACTTTTTCCGTCTGGGGCTAGAAGAGTCCTCTGAGCAACTATCAGTACTTCTGCACATATTTTCACCAGTAAACGACAACTACCCTTCTTCATACAGATACTTTAGGTATATTTAACCCTTAAAATGCCAAGAAAACCTGCATCAGAAAATGCCTTCTGTTTATGTTGTCTGCTGAATATTCTTGCAAACTTTTCAAACCTATTTTTGCATACTGGCAAACGGTGTGGATCCTGATCAGACTGCTCCTTGCAAAAATGACTTTTAAAATCATAAGCAGATGACAAAGCAGACGACAGTTGTTGCGATTAGCAGTTTAAGGGTTAAAAAAAACAACAACAAAAAACGGATATTATTACTAGGAATACACCACCATTCAGGATCATAGTTCCAGATAAGGTACTTATTTCAACCAAAAAGTACTGATATTTCTCCCATAAAAACATGTGTTTTGGGTACTTATTAGAAGCACTGTAAGATGCTTCTATTAAATGAATACCCATAAATATGTTGTTTTGTTTTGTTTTGTTTTTTTGTGGAGAAATAAGAAAACTATTTATTTGATAAGTATTCATATCTAGAGCTATGTTCAGGACTGCAAGAATTATGGATGGATAATACCACATACAGTGTACTTAGTTCTTGGTGTGTTTTTGCACTAGATTGAAAGGAGTTTTTTTTGTGGGGCTGTTTCCCATTGTAGTCTGGAGGCCTCTAAAAGGATAATTTGCAAACAGATCAGGTGCTGTGGCATCTGATCAGGGTCTCCACTGTTTGCAAATAGTTCAACCATTTTGCTTTAGGAATATCTAAGTCACACAGCCTGACATACCTAAAATGAAAATTAGAATCTTCAAATATATAGTGTGGGAAAGTTCATTCAGCCTACAATGGGTTAAAACTGGTCTTTTAAAACAACTTTGAGGCACTTCTAATGAGTATTCACAACAAACACATTTAAGGAGAAATAAGAAAAATATCAACCAAACCACTTCTAATTTTTAGCCACTACATATGTTTTCATAAAGAAATAAGAAAAATATGATTACTTTTCTGTTGGAAAATAAATGGGGCCTTTTCTTGAGCTATGGACATAGGATATATATACTAATTTTCAGGGTAAAAAATAACTAGAATGCAGTCGATGGCACACCATCGCAAAATCCCCTTGCTTCTTGCTTATGTTGCTAATAGCGTGAAGGAAGGACAGACAGATGGACAGACTCACTCTCACACACTCTTACCATGAGGGGTAGTCATGTAGCAAGTTCGGTTAAATTCTGACCAGTGGTTTAGGAGGAGATAGCTGGATGTGCGGAGGCATTCATGATATCCGCATTGCTTTTTTTAAAAAGGGTGGGGATAAAAAACTTTATGAATTTTTGGATGTAGTAATGCGAGTGTTGGTACCAAAGTGTCTCAGTATTATTTATTTCATACTTTAGGTACCAGGATGGACCGAGGTGTTCAGTGTATTGGAAAGTGCCTCAGAGAATCCCAGAATGATACCAAGATAGTGACATTGCAGGCCATAGCTAACCTGATGAAGCTAAAGGTATGAATTCTTACCAAGATTTCAGTCATACATGGTAGCCATTATATGCTGCAGCTCATATAAAGGGGGCCTAAGAGCAACAGCTCAGAGGTCTTGTTCAGGAGGATTATTTGAACATGCACAAAATGCACAGATTCACATCACTCTCTGCATCCACAAAGTACCATCCTGGCATTTCCTCTCCATTCATATAATCTGTAATATCCAATGATTCTGTTAGCCGACAGTGAAAGTCCTTATCAGCTAGGGGACAGTGAAGGCCCTGATCAAACTGCGCATCTGCCTAGGCTGATCTTGGCCTTTTCTGTCTGCACATGTCTCGAAGGCACATTTTCACTTGGTGGGTTCATTTGATGATAATTCTGGGATACTATACTCTGTTTCTCCACAAAAACATGTTTTTGTGCAGAAATAAGATAAAAGTTATCACCAAATACTCCTTGTGAATAAGTCCTCTGTAGCTGTTGGTAAATTTGAGGTGCACCTCACCACACCTATCATAACCACAACATGTTTTTGTGACGAAATAAGAAGCCATATGTTGTGGGTAGTCATAGTACCCACAACATGTTTTTATGGAGAAATAAGAAAAAAAAAATTCTGATACCCCTCTTCTGGAGCTCTTCCAGATGATGGCTTTTCTTTTTTTTTTTTTTTTTTTTTTTTCCACAAAAACATATCTTAAAAAGCTGTAAGAAATGGGAAAAGAAGAAAAATACTTTTTGGTTGTAAAATGGGCCTTATCTATAACTTGATGCACAGGCTGATCTGACCTTTGATTGCTTAAGAAGCATGTTCTTATATTGCAGTTGAACCACAATGTTAGAAAATGTACCTTTGAACATGTGCGCCTAGCAAAGACGCAGATCAGCCTGCCCATTCATGCAGTCTGATCAGAATCTTCACTGGGTGCATTTTGTATAGCCAAGGAAGCAAAGTTGCCTTCTGTGGACAATGAAGACTAATCAGACTGTGCTAATGTGCAGGCTGACTTAAGTCTTCGTTGGATGCACATTTTTTTATATATTGGAATAGGTGTGTTTTCGTAATGATAGATGGTACATTTTCTCACTTTGCGACTCATTTGTTTTTACTTCCTTTCTATAGGTTCCAGATCAAACAGCAGAACTTCTGAAACTTACTGAATATTGGTACGCCCACTTTGGAACAAACACTTTCCAGTACTTGATGTCCTTAGCTGATCAACCATTTGCAGAACTTCGTGTTGCCATTATGTTTGTGTTTCAGGCCCTTGGGCTGCAACCCTGGGGTCAGACAGTCATGAATAATCATCCAGGTTTCCGTGAATATCTCTTGGACAGATCAACAGAGAAAACCAAAGAAGGGAAAGAAGGCAAATATGAAATAATTACAATTTTAGCAAATTCACCAACTGTCAGGGACACATTCGGAGATCCATATTATGTTCAGCTGAAGACATATTGTGCTCAAGGTCCTTTCTATGTGAGGGTGCAGTCAGAAGTGGCAATGGAAGGGGAATGAAGAGTTGGCAATTATCAGTTATGAAATAGGCCGCAACTTAGAAACCATAACTTTGGATATGTGTGCCTAGCAAGATTAAAATCAGCCTGCACATTCATGCAGTCTGATCAGAATCTTCACTGGGCACAACTTGGATAGCCAAGGATACAAATTTCCAAAGTTTATGGACAACAAAGACTCTGAACAGACACTGTGTATATGCAGGCTGATTTGAGTCTTTGATGGGCACATGATGGAAGGTACATTTTCTCCCACCTTTGCTTATAAGATAGGCTTTTTGCCCGTCAGAAACTTCTATCTCACATGACCATGTAACTTTTAGGAACAGTCCACTTAACTCTTTCCCTGCTAGTGGCAGCTTTTGCCGTCTATTGATAACCTTTGCAAATAGTTTGGATCCAGATCAGGCCTGATGTTTTTTTTGGGCCTGATCTGGATCCAAACTGTTTGACACTGATGGTATTCCTGAAAGTTTTTTTCTAAAAATTTAATTTTTAAAAAAAAATATCCACGCACAACCAAAAGTATGCAAAATTACCCAGCATGCAAAGAGTTAAGGGTGGGAGAAAAAGAATCCATCATGTGCCAGTTCATGCAGGATAGGGAAATCTCACCATCGGGGTAGGAATTTCAAGCAGGGACTCGGCAAGCCTCGTCCCTGGTTGAAATTCCTTCAAGTGAGATTTCCCTATCCTGCATGGACACTCATGATGGATTCTTATATTCTCACAATGCAGCTCAAATATAGTTTCAGACATACAGCTTACTTAGAAATATTTTGTTATTTCTGTACCCATAGCTCTATGGTGTGTTTTGTTTTTCAACTGAAATGTGCTTATTTTTCCACAAATATACAATATGTGTACTCTTTAGAAGCACCTCTTCAAGACACTTCTGATGAGCATTTACACAGTATGAGAAAACCTGGGCCCAGTTGTTCAAAACTAACAATGTCGTTAGTTAACCTATCGTTTAAACTTTGATCATTAACTAGGGCGTGTATGCTAATATTTTTGCTGAAAAATGTGAGTAGCTTTTGCATTTGCAAAAGCTACTCACATTTTTTCAGCAAAAATAACTCAGAATTAAATATTGTACTTACTAAAACAGTTAACATTTTGACCACTAATGAGCTTGTTAAGTTAACAATGTTTTGAACAATTGGGCCCTGGATAAAAAATAAGGAAAATCCAGGATACCCTCTTATCTAGAGCATTTTCTGGAATGTGGGTCAATTTGAACATCTTCATGCAAAAATAATTTGTTGTGGGTTTCCATTTCAATCCATTTTCATTAGTCACAAGTACCCAGAACAAAACAAAAACAGAACATGTACCAGTACACTATACTATTGTACCAGCAGAAACAAAATAACTTTGTGTGTTCTCTGATTTTTTACTGCATGCTTTAGGTTTAACTATTTATCTGTCAGACTCTCTCTCTCTCTCTTTCTGTCCCTTTCTCTCTCTCTCTCTCTCTCTCTCTCTTCAGAACTAAACCAATTAGATTTTGGTGATCTTAACCTAATTTTCAAGGTCACAGCAGTAGAAAAAGTGAAAATTTGGTTGTGGATGGGAGGGGGGTGGGGAGGGTGGACATCTGTTTTCTCTGAAATACTGCTACTAGTTTCCATAAATTCCAGTTTGCTTGAAAATACCTGTTGCCATACATTCCTCCTTGTGGTAGTGTTTCTTGTCACCTCAACACATGACTGCAGGTGAATTATGCATGCTGTTTAAAGTAAATTTCTGTTTTCATGTAGAAAAGGAAACATAAATTTTTACCATCAGATAATTCTTTGTTCAGTATAACTTAAAATAAATGTTTTTCATTCCCAAGCTTCACATAGAAACTTTCTTTGGCAGCCACTCACTTGGCATTCTGATAACATGGCCCACCCAAGCAAATGGTGTAGACTCAGATCAGATGCTATAGATCACAATAACACAGCATTTTATCAGGGTATGTACTGTTTGCCATTCAGCAGCCAATCATTTAATCATCACCAGGTAGCCAGATACACTTGTTCGATTTTTAGGATAAGAATCAGAAGGACAAGGTGTCCAAGAATTTAGGGTAATTATGGTGAGAGCCTGCTGGCTTAGCATCAGGACGTGGCAAGATGGCTTAGACCAAATTGTTTGTCTCTCTTTTAAAAAGGAGCCTAATCTAAAAGCAAAGAATTTGCTCCCAGGTTGGGAGCAAATTCTTTCCTTTTAGAGTAGACCTGTTTTCAGCGGCTTGATTTGCAGAAGGGCAAACAGAAAGTCACAAAAAGATGTCTCCCTTGTAAAAATGTTCAATTAGGTTTTTAGGATAAGAATGGTAAAGACTTAAGGTGTCCAAGAACTAAGGGTAATTGTGGTAAGAAGCTTAGCATCAGGACATAGCGAGATGTCTTTATCGGGGGGTTATACCAAAGGGGAAATGGATATATTTACAAGGGAGGCAGCTCTTTCAAAAGTGCTTTGCCTCCCTTCTGAAAAGGAGCCTACTCTAAAAGGAAAGAAATTTGCTCTTAGATTCTTTTTAAGAAGGGGCTTGGTGTGCAGGAGGGCAAACAGGAAGTCAAGTTTTCTCCCTCATCAAAATGGCAAACAATCTACCAGGTATCCATTTCCCTTAAAGATTGTTTCAAATTGTCATGGGATCTCACACAACCTGTCTGGATTCTCCTGTACTGCCTCTTTGTAACTTAGATGCTTAGCAACATTCAAACTATAAACTAAATTAACCTTGCCTTGCAGAATAAATTAAGATACCATGCCCACTTCTAATTTCCAGCCAATCAGATTACTTGGTCCGGGTTTTTAATTGAAGTTCACATATTGAATGACAAACAGTGCAAATCCAGATCAGTTGGCTTCTTCAGAAGCCAACTGATCTGGATCTACACTGTTTGCTAAGACAAGGCATGCTGTGTTCAGCAAGAGTAGGATTAAAATATTTAAAAACAAGCAAGTCTTATTTACAATATGGAACAAATCATCATTTTGCTGATTTTATATTTTTTAAGTCCTCACTATGTACATAGAAGATATTGTTAATACAATGTATATATTTGGATAAGTTATATCAAATAGGCAACAACGAGCTATGAGGGCAAGTCAATAAGTAACCAGCCTATCCTATTTCCAATAGACCAAGACACCCAAGATTTTCATGCCTTGTTTCAGTACATGTTTTGGGCCTGAGGGCAAAATTGCACCCTTATCGTGTCATTCACTCATAAGATATTGAATGTCAAACATGGCTAGCGATGCAAAAGTAAGCTTTTCGTCAAAAGTTGAGTACCATGCTGTAATTCGGTACTTGTATTTGAAAGGGAAAACAAGTCAGGAAATTATTTGCGAGTTGACCAATATTTATGGGTCTTCTGCACCATCATATGCACAAGTTAAGTTCTGGGTTGGGGAATTCAAACGCAGTAGAACGTCTTTAGAAGACGAAACCAGGTCTGGACGCCCATCAGATGCTACCGATGAAGAAACGTGTAACAAAGTACGGGATCTGGTGTACTCTGATAGGTGAATTAAGGTGGAAGAAATAGCAAAGGTGAATTAAGGTGGAAGAAATAGCAAATGCATTACACTTTTTACATGGTAGCATTCAACAACTTCACATGATCGCTTGGGCATGCACAAGCTAACAGTCCGTTGGGTCCCAAAATCCCTTAGCGAAGAGCAAATGGCAACCAGAGCATCAGTATACAGCGCATTGTTGAAGCGGTTTAGGTCAAAGGAAGATGATTTCCTTTCACGTCTGGTGACTGTAGATGAGACCTGGGTCCATTATTATGAGCCAGAGAATAAAGCTCAACGTCGCTAGAGTGTAGGGCCGGGGTCACCGAGGCCAAAGTTCAAAGGGCAACCCTCTGCTGGAAGGTGATGGCAGCTGTATTTTGGGATGTACAAGGTGTTATTATGTTGGACTTTCTAGCAAAGAAAAGTACAATAACCGGTGCGTATTATGCAAATTTGCTCGACTAACTGAGAATTGTGATCCATGAAAAATGCTGAGG
The DNA here is from genome assembly GCA_964016985.1 of Anodontia alba. Taxonomy (NCBI): domain Eukaryota; kingdom Metazoa; phylum Mollusca; class Bivalvia; order Lucinida; family Lucinidae; genus Anodontia; species Anodontia alba. The sequence continues at coordinate 109,698,443 of OZ024821.1, read as the reverse complement.
TAAACTCTCCAAAGGGATTCTGCTCCAACAGGACAATGCGAGAGTCCACACTTGCAAAATTGCAATGGATGCTGTGAGCGGAATGGGTACGAGCTAATACCGCACCCCACCTATTCTCCGGACTTCGCTCCTAGTGACTATTTCCTATTCCCAAACTTGAAAAAGGATATCCGTGGACGTCATTTCCGGTCTAATGAAGAAGTCGTGGTGGCAGTTGAGGAGTGGGTCAGAGACAAGGACCCTGGCTTCTTTAGTTATGGGCTGATGGCACTGGAACACCGTTGGTCCAAGCGCATCATTCTAGAGGGCAATTACATCAAAAAAGAAGAGATCGATCTCAACAAGAAAAAGTTAGGCTGGTTTTTTATTGACACGCCCTCGAATATCTAGCTTAAAGATGTCATTGCAACTTCTAAGCAGATATTTTAATATTGTTTCGTTGATCATCTTTTTTTGATCTTTTATTCTAAATAATTGGACGACATACTAGAGCAAAGATTACACATCACAAAAACATCACGAAAACATACCTATATAATTTTGACCCCCTGTAAACCCCACTGTTATATAGTAAAATTGGGGTTTACAGAGGTATAAATTATTTTTCTTGTTTCTGCTCCAAAACATAGATTGTGGGTACTCACTGAGGAGTTCTAATGAGTACCCACAATATATGTTTTGAGCAGAAATATGAAAAATATCAGAGTTTTTTTTATCTGAAAACTTTCAGTTTTTGGACGTGAAATTTTCTATATATTTGAATAGGTGTGTTTTTGTAATGATAGACCCAGATCAGGCCTGCACTGTCTTGGACTCTGCTTATGCAAATAACCAGATAGTCAAAGTTTTAAGACATATGCAGTCTATAAGGTAAATGACTCCTGTGTTTAGGAGTATACATAGGCATTCTTTTTCAGGTTCTGTCAATGCTTATGTGTGTACATACATATTTCTGTTTACCGGTATGTTATGGTTTTCATAAACAATAACAAATGTGTGACAAGAAGAGTGCATGTACTTCCAGACCCATTTGCCTTTTGTTTTTTTCTTCTCTATATATTGTGTATGTATAACAGGACAATCTCCATAAAGAGTATAGTTTACTATAATGACCCAAAGTATTGGGACAGATAGGTCTTTGCAAATGCTGTAAACCCAGATCATAGGCAGTAGAATACAGCGGCTGATCAGGGTCTACACTGTTTGCCATAAATAGAGCAATATTTCAGATAGATCAACAGGTACTATATTCGAATAGACTATTTTTTAATTTTAGGAAAAGTATGGTAAGTAGATAAGGTGTCCCAATAATTAGTGGAAATATGGTAATTCTGATAAATGGGGACCTTCTGGAGGCAAAAAGCACACCTAGTAAAGAAAAATGGCAGTCTTATTTTTATTGAGTCTGTTCTTGAATTGTAATGTAAGAAGCAACACTGCTTACCCTTCCTAGCCCATGTGTGTGTGATACTCTCTTTTTATCTAAATCAAGGCAGCTCAGTGATCTAAAAGGACCAAAAAATAAAAATGACACAAAAGTGAAGTACTTGTAGGGATATGTTTCATTACGAAAACATGCCTCTTCAAATATTTTGAAAATTTCACCACCAAAAAACGAAAATTTTTCAGATAAAAGTTCTGATATTTTTTCATATTTCTGCTCAAAACATAGATTAAAGGTACTCATAAGAACCACCTCAGTGGGGTTTATTGATTGATTGTGTTGGGGTTTAACGACACGTCAACCCTTGAGGGTCATTTTGTGTCGTCTCCCAGAGAAAGGGAGAAAAGAGATAGAAGAGAGAGTAGAGGAGATGAAAGAGAGGGACAGGGAAGAAAGAGGAACAGGAATGAAAGTGAAGAAACAGAAGAAATAAAAACATTCCCCCTCTACCCTTACCCACTACAAGGATAGCAGGCCTTGCCCAACTGTAAGCCAATATCAGTTGGACGCCCCGGTGATGTAAGATACACAGCACCTTCGCACCACCCAACCACCCCACAGTGGGGTTTAAGTGGGTCAAAATTATATAGGTATGTTTTCATGATGTACAGCTGCCACATAGCAGTTAACATCAGTTGTAGTAAATGTAAATAAATTTTGAAAGGATGGATCCGTTGCAAGCAAAACGTACATCTTACAAAGGAAAATAGCAGACTCAGTTTTATTTAACACTTAGCACTCTGGCTATAATTTTCAGCAGACGACATATTGAAATATTTTCTTATTTTTTCGAAAAAACAAGTTTTGACATTTTATGCAAATGGAGACAATCTGCAGGAAATGTCAAATCCTGTTTTCTGGAAAAAAAGAGAAAAATATTATCAGTTAATCATCTGCTGAGCTTGCCCAGAGAGTTGTAAGGTTTAGTTCAAAATGCAAAATTAAAAGGGTTAAACAAGGCAAAGTATTGTAGAGCAATCCATAGTCATCTATTTGATGACCTATGCATCCAGGTTTCAGCATACTTGTAGAAGTCAGAATTTACTTCACAATACCAGCTTTACTAGATTTACTCATACAATAACTTTATAGGCATAGGTCACACAGTACAGAAGATATGCACTGGACAAGTTTTTGTATAACATGGGTCAGAGATTAGTATATGTGAAATAGTCCATATAGTATTGGATATGGTAGTTCGGAGGACAATATATAGGTAGCAGTGACCTGCTTTTGAATATGTGGCACACCGTCTTTCAAAGATGATCCCATACATCAACTATGGTAAGATTAAGCTAAAAAAATGCAAGAGGTATGTAGCAGAGAAGTGTTTGAAAAATGGGGCGTATTTTGTTATGCCCCTCAGCGTCTGTCCGTCTGTAAACTTTTTCCAGAAAACTCCTCACATCCGATTAAGCTGAAACTTGATACATAGTTAGTCCATGATGTGGTGCAGCGCATATTATTTCGAGGTTACAGTCCACGAAATATTAACAGAGTTATGCCCCTTTGAAAACTTTTGTAAACATTTCGTTTCCAGCTAACTCCTCCTACAGTTTATATCCAATCAAGCGGAAATTTTTTATATTGTTAGATCATGATATTGTTAGATTCGTTTCCAGCTGACTCCCCTATAGTTTCCATCAGATCGACCTGAAACTTGATTTATAATTAGACCATGATATAGCGGGCCCCCGTAGCCTAGTGGATAAGAGAGTTGACTCTTAATCCATTAAGTTTCTCATCGCTGTGGTTTGAGCCTCGCTCGGGTCATATGTGGGAAAGCCAAGTTCTGCTTACGGATGGTCAGGTGGTTTTTCTCCGGGTTCTCCGGTTTTCGCCCACCTTCGATGAACGATCGGCTCGATATAAGTGAAATATTCTTGAAAGGGCCGTAAAACCCAAATAAAAAAAAAGACCATGATATAGAGCAGTGCATATTGTTTCAAGGTCACGGTCCACCAAATATTAACAGAGTTATGCCCCTTTTAAAATTTCTATAAACCTTTTGTTTCCGGCTAACTCCTCCTGTGGATTACTTTTTATTAAGCTGAAACTTTATTAATAGTTGCACCATGATGTGGAGCAGTGCATATTATTTCAAAGTAACAGTCCACCAGATAGTAGCAGAGTTACGTCCGTTTGAAAATTTCTGTAAATGTTTTGTTTCTGGCTAACGCCTCATGCTGTTTACAATGTACATTTGATCAAGCTGAAACTTAACTTATAGTTAGACCATGATGTGGAGCAGCACATATTGTTTTGAGGTTACAGTCCAAGAAGTATTAGCAGTAATGCCCCTTTGAAAAAATTCATCAGCTAACTCCTCCTATAGATTTCATTAGATAAGTTGAAACATTGTAAAAAGTACACCATGATACGGAGCAGCGCATACCATTTAGAGGTTACAGTCCACTAAATGTTTCCTCCTAGTTAACATCCCATCAAGCTGGAAGGTATTTTATAGTTAGACCATGATGTGAAGCAGCGCACTTTGTTTTGAGGTTACAGTCCACCCAATATTAATAGAGTTATGTCTGTCAGTCCATCCGTATAAACTTTTCTTTCCGGGCAAACCCCTCTTATTCTATGTCAGTATAGATGCTACATCTGATTACTTGCCACGGGCGTATGATGCCCCGCTTGCGGGGCTCTTGTTGTAAACTAAGGCAGGACTCGATATATATCAGCGCACAACACGTTTTCTGACATTGCGGCCTAACTGTATGAGACAACTTTAGAATCGCACAGTGCAGCGTTGCATCTAATGGGACCTGCCAGCATTATAATAAAACTAATCACGACGAACTATGTAAAGAATGACATATTCAGTGGATCGTCGGCGTGGAGTTATGGTCATTGTGACTGAGTCCCTGTTAGGGAGGAAGTTTATGCCGGGTTTGATAAGTAAAGATCATCAAAAACAGCGCTAATAGCTAGGGTTGGCGTAAAAAGTGAAAATCTCTATAGACCTTGAACTACAGATCAGGGAGGAAGTAGCCGTTTCAATCCAAACCAAGTTAATATAACATTTTGACGCAAGTGGCCGTGGGTTGACACACCGTTAAACCTGAACTTCTCATCACCATGCCAAATTGTTTTTTTTTTGTGTTTTTTTTTTTTTAATCATGCAGTTTATCACAAATGAAGCTAAGCGCTAGGAATAACGTAAAAGTAACGACATCATTAGACCGTGAAATATAGGTCATGGTCATAAACTGACATTGTTGAGTTCATGTCAGGGGAAAAGCCTGTGTCAAGTTAGATAATTATAGATGTCACATTTAATCAGAAACTGAGCTAAACCCTATAGCTGGTGTATAACTGGTAGCCATTAGACTATGAAATATAGGCCAGTCATTTATACTGCATTGTTAAGGGGTAATGATAAGGAGAAGCTGTATGCCTTGCTTAATTCCAAGATACCTGTATGTGTAATAGTTATCGGAAATGGACCATGAAGCAAAAGTCGACGCAAATGTTGATAGTTGGACGAACCTGAGACGGACGGACTGAAAACCGGACCCCTGTATGGCACCTGCAGGTACGACAATGAACTAGTTAGAAGTACTTTCAGATTTATACAACTGTGAAGTGAAATTTTGCATAGCCACTGCTAGCTAAAAATGCGATGATAACATCTGAAGTACTAGTGTACGCGACGATCAACACAACTCACACATACGCATAGTTCGAGCATGCGCAAACAGCACAAATTCCGATTCATCCCACGTATGCGCTGTCTCGCCCGGGCATTTGCTTTCCATTGATACACTCTCTAGTGTCCAGTGATTCTATAACCTGATCAGACGGATGCGCAGGCTGATCTGGGCCTTCGCTGCCCGCATATGCTCGAAGACAAGTTTTCGCATGACGCCTAAGGTCGGATACGTTTGAAAACGAGCGCCTTGGTTTAAGCAACAGATAGCGTCGGAGCATCTAGCGGAGCATCATCCTTTCTATATCTCTTATTTACTAGGTAGGTCTTTGGTTCGACTCCCCCTCGATTCAGGTCTTATGATCCTCTTATATAGTGTTCCATTGCAGAGCATTTCTCATATTTTCACCGTCCTGCAATATTAAACTGATATAACATTCATGAGATCTTTTTAATAACGTCGTGTTATATGGCCGTTCTCATTTGAAGCCAACGTTAACTTGTACAGTATTTACCCAACTGTCCTTTTGACAGAAAGACGTTTTTTGCTTGGCGTTTTATTTTAAACGAAAATATTTTGTTCTGAAAGACCATATCTTATCAGAAACCATTTGTCTTTTCTGTTTCTGTGTTTTGTTCTCAAATATGTACCCAAAAATTAAATTTATGGCCAAAAATTTGTCTGACCTATGCAATTTCTATAGTAAAGTGATTTCTTGAAATTTTTTACTAAGAAAGTAGTTTTCAAGTTTCTTTATAGAATTTAAATTATTGATGTTTTACAACAATATTGTGAAACTTTTAGAAAATTTGAACAAGCGGAACTTGTTGAAAATCTGACTCCAAGTTACCTACCCTACAGATTACTATGGGGAAAAGTGAAAATACTTGATTTTTTAAAAACCAATGACTGGAATAAAACTTGTGCTTAGGTAGTTACGGCAAATGGTTTTGCATTAAATCATGACAAAAGTTTGCAAATTTACTTCTGTGTACAGCGCCAAGCAAAAAACGACTTTCCAAAAGATGTTGAAAGGACAGTAAGTATTCGGAAGTCAGGCAAATGATGTAAACCCGGTTCAGACGCCGCAGAGGGGGACTTGTGTACAGGAACGTGAAGTTACAAAAGTTGTCTCTATTGTACAAAATGGCGGGAAATTTATTATGCCTATCACGTCCAATAAGTATTTTTTTTTTTTTTTTTTTCTTTTTTTTTTTTTGTTGTTGTTATCTGTGATCGAATATGCGCGGGCATATGTGTGCGCGGGCCGTGTGCTGAATTGGAAGCTGGAGAAGTAGAAGATCAATGGAATTATTTTTAGCGCACGAAGGAAAAATCTTGAAAAAATCTACCTAGAGGGAGCAAATTCTTTCCTTTTAGGGTAGTCCCGATTTGGAAGCGATAAATTCTTTCCTTTAAGAGCAGTTTCCCTCTGGTAAAAAAAAGCAAAATATTTTATTTTAGCTGATGTGTTTTTATGCAAATAATATCGCAGTTGAACGCTTCATGGTTATTTCATCTAAGAGAGAGAGAGAGAGAGAGAGAAAGAAACCGTCACAGTGCCAGCATGGTTAAATACATACATTTTTTTTTTTCAGACGCGTTAAAGAATATTAATGCTTAGCAGGCTTGGTTGAATTTTCAACAGACGCCAATTTGATTTGATTTTTTTTTTTTTTTTTTTTAAATAAAAAATCTAGACGTTGAATCGACGTTGTGTCAACGGTCTGTGCCCGATGGGTTTGAACGGTTAATAGTAAAACCTTTGGGTTGGTTCTATATTAGAATATATATTCAAACTTTGTCCTTAATCTTGATGCATTTCTGAGGATGTATTTAGGATGCTTTGATGAGGGCCTGTCTGTATTTAACAGTAGTCTCAGTTTATTTTACCTTTACTACTCTTAGGGAAAATTCAGCAGACAACTAAAAATAGTCTTTTGACAATTGCCTGAAATGGCAAAGCCTATTTTCTGGTAGAAATATTTGAAAATGTCGTCTGCTGCAAAATTTAACCATTCAATAATGGATATCAAACAGTCATCAAGAATCCGAGCCTGTTTTAACTCCCTTTAACCTACAACCATTACCCACAAACCACAACAAAATAAAGATCGTTTAATCTATCGACGAATCACTGACTGTTCCAGACATACACAGTCCGTGACCTCTGTCAGACCTTGAAGGGAATGCAGATAGATCTATTGTATTACCAACCCGATTCTGCTGAAGCGGGAATTCAAATAATTTAATCAATAGGTAGTTTATTCACCTATTGAGCGAACAGCGTAGACCGAAGGGCTAGATAATTTTTAAACTATAAGGCGAGTGTATTTTAAAATGAATTCAGTTTCATATCTGTCAGCAATTATGAGATTTTTTTAAAATAATGGAATATATTTCCGCCTTTTTCACTTTCTACAAGCAAATTCTGCAATAAAAGTACCTTTCTTTTTTGCATAAAACTGGCCGGTTTCTTCTCAAACAGAGCACCAGTTGCGAATTTATCTATGGTCAGAAACTAAAAATAGACTACTTTCGAGCTAAATAAGATTGCCTCCCTTTAACTGTCGGAAACACGGTTAACCCTTAAGCTGCCAATCACAACAATAGTCGTCTTTGTTGTCTGCTTGTGATTTTATTAGTCATTTTGGTCCACACTGTCTGCCTGTCTGCAAATATAGGTTTGAAAAGTTTGCAAGTCAGCGGACGACATAAACAGACGACATTTTCAGATGCAGGTTTTCTTGGTTAAAAGCGCGACACTATCTGTGCAACGTGATCAGTTTTCGCTATCCATTTTTACAAATTACTGGATATTTTAGGATAACTCCAGTTATTATCTCCACCAATTACGACACTAATTGGTCGATGGTTATGGCCTTTGTCTGTTTCACTGATCGTGCAGATTTATTAAAGGCTGGTTTGGGTCTTCGAACACTGCACATGCAGATCAATTTTCCTCTGGCGAGGTGCATTCAGTAGGGGGCTTTTTATCTACAAGCCCGGGCCCCCGGGATTGTTTTTTTTTTTTTTATTGTGTTGGGGTTTAACGACACGTCAACCCTTGTGGGTCATTTTGTGTCGTCTCCCAGAGAAAGGGAGAAGAGAGATAGTAAAGGAGATGAAAGAGAGGGATAGAGGAGAAAGGAAAATGAATGACAGTGAAGAAACAGAAGAAATAAAAGCATTCCCCCTCTACCCTTACCTGCTGCAAGGATAGCAGGCCTTGCCCAACTGCAAGTCAATATCAGTTGGACGCCCCAGTGATGTAAGATACACAACACCTTTGCCTCACCCATCCACCCTGTTTGATTTGAAACAGACTGCATTTGAAAAAAAAAAAAATAATAATAATAATCGCGGAATGGACTCTGTAATCACCCCGGGGTGGGGGGTGGAGGGGCGGTTCTCTGAACACATAGATCTACATAGGCTGGGCCCCAGCATCTAGTATTTAACACCCCCTCCCCCCCCCCCCTCCCCCCCTCTCAAAAAAAAAAAAAAAAAAAAAAAAAAAAAAAAAATCCAGTATATCAGCCATACCCAACCCAAAAAATATCATATTCGGTATATCAGCCATGTTCCCCTGCTTTCTTTTTATATAAGTGTGGTTTTCATTTATTTTTCCTGTATAATGATTGTAAATAGTAATATAAGTGCTTTAAACAGTTTCCAACAGCAGCTCCATCTTTAATGGCATTGACCTGATGCACAGCAGAAATATAGCTGTTAAAACTAAATAAAAACACCTATCATTTCAACAGACAGTTCTAACCCCGATTCTTAATGTACCCCTCAAAACGTACGGAGAGAATTTTGATTGCCCCCCAACCCATCCCCGCAAAAAATAGTTTTGAAATTGGCCCCCGCAAAATACCTGCAAATGCCACCCCCCCCCCCCCCCCCCCCCCAAAAAAAAAAAAAAAAAAAATAGCCACTTTTTTCCCCAAACCCCACAAAAATAGTAAAATTCAAAATTCTAAACCCCACAAAAATCGTCCTAGCCTACCCACACACACCCTGGGGTGATCACAAAGGACCAGAAAATATAAACTGCACTATTATGAAATACGGAGAGGCGGGTTTCGGCAGACACACACACGGCACTAACACCAGCTGTATAGTGAAGATAAATAGATTCTAAAGGAGCAAACATACAAAACTTAAAAAAAAAAAAAAAAAACACACACACACACACACACACAATTCCAAGTTCCAATATCGGGGGCAGACCACCTAGTTTCGGCCAATAAGGCCTCATAGTGATCCTCATATAACTAAAAAAAAAATGGAATAGGCTGTGATCAATATAAACCACTATATCGTGAAGTACGGGGAGACGTTTTATGACCGCAACACGGCACGAAGGAAATGTCATTGAGAGCAATGAATACACTCACAAAACTGAACCGTTAAGTATCAGGTTTTCTTGGTCAGACTAACCAGTTTTAGCCAATTATTCTGCTAACTTGAGAATTCCAGTTCATTTATCGGACCTCAGGGCCCGGATATCAAACGCAAAACCTCTCATCCTCTTTCAAATGTCAGTACCAAGTATGTCCGCCCCGCCTTGCAATCACTGCATCCAGTCTCCACCGCAGTGAACCGCACACGGTATCGAGGGATACACGTCTACTCTTCGCGCAATGCAGCCGCTACCTTTCGAACATTTGTAGGCTGACGTCGATGTTTACGTAGCCGTCGACTACGTACATCCACCATCCCACAATATATGCTAAATCTGATTCCAATCCGGATAACGCGAAGGTCACGGAAGAACATTGATATTATTAGTCGCCAAACAAAGGATGCACCCCAGGTCGAAGATTTCGATCCACATACTGCCTAGCATTCAAGTTTCCTTTTTTATGCCCTCGCCATTCGAAGAATGGTGGATAACCCTGTCCGTATGTGTGTGTGTGTGTGTATTTTGTCCGATCCGTAACTTGATGATTTTTTATTTTAAATGACTTGACAGAAATGTTAATAATCATGACGGAATGTGTCGCGCGCAAGAACGAGGTCTGTAGCGCCAAGGTCAAGAACACACTTAGAGGGGAAAGTTCAAAAATAAGGTCTTTTTTCGTGTTCGGTCCATAACTTTGCCATTCATCGATAGATTTTGAAATGACTTGGCAGAAATGTTGACATTCAGGAGACAATATGTCATGCGCAAGACTCCGGTCTATTGCGTCAAGGTAACACGTCAAATGTAAAACAATAGGGTATTTTTTTTTTTTCGTGTCCGGTCCATAACTTTTCCACTCCTTGGTGGATTTTGAAATGACTTGGCAGAAATGTAGACCTTCATGAGACGATGTGTCGTGCGCAAGATCCAGGTCTGTAGCTCCACGGTCAAGGTCACACTTAGAGGTCAAAGGTCAAAAATAGGGTATTTTTTCGTGTCCGGTCCATAACTTTGCCATTCCTCGATGGATTTTTAAATGACTTGGCAGAAATGTTGACCATTATGGGGATGTGTCGCGCGCAAGACACAGGTCTGTAGGTCCAAGGTCAAGGTCACACTTCGAGGTCAAAGCTCAAAAATAGATTTTGTGTGTGTGTGTGTGTGTGTCCGGTCCATAACTTTGCCACTCCTGGATGGATTTTGAATGACTTGGCTGAAATGTTGTGTATCGCGCGCAAGACCCAGATCTGTAGCTCCAAGGTCAAGGTCACACTTAGGACCTCTGACAGTAGCAATGTAAATTTGCCTACAAATTGATGGAAAATAAAGTTTAGTAAATTGCACAGTTTTTATTGCTGTGGACCTCTAATGACCCATCATTAATATTATGACATTTTTTCCCAAATAAAGTGTAATTAAAACTGTCCACTTTTTGCTATTGAAATGCTTGGAAAATGGAAAAGTTTTTATAAAGTACTGTTTACCTCAACCCCCCGTCCCCGTCCCCTTCCCCCGCCCCCCCCCCCCCCCCCCCCCCCCCCCCCCCCCAAACACACACACACCACCACCACCCCCACCCCGTGCCTCAGCTAATCCTTTTGCAGACATTTGTATATGCATAAATTTTATACAATATATGTAAGGGGCTACCTGAGGCAAGGGGGGGACGATACCCTAGAGACAAAAAACCCTGTTTTGTCACTCTCAGTTTAGCAGTTTTAAGCATAGAAAGAAGTACAGCTGTTATAAATTGAACTATCTGAACTGTTATGTCCTAGCATATTCATGTCGGTAAACTCTAAAATTTAATTGGTCCATATATTTGGTCATGTGCCTGACATCTGTTGCAGAGATGTAGCTTCCACTCATACCTTAAGCATTTAATGCCTGAGTCAATAATGTGCATTTGGAAGGCAACACAACACAAGATACATGTGCATATATTGCGTATATAGCCAATGAAGTGGAACCTACAGGTAGATGTGGGATTGGCCAAGTTCATCTGAAACACTCGAGTAAACTCTAGAACTATTTTTAGAACTTGATACAGATGCGCACGCATCGATTCAGCAAAACGACGAACTCTTCAATCCAGTACTCAACAACATGGCGGCCTCCAGTGAAATGCTTGGGTTAGTGACTTTGACAGAACTGTTGAACGAAGAAGGCGATTTCATACAGAAACATATTGCAAAATGTGTAGTTACTGCATGTGCGCTGCAAATATATAAGTGCAAACTAAAATAAACTATTTTTCTCGCTCTTTTGCTTACCTGTTGTTCTTTTCACCACCACCAGCCGCCATCTTGACATCGATTAACCCGGCGTGAAAGCGCAGGGTTCGATTGGAGATGATGTCAAAGGTGAAGTGACATAATTCGAGTAAGAACTCTGAGCGTTTTGCTGTAAACCGCGTTCATCGAGTCGACTCTAGAGTTTCAGCTGAACTCGCCCAATAGGGCTCGAGTTAAGTAGTCAGATGTATTTTTATTTCTTACTATATTGTGACAAAAATAACCTTGGTTCTTAATTATCCATATTGTCTTGTAGATCTAATGAGATTCCAAAACTTATCAATTTGCATAAAAATGGTAAAAAAAACAAAAACATACTGATATTTACCACTAGGATAACAAGCTTACCTGGAGCATCTGGTTACATATGGGGTTGCTCTCACTGCTATAGGGTATGTTAAATGTTTGGTACAAGGTTTTTATTTTTCTGTGGAAAATGTAAATTTATACCACCAATTTTAGTCAAATAATTGGCTATATACACATATATAATAAAAGTGTACTTTATAAGAATATGCATAAACACTCGCTAACATGAAAAAAATCCAAATCTGGATCAATTTCATTTTTCTAAAAATGATACCCCTACCTCCTACAGAAATAAAATGCAGGTTCTGTATAATATTTACAATTTGGCTGCTTCTGCTTCTTTATAGAACATGGTCTTCCTAAAAATACCAAATATAATTGTATGGAGAAACCACAGAAGCTGGGACAACCCGCTAAAAATAGGCAGATTGCCTATGTCACCGTCAGAGGTTCTTTCTGAGTATGTCCACTCTCTTGCATGCCTTGGTATCTTTGAATTTTCAATTTCCTTTAGATTTTCGGGTCGTAAAACAACTATCGAATAGATGTATAGAGATTCGTTGCAAAAAAAAAAAAAAAAAAAAATATATATATATATATATATATATATATATATTGCTCGGGCTACTTGAGTAAAAGGCCACGCCACCAATGAATTAGTGCAAATAATGAAGTGAACTAAAACATTAACGCATCATTAGTTGAAAATACAAGTTGAACACAAGAAATGTTCTCAAAGGACACGGATGCCCCCGCCTGAAAATTTTAAATGCAAATTGTTAACGCCTGAAAAACTTAAATGCAAACTGCTTACACTATCTCGGACGGATGGACGGACAGACAGTGGTAACACTTTGTGCCCTTTCCACCTCATCCTTGAATAGCGGGGTGCGGGCGGGGGAGGGGGGGGGGGGGAGGAGGCGCGGGGACTATGGTGTACGATACTTTCCATGAGGTACGGAACCTGATGAAATTAGTTACGCCCCATTTTCGCTGAGGCGTTTCTTTTTGGCGTCAGTACAGGTTCTGCTGCATTTATCATTAATATTCGGACACCTTAACTCTTTACCTTTCTTGTTCTATATTTTTAACGAGTACATTTTACTACCCGTTATCGACTGGCTCCTGTCTAAATGATGTATGAATTTACAAAAATCCTATGTTTTGGAATGTCCTTCTGTCTGGTTTTGACTGGTAAGGAAGATAATATGTGTAGAAAAATAGTCAAGCAAAAGTATTTGACTAAAAATGTAAAACTCGTAGCGTGGTGCCAGGCTATACACGTTGTTGTGTCTAAAATTTGCTAGGGAAGTGGCAAACAGTGTAGAACCTGATGAGACGCCGCGTTCTGTGGCGTCTCATCTGGGTCTGCACTGTTTGCTCAGGCATGTCTGTCCGAATACATATGGTAAATACGGTTAAAGGAAATGCCCTTGAGAGCAATGAACACACTCAAAGTTCAAAACACTGAAATCACTAAGTATCAAGTTTTCTGGGCCAGACTGGCTAGTTTTGGCCAATTATACCTCATCAATAACCTTCATATAAATTTTCAAAAACCCCGGATGTGCTAGGCCCATTATCAGATTCTCCATTCGTAAACCATGTTTGATATTGGTAATTTGTCATTACGAAAACACGCCTATTCAAATATATAGAAAATTTCACCTCCAAAATCTGAAAATGCTCAGTCAAAAACTCTGATATTTTTCATATTTCTGCTCAAAACATAGATTGTTGGTACTCGTTAGAGCAACCTGGGCGAGGCGGTTCTAACGAGTATCCACAATCTATGTTTTTAGCAAAAATAAGAAAAATGATGTATACCCCTGTAAACCCCATTTTTACTATATAAAAGTGGTGTTTAAGGGGGTCAACATTAAACAGGCATGTTTTCGTGATGTAAAGAGCTTCTGGCGTTATTCGAGTTCAGTTTCATTTATTTTATTGATGATGCACGAATGCAAAACAGACGCTTCACTGTCAGTCACTGCTTATGGGAGTTAGTTCGCTAAGTCATAACGCTGTCCTTTGCTGAAGATTGCAGAGACTTTGATCTGTTTACACTCTAATTGAAACAGCTTCTGTCTGAAAGGTCATGTTGAAAATTTGAATTTGGCGGCAGCATGGGTCGTGGAAGGACCTATTCTTATCTTAAGGTGGATATCTAAAGCAGCATTTTCATTCCCTGCTTTTTCGAAAGTATGTTTCTCTGTCTAGAGATGAAAAGTAATCAAAAGAACTAGTGGCTGTTCATTATCACAGTGGGGATTCCAACTGGGGAATCATTTTTGGGCCGATTGTTTACAGTCGATCCATAATATATATACACCAAAATTTCCTTAAGGTTGTTGTCCACGTGATTATCATTACAGGTTGAAATCAAACCGCGCGTTAAACAAAATCCAGGTAACTGTTATTTATAGCTGCGCTATTATTGTCACTGAAAGTGCCGTGTAAAGAGGGTAACCGAAAAACCTGAACTGGGGCATTTGCAAACAGTACAGACTCAGATCAGACGCCGCAGAACGCGGCGTCTGATCAGGGTCTGCACTCTTTGCTTAAATTACAGGAAGCTAAGAGTTAAATGAAACAGTCTTATATCCCCGTTCAGGACCATTTTCCCTGCCTACAGAGACAATAGACCCGCCAGTGCTCTCAGTGCTTTGATTTATAAAGCTGTCATTAATGCCATAGGCTAATAACGGGTGTCTCAGACAGTTGTCGCGCTCATTAAAATCCGGTCCGAAAAAAACACAAAAAAAACTTGCGAACCAGCTGGAAGAAGGGGTGGGGCGGGGGGGGGGTTCACGGGCCCGGGTATCCCCGGTAAACGGCATATTTAGATCTCCTAAATTATTAAAAAATAAATGCAATGTTGGTGAAGAATGTATCAGTCATGCATTTTTATGTAAATTTGACCAAAATCGGATAAAAAGTGAGCCTTCGGGAGTTAAAAACGCTTAAATATATCAAAACCATTATCAAGAGCGTCGTTATTTTGAATATTTAACTCTTTCGGCGCCAAATTTCAGACGACATTTGTCGTCTGCTTTTTTATTTTAACAAACTATCGTTTGGAAAGACGTTTATTTGTAAAGTTGAAAGACAGAATGTCAAACAGCGTAGATCCAGATGAGACGGCTCATTAAGCCGTCTCATCTGTATCTATGCTGTTTGCAAAAGCCTATTATTATCGCCTGTGGCAGTGAAAGAGTTAATGAGGTTCTGCATGCAAAGAAGAAGAAAATAATGAGGAGTTCAAGCAAAACCCATATATACACTTATAGAGGTTGAATAGTCTTAAAAATATTATTTGTTTAGGTTTTGCATATTTAATTAAGGCTTTATGACGTCATTAACCAGACTCTGGAAGGAATTTAACTGAGTTATAACTGAATGATAACTGATGGACAACCTCAAAGGAGAAGCAGGGGTCAATATGGTTGCCAAACCCACAGATAAAAAAGGTCCACATGCCAAAACACCCTTTTCAGTGGACATTTATTATCCACCTGCGCCTGTATAAAGGGATCTACAGACGAGGACAGCTCGGTCGGCAGTGTGGTTTGTCACATGCTGCACACCTTTGTCTCGTATATTCGAGTCCAGCTAGGATCATAAAGACACAGATATTTGTGAATAGGAGTTCCCTCCCGGTTGCGATGGTTTCACATTGAAGTACTTCCCATTCATTACGAAAACATGCCTATTCAAATATACTGAAAATTTTACCACCAAAAAAATGAAAATTTGCAGATGAAAATTTCTGATATTTTTATTATTTCTAATCAAAAACATAGATTGTGGGTACTCGTTAGAACCACCTCGGCAAGGCAGTTCTAACGAGTACCCACAATCTATGTTTTTGAGCAGAAATAAGAAAAAAAAATTGTATACCCCTGTAAACCCCAGTTTTACTATACAAAAGTTGGGTTTAAGGGGGTCAAAATTATATAGGTATGTTTTCGTGATGGTTATAAGATGTTTAATTATTTTAACTATCATCATTTTCTCGTTTACTGCAAGTTTCTGTAGAACTTTCTGGAAAATCATGTTTACAATAACAAGTTGTTTATGTTCTTTTTAGAACTTTCCAGAAGGAATGTTCTGGATTGAGCTATTTTTGGTATGTCATAGAACATTTAAAATGTTCTTGACTAAAACCAGAAAATGAGTGATGCCTCTAGCAAATTCTTTATGTAGAATGTTCTTTCATAATATACAAGGGAAACTTTTTCATATGGGCATCTCTGTACACTTTCATCAGAAATTATTCTACACTGGATTAATATTTTATTCATTCTGGAATTAAACTCTGAATTCAGGGACATTAAATTGTGGGATCAGAAACTGTTATTCGAAGGATTTGTTTTAGAAATTCTTGTGGATTATTTCTGATGGAATTAGTGAAAATAAATTTGAAAGGTACTACTTACTTATATTTTCTGTTTTGCACATTGTCTTATTTGTTTTGTTATCAATAAATATTGTAAATAATATTAAAGCTTGTTGCTGGTTGCTGGTTTCACTTTCATTACTTTCTCGGTACGCCTGGCTCGTAACACCACATACAACTGGAAACTACCCAATCTTTCCGATGCCTTCGAAGTGTTTCTCTGAGGTTATAGTCAGATGTGACTGGTTCAGAGTATTTGGGGGAAAGAAAGAAAGAAAGAAAGAAAGAAATACTATATGTAGGTTTGCCAATAAAATATTCTATTCTATTCTAAAATAAAATTTATGATTGGCCGACGATCGGACGGCTTTTATACCCGACCCGGTCCGGGTTCTGATCGGTACTGGATTTTATCTGGTTTATGCGCTTGCGCAATCTTATCAGGAAATGAAAGTAGATCAACAAATATTTGACAAGGTGCATTTGTTTACACCACTTAACCTAACTCTGAGATGAGAGGCTAACAAATCAAGCTTTTGAAAGATATACAGGCGTTGAAAGTAAGAATGGTATCCTAGAATTACATAAAATTTAAGGTATCAGTTTTCAGTCAGTGAATATCATCATCCTCATACAAGTTACATATATCAGATAGCTGAGACTTGGTCTGAAGACAGAAGTAGACATAGCATCCGTACCGCTGTATTTCGTTCAGGGTCATTTTGGCCCAGAGTCATCTCTACCCTGAGTCGTTTCGGCCCGTTGTCGTTTCAATTAATTTTGGTGGGTCGTTTTGGCCTGATTTTTTCGAAGTCCCTCTAAGATAGGATTGATAGGTTAAACAATAATTTGGTTGTTTGATGAAGAGTCTAGTGGTGTCATAAGTCGTGGTTGATAGGGTATAGCCTTTTTCTGTCAAGTCTGTTTTATCTCCAGACAGAATCTAGGCCTTCACTGTTCACATTATGTGGTAAGGCTCCATAACTCCAGATGGCATAAACTGCACTTATTTCTCAGTGAAAACATAAATTATGAGTGTCTTGTAGAGGTGCTTCTAATGAGTAACTGCATTATATTGTTTCATGGAGAAATAAGTATTTTCGTTATCCGGAGCTTTAAAATGTTAAGACTTTAAATAATCTCGTTAAAAAAAAAAAAAGACAATCTGTTTTAGAATATTGTCATTACAAACTTGCCTAGTGCTTTAGAGATTAAAACAATTCACTTTTAGGTAATCTTGGTTATTTGGTTTGGAGTTTAATGGCCCACTAAATACTATTATGGTTATGTCCTCCAGCATTTGTACCTTTTTAGGACTGTCCAGCCGCTATTCGCCGAAAAAGTCAAATGTCAAACAAACTATATTTAACTAACACACATGGGTTTTCA
The DNA here is from genome assembly GCA_964016985.1 of Anodontia alba. Classification (NCBI taxonomy): domain Eukaryota; kingdom Metazoa; phylum Mollusca; class Bivalvia; order Lucinida; family Lucinidae; genus Anodontia; species Anodontia alba. Next base: position 109,680,538 of record OZ024821.1, on the reverse strand, counting down.
CACTTCAGTTGATTGATTGGATTATCACTAAGGATGAAAGACTAACTACAACTGACCGGAGTTTTCTCACCTTGATGAATTGATTACCAAGTATCAAAACAAAATGTACATCAATAATAATTGCTGCATTTGAGTTATACTTTTTAATCAATTATATCAAGGACATACATGCCATACCTCACACTGTGAGACAAAATCTCACAGAATTTTGGCCCTTCTAGATCCCATTTCCCATAAGATTTTCAAATCTCACAGAATTTTCATATCATTTAATAAGCTACTTTTTGAAGAATCAGAAATAAATCACACATTAGCATGGCTATCCCAAGCTTTACTCATTAAAATAATGGCTTTTAACTTACTTCTGTAAGCTTGAAAGTGATTTTCATAAAAATCTCACAGAATTTCATCAAATCTCCCCTAAAAATTTGCAAAATCTCACAGATTTCTGTCAACAGCTAATGGCATGTATGCAAGGATGAAAGATTATCTATCTGTCTATCTGTGTCTGTCAGTCTATCTATCTAAACATTTTACTTTAAAAAGAAGAAACCTATCCAATCCATCCATACATACATAGTTACGTACATACATACGTTATCTGTCCGTCCATCCGTCTCTGTATAAACCCGTTACTATATCTCTAAACAATGAAATGGGAAAGACCTATCTATCTTTTCTGGCATCATCCATCCATCTGTCCTTCCGTCCACCTTATAAACCTATTTCGGCCAATTTTAGGGTTAATATGGGCAGAAACAACTCAGGGGCCAAAATGACCAACCCCTAAAATTGGCTGAAATGACCCAGGCCAAAACGACCTGCAGAAACGACCCAGGACCGAAATGAACCGGAACCCCATATTTAGCTGGTCTCTGTGGCTCAGTTGGATGCGCATCCAACCGGTGATCAGGAGGTGGAAGGCTCGTCCCTGTCAAGTCCTCCAGCATTGCTTTGTGGAGATTGATCATGAAATATTGAAGGTTTATGAAACGCACAAACTGAAACAAAGACAAAAATTTCCATCCTAGATAGGAATACCAACATGTGTTTAATTGTTTGATTTCAAGACATGTGGCCGTATGTACAGCTCTTGAGTGCGGAACGTAATGCTCCATGCCAGTGAGGCTTGGCCATTGACAAAGCCAGATACCTCCAACGTCTTTAGCTGAATGACAGGGCAATGATCAGACAGATCTGCAATTTCAAGCTGCAAGATATTGTCAACATCACATCCAGTGATCTACTTGAGCGGCTTGGCATTGAGGATCTGGACCTCATTCTTAAGGAGAGAACGTTCTGCTGGTATGGACATGTGGAACGCTCCAATGGTGCAGTCAAGACAGTCTGTGACATATAGATTGATGGAAAGCTTGGGCCTGGGAGGCCCAAGATGACATGGAAGCAGCTGACAGAGAGGGATTGCAGAGAGTGGAAGCTCTCAGCTATCAACCCTCATGATAGACACACATGGAGATCTGCATGGTGTGAGGTCTGCCATGTTGCAGCAAGCCAGCTACCTGGAAGGGGGCCCACTGATGTGGATGTTGCCCGTGTACCTGCACGTTAGTCAAAAATCTGATGATGATGATGTGTGTTCATTGTGGATTTCATACTATGAGATATTAAATATATAATATCCAAGAGAAAAAATGAAAAATATACTTAACAGAGCCCCATAATAATTTTGCAGGCAGGTGGATGTTTGCACCCCCCCCCCCACCCCACCCCCAAACCCAGTGCTTACAGAAAGAGACATTTGTCCCCCAACCCAGTGCCTGATTTATCCAGCACTGCATATTTTTGTATTATCTGTTCATTCTTGGTTCATTTCCACAACATATCATTCAAGAAGTACATTTTTCAACAATTACTGATTTTCAATTGTTAAAATCTCTCTTATTATTGTAAATCCTCCATGCAAACCAAATAAGAAAGTCACTGATCTTTAGCTGCAAGCTACTATTTACATGTAGTTAAATAATTATAAGTTAAAGGTATTTATTAATTTGTTAATTATATTAATCCATGTCAAGCAATCATTGAATTCTTACGGACAATTACCCACCAGGACAATTTCCCTTCTGGACAACTACCCACATTTTCCAATGTTTTTTTTTTTCACTTTTGGATGTTGATAAAATAAATTTGTGGTTGTATTAAATCTTTAATTCTTTTCCATTTCTTCGTTAAATATATCCATAATATTGTAGAAATAATTTGTTTGTGTTTAGTTTAGGTTTTACGACCCAGTCAACCCAATGGGGTCATGTCAAGCGTGGTCAGTTTACCTAACCACACGTTTACTGGACATGCTTAGTCCTCTAAGCGGTTAACCAGTATTGTGCACATTCTATTTTGCCAGAAACTGACAACTGCCTTTCTTGAATCAGTGGAAGGGAAAAAGTGACAATATTTCACAATCAATCCCCACGAAAGAATGTTGCTGACCTCGGTGGGGGTTGAACCCGCGACCTCCTGGTCTCCAGTCGGACAGCGCATCCAACTGAGCCACCGAGGCAGGCCATTGTAGAAATAAGTTGTATATCACAAATTTATAGACTTTAGTATGGATGAATTTTCAAAAGTCTTTAGAAGTCTTCGGCTGAAATCTCAAACTCATTATCGGGCCCTCTGAATGTATTTGGTTTTCAAAGTTTGGCAGTAGTATACATATTGTATTTCTGATTTCTTCATGATGTTCAAATGTTTTGAAAACTTTGAAATAAAAGATAAAATTGCTCATAATGAGCCATTTCACTTTTTTTTTTTCGTATACAGTTGGCTAAATTATTGTAAGAATTTAACAGATTTGTTATTGCTTCCATTTGTAACGGTGTTTTTAAAATACATTTGCTGCCATGTGTCAAATTTTGTTTCATGCTTTAATGGATGATGGATACCTTTTCATTGCAAGGTCCATTAGAAAAAAAAATGCTTTCATCCTTTCGTCTTTGATACAAAGTCATTTATGATTTATGAACAAAAATATACCAAAGGAAACTTATTTAAAAACTGCAAAATCATTTTTGAAAAAAAAAAAAAAATCTTTAATTTCATCTCTTCATCTCTGATACAAAGTCATTTTCAGCTAAAACTCTTGAATAGATACAAAATCATTTTTACCAATAAAACAGAATAAATGAATGAAAAATATTCTGGGATGCATTCTCAACTGGGTGGGTAGGTGGGGGCAAATGTCCAGAGTGGGGGTGCAAATGTCCGGGTTGCATTTTTAACTGGGGGGCAAATGTCCATAAATGTCCTGGAATCTTCAGAAATGTTAAAATGATGAATTTGATAATTTTCATATATTTATTGTGTTTCAAAAAATAGAACATGTAGAAAATTGAAAAAAAATGACTGTAATGTCCATAATCCAGAGGTGCAATGGGCTAGAGGAAACACTACATATTGGGTGTGCTTATTCAGTAACAATCAGCGTGTGCCTGCAGTAAAATATGTCCATACATACGGAGGTCTTTATTTGTGTTGAGGTTTTACGGCCCTGTCAATCCATAAAGGCAATGTCAAGCGCAGTCGGTTTACCTAACCACACTTTTTCCTGGGCATGCTTAGTCCTCTAAGCGGTTAACCAGTGGTTTTGCACATTCTTTCTCCAGAAACTGACAACTGCCCATCTTGAATCAGTGGAAGGGAGAGAACGACCATAGAAAATACTTCATGATTAGTCTCTATGAAAGAATGTTGCCGGACCTGGCAGAGATTGAACCCACAACTTTCTGATCAACAGTCAGGTGGGTATCCAACTGAGTCATGGAGGTCGGCAAGTCACATAAGGGGAAACAGTACTTTTTTTAGCTTGACCTAACAAAAATTGTCTTCAGAATACCCCTGGTATCTGGGACTTAGCTTGCTTTGCTTGATTTTTCTTTTCTTTTTTTTTTTTTTTTTTTTTTTTTTCATTATTTTTCAGAAAAGACAAATCTAAATGGAGCAGCAGGATTGGCCTATCACTGGTGTAGTGGTTGTTGCTGACATTGGACGATGTCCTGCAGGATTCACCACGGTAATTTACCAGCAATTTTTTATCGTATTATATATACTTGGGGAAAAACATTCATTATCCCCACATTATTTTTGGAAAAAAATTAGGGATCATGTGGTGTCAGCTTTCGAGTCATGTGTCTGTGCATTTGTATTGATGCTATATCCTCCTCGGCTGTTAGTCCAGCAAAGTGAAACTTGGACATGTTTAGGATACATGTGTAGCTGTCCAAATCAAACATTTGGTTTGATACCTCATGGTGGGTCCAGAGGGGGATGGGTGGGTCAAAATTACAATTTTTCCAAACATGATCATGTAGCATATCAAATTGAATGACATATAGAGTAGAAGGAATACTACATTATTTGACATTCCACAAAAGATATTGTGAAACAAACACTTACAAAACAAAAATTTTGCTAAAAAATAAAGTACATGTATGGACTTAATTGTTCCAAATTTTAGGATATTAAAACCCTTGTCCTGCTGAATAAAATAAGATGCCAGACCCACGTCTAATTTTCAGCCAATCAGATCGCTTGATCTGGATTGTTGCTATAAATTCACATACTTAATGGCAAACAGTGCAGATCCAGATCAGTTGGCTTCTTCAGAAGCCAACTGATCTTGATCTACACTGTTTGCAAATGCAGGGTATATCCGGGTTCAGCAGGACAAGGGTTGTATTTGCAAATAATAATGTCCTTGGTCAGGCTTTGTAGCTACAGAGGCTAGTTTGGTCTACTCTGTTCCATAAGGCTGGTTTTTGTCATAGCTCCAGATAAGAGGGTTATCCAGATAAATATGTTTCTTATTTTTCAACAAAAATGTATGTTTTACCAGTAGGCACTCATTAGAAGCACATCAGTGGGGTGCTACTAATCAGTACCAACAACATATGTTTTTGTGAAGAATTAAGGAAAATATGCAACTTTAGTTGATTTCTTATTTTACCTTAATTGCCCTAAATATCTGGACAGTTTACCCGTAATTCCTTATTGTACTTAATGTATTTACTCTTAATATTTGGACACCTTTTTAACTTAGCTCTAGATAAGATGCTTTTTTTTCAGTCCAAAAGTATTGATATTTTTTATCTAATTTCTCTGCGAAAACATGTTGTGGGTACTCATTAGTAGCACCTCACCAAGGTGCTTCTAATGAGTACCCACAACATATGTTTTCATGGAGAAATACTGTACAAATGTAAGAAAAATATTTACCTGATACCAACTCTTATCTAGAACTCTCCTTACCATTGAACAAGTCCATTTCTTGTTGATGTGTCTAAAATGCTGGATGAGTTGCAAACAGTGGAGACCTTGAACAGACACTTTATTCTGTAATGTCTGATCTGGGTCTACACTATTTGCTGAAGCCTGTACATCCATGTACTTTTGTTAAAAAAGGTATCCAAAAATTGGACCCAGTTATTTGACTTTCTTCCAAAGTATGTACACTACAACCTCTCTAACATGGTTCGTTATAACACGGTTTTTGATATAACACAGTTCAAAGATGGATCCTAAAATGTATAGGTTATATAGAAAAATGACCATAAATGGTCATTTTTCTATAGAATCTATACATTTTTGTTGGATATAACACAGTTGTTTAACTAACACGGTTTATGCTATGGATCCCAACAATAGTGTTATAAAGAGGATGTGGTGTATCAGGCTTCTGGCTGAATGATAAACAGTGCAGATCCTGATCTGACACCTTATTCTGTGGCATTTGATGTGGGTTTATACTGTTTGCTCGGACATAACTGTCCGGATATTTATGGTAAATATAGTAAAACTATGTTACAGATTGACAGGACATATGACAAACATGAAGATGCAGATCTGTGGCGAGATGGTTGGTTTGGGAGCAGGGTAACAAGATATCTGTGTGTGGAAAGATGTGCTCCACAACCTGTAAGTAACTGGTGCCATAATTAACCTTTAAATGCCAAGAAAACTTGCATTTAAAAATGTTGTCTGTTTATGTCATCCGCTGAATATTCTTGCAAACTTAAACCTATATTTGCATACAGGCAAACAGTGTGGACCCTGATCAGACTGCTTCTAGAGGAGCAGTCTGATCTGGGTCCACACTGCTTGCAAAAATGACTTAAAATCACAAGCAGATGACAAAGCAGACGACAATTGTTGTGATTGGCAGTTTAAGGGTTAACCTTTTAACAATCTCTGGATTAATTCAGTAGGTGGCTACCAGGCTCCAGAGTGCAGTTGGTAGAGCGTTTGACTGCAGATCCAAGGATCACAAATTGGAATCCCAGCTCCCCTGCATAATTTTTATGGAGATTGATTATTAAATTATTTCTATGGTCATTCTCTCCTGCTGCTAATTCAAGAATGGCAGTCTTCAGTTACTGGTGAAAGTATGCACACAAAGTACTGGTTAACCGCTTAGAGGACTATGTCTGCATTGGAAAGAGTGTAAGTAGGTTAACTGACCAGCTTTATATGACCTTAACCATGTTGACAGGGCTATAAAACTCCAAATCAAACAATATCAGCAGATGACAAATTGATATTTTTCTTATTTTTCATGGAAAATAAGCTAAGACATTTCATGCAAATTGATTCCTAAGGGGACAACTTACATGAATTGTTAAAGTCTATTTTCTAGGAAAAGTAAGAAAACTATTTCAAAATGGTTGCTTACTGAAATTTTTATTCAGCATGCGGAACATTTAAATTTAGCACAGTTGTCACCAAAGATTGTCTGGGTTCTGGGAAAATAAGAAAAATGCTTCAAAAGTCATAAGCTGAAATTTTATCCAGCATGCTAAGCATTAACCCTTGTCATGCTGAATAAATTAAGATGCCACGCCTACTTCCAATTTTCAGCCAATCAGATTACTTGATCCAGGCTGTTTGTAAATTCACATACTGAATGACAAACAGTTTGTAAATTCACATACTGAATGACAAACAGTGCAGATCCAGATCAGTTGGCTTCTTCAGAAGCCAACTGATCTAGATCTGCACTGTTTGCTAAGACAGGGCATGTTGTGTTCAGCAAGAGAAGGGTTAATACATACGTAGAACTATCCAGTTTCAGTGATAGTAGGCCATACTGTTCTCAGTGGTGTAAAATGGAACCTGCACTAATAGTAACCTCTCAGCAATACCCATCTCCCAATAGCAGCAGCTTTTCTGCTTCTGCAGTATACTATTTTACAATATATATAACCTCTCTACAGCTACTCTCTACAACATCCATTCTTTTCCTTTTAGGTTGAGTAGACTTGAATCACAGCCGGTGGCACATCTGACTGCAGATCCAGGGGTCACAAGTTTGAATCCCAGCTTGGTCAAATAACTGTCATGGAGATTGATCATAAAATAATTTCTATGGTCATTCTCCCAATTCTATTGATTCAAGAAGGGCAGTTGTCAGTTACTGGAGCAAATATGTGCACAACTACTGGTTGCCCACTTAGAGAACTAAGCCTGCCCAGGAAAAGTGTGATTAGGTTAACTGGCCAGTTTGACATGACCATAACAGTGTTGACTGGGCTGTAAATTTTCAACTCGGATTAAAAAAAAAACAGACTTGAATTTGTCTAGTAAAGTAACTGAAATTTGTTAATCTCTGATGATGGCTGGCTTGTTATGTTTCAGGGAAAAGATGTTCTTGTCGATGTTGCAGTAATCAATGACAGAGATCCTGTTCCTGCGGGGTTTACAGTTGTGGATTATACACATGACACAAGTAAGATACATGTATATTCTTTTTGAGAGGAAATTAAAAAGCTGCAAATTGTGTAAACTCTGAGTTCCATTTGAAATTCTATCCAGCTAAAATAATGCTGTTTACTGTATAATTGTCTTTTAATCTATTTATATGAGTTCAGTTGTTCTAAAAGTCTTTTTTCTAAGTAAACTCTATAGAAGTTGTTATAAAAAGGTTGGGACTCAAACAATGATTTAAGGGTAGATATGCTTAATGGAAATAAAAATTATTAGACAGCTATGTTGTAAATATTTGATTCATATTTGTCTCTATATGTATGTTTTTATTCATGATCCACAGAGCTTTGATTTCATTTGTCTCGCAAGAGACCATTTAGATAAAAGACTAAGCCGTACTTTAAGGGAAAAATAAAAAAATATCACACATTTCTCATCTGATAATTCTCTGACACCTGTAGCAGGGTAGAGATTATAAACAAATTCCGGTATTATTTATTTGTGTTTATATTTTTTGTAGGAGAGCATGCAGTGAAGAGTCATGTGATGTATGTTTATAATTAACTGTAATATTTTTGTAGGAGAGCGTGCAATTAAGAGGCGTGTGATGTGCGTTCGCTGGATGAATACCTCGCTCACCAACACTGCAATCTCGGAACTAATTTTACTATCAAAAGGTGCCAGAAGGCCTCCAAATGAGTATACTTTAGTCGGGTAAGCACAGCTGTTGATGCATGACATGTGCGTCCTCTTAACCCTTTAAATGCTAATCACAACTTCAGCAGCTGACACCATGATTTTTTGTGTATATTTTTTAGAGAAAATAAGATGACATTTCATATGAATAGCCTGCTCATATGAAATGTCTTATTATCTCTGAAAAAATAACAAAGTCAATTTTAGAATGCTACAAATTTGCTTAGCTTTTTAAGGGTTAAACATCAGGGCCCAGTTGTTCAAAGTGTTGTTAGCTTAACGAGCTCGTTAAGGGTCATTTTGTTAACTGTTTTAGCAGATTCAATATACAATTTTCTGATATTTTTTGCTGAAAAAATGTGAGTAGCTTTTGCACTGCAAAAGCTACTCACATTTTTTCAGCAAAAATTTCAGCATATTTGCGTATTACTCGATGTAAATTTTAACGAATCGTTAACTAACGATGTCGTTAGCTTTGAACAACTGGGCCCTGTAGTATACTGTAATAAACCTAAGTATGGGGACAGATATGCCTTTGCAAACAGGGTAGACCCAGATCAGATACTGCAGAATGCAGCATCTGATCAGGGTCTACACTGTTTGCCATACATACAGCAATATTTTAGATGCATTAAGAGGAAGTAGGATGGACTATTTCAAGTTTTAGGACAAGTATGGGAAGTAGATAAGGTGTCCCAATACTTAGGGTAAATATGGTATGCATGTAGTTTCATCATAATTGTGCGCAACATTGCTTTGACTATAACACAGATTCACCATAGGAGGTATACACACTTTTTATTTGGAGCTGCACTTGTTTTTAAGGCTGTTTCCTTGCTATGCTCCTGTCATGGATTTCTGCAGAATAACAATGATAATTGTTTTGCAACTTGAGAAAAGGGGCCTTATCAGACATATGGTCAGTGAGGGCCCAGATCAGCTTGTCCATTTGTACAATGTGATCGGAGCCTTCTTTGCTTACTTATAGAATTAGTGGATTCAGTAGAATTGATAGAGAAGGCCTTGATCAAACCAGTGCAAAAGTACAGTCTGTCCAAGTCTTTGCTGTTTAATAGCAAGAAAGAAAAAATATTAACATTTTTTAGTGAAAAAAGAGCCTTATCAGGAACTATGATTGTGCATATGGCATACTAAATGTGTGCATGAATGTGCTATAAACCTGACTCATAGCAACAGATAAGACACTTTTTTCATCCAAAAAATGCTGATATCTTTTTTATTTCTCAACAAAAACATATGTTGTGGGTACTCATTAGAAGCGCCTCGGTGAGGCATTTCTAATGAGTACCCACAACATATGTTTTCATCCAGAAATAAGAAAAATATTATGTGGATACTCCCTCTTATCTGTAGCTATGAGTCTGACTAGATGCAGTGCTCAGTCTTCTTGCTCAAGCAGTATGATTAAGGTCTCATTTATTAACTGTCTACATGTTTATTGATTTTCTGGCGAAAGAATGTGCACAATACTGGTTAACTGCTTAGAGGACTAAGCCTGCCCAGTAAACTTGTGGTTAGGTAAACTGACCACCCTCGACATGACCCCATTTGGTTGACTGGGCCGTAAAACCTCAACACAAACAAACAAAAACATGTTTATTGATAAAGTTGTTGATGATATTCAGAATGGATAATTATTTAAGTTTATGTAGCAATCAGTGCATGTTTATTCAGTTACAGCCAAGACCAGCCCATACATCCACAGTCTGATTAAAGTCTTTGCATTTAATGTATCATTAAAACTTTGATTATTAAATATGGCATATAGGCTAATATTTTTGCTGAAAAATGTGAGTAGCTTTTGCATTTGCAAAAGCTACTCACTTTTTTTTCAGCAAAAATACCTGTGAACTAGATATTATACTTACTAGAACAGTTAATATTTTGACCACTAACGAGCTCGTTAAGCTAACAATGCTTTAAACAACTGGGCCTAGGAAGTTATATTATATCTGTAGAGTGAATATATAAAATATTGGAACATTACCATGTATCAAAATTGTTTATTCATACTTCAGACTGTTTCTGCTTCAAGGTTTTCCTAAAACAGGTGAAAAACTTCATTGGTCTGTTAGTATATTTGTAAAAGTGCTTCCCTTTTTTTGTTGTTGCATATATTAAATGGGCTAAACAACAAATTGTCATCAGATTGTCATCTGATTATTATAATTTTATATCTAAATGTAATCATATTTGTCTTTGGAATAGGTCAAATTAATGACCTTGTATTTATAGCTCTTAAAAGTTCATTTTACAAAATATATGTTATGAATATCTTGCTCACTGGTTATCTCCCTTGGACTATTGAGAGTATCTTACTATATGGTATACTGCTGGTTAAGAGCCTATGCAGATAGAGTATTTGCCTTATGTGCTTTAGACATCCTTCTGAAAGATGTTTTTCATTCCCTGTTTTATTCTAATTGGAAAAAATAATTTGTGATGGACAATATCTTGTCAGAAACCATTCGTCATTTCTGTTCCTTTGCTCTCTTTTTTTTTTTTTTTTTTTTCTTAAATAATTTTATGGCAAAAATGGGTCTGACCTATGCAATTTCTATAGTAAACTGGATTTTTGAATTTTTTTTTTTTTTTAAATATTTTTTTGCTTTTCTTCACTGATTTTGAGTTATTGATGTTCCATAACAATACAGTGAAACTTTCAGCAATTTTGAACAAAAGAAACTTGTAGAAAACATGCAGTCGATTACATACCCTACCAATTTTTTGCATATTTGGCAGCCATTTTTACTGTGAGAAAAATTAAAATATTCAAATTTTTAAAACCAATGACTAGAATAAAATATTTTGTGCAAATGTAGTTACAACAAATGGTTTTGCATTTAATCATGCTAAAAGTTTGCAGTTTTACTTCTGTGTAAAGTGTCAAGTAAAAAAGACTTTCTGAAAGATACTGAAAGGCCAGTAATACTTGAAACCTTTCAAACATAGGAACAACTATTGAAGGAGAGACTTAGCTCTCAGAAGGATGCAAATTTTCATCTGAATGAAACATGACTAATAGTCTCCAAACACCAGGGCCCAGTTGTTCAAATCTAACGCTGTCGTTAGTTAACGATTCGTTAAAATTTTAATCGGGTGATACGCAAATATGCTGAAATTTTTTGCGGAAAAAATGTGAGTAGCTTTTGCAGTGCAAAAGCTACTCACATTTTTTCAGCAAAAAATACCAGAATATTGTGTATTGAATCCGCTAGAACAGTTAACGAAATGACCCTTAACGAGCTCGTTAAGCTAATGACGCTTTGAACAACAGGGCCCAGACATTCACAAAAGTATGTTATTCAGCAGTCACTACTCGCATAAAGCGCAGAAGACCATTGCTTGGGGATATGGCCCATATATTGTTAGATTGTAGACACTTAATGTCATGTGAAGTGCTTAGTATCAGGACATGTTACAAAATATAATCCAATTCCACAATAAATGCCTCAAACTACAAAACACATAAAACTGACTTTTAAAGCTTAGCACTCTAAGTAAAATTTTCAGAAGACAACATACCAAAGTACAGTTGACTCTCGTTATCTCGACCTCGCTTATCTCGAATAACCGCTTATCTCGAAGTGAAAATCTGGTCCCTGCCTATACATGAAAACCTAACAACAGATGGAAAATATTGTAGAAAAGAGGAGAAATTGCTCCTAAGGAGCAATTTCTCCTCTTTTCCACAATATTTTCAATATATCTCTAACTTTAAAAGTCCAATTACCTATCAGTTTGTTAAATGTGGTTAATCAAATTATTTTTTCCTCAATTCTGCAAACCTGATATGTCGAACTACGGATATCTCGAAGTATTTCAGAGAGTCCCTTGGAATTCGAGATAACGAGAGTCGACTGTATGTTTTTTTTTATTTTTCCAAGAAAACAGGTTTTGACATTCCATGCAAATTGTCTCCAATGGAGACAATATGCATGAAATGTTAAATGCTGTTTTCTGGGGGGGAAAAAAGAAAAATATCATCAATTCGTTATTTGCTGAATTAGCCTAGAGAGTGGTAAAAGTTAAATATTGATAACTCTTTTAATACTGGTCTGATATTCATGATATTTTCACAAAAAAGTAGGGTTTGATATCTGGAGTTGAAATAAGGCAGAGGACAGAGGGTGGCAGGAATGGGCAAGGGGTGGCCTGTCGCTCTGTATAGGGCTAGCTGGAGCACTGCTTAACATACATGGCACTATCTAAGTGACTACAATATGGTGTCCTCATTCTTGTATGGCCGCACAAAAAGTGCCCTACCCAGCACCCCTCTGCCCTCAAATCATAGCTGGAGCACTGTTAAGTGTTTAATCGGGTGAACTTGTTTTACAGGTGAGTGGACAAGTTGTATTACCAGCTATACATGTTTTACAGTTGAACAGTCCACAGACAGTGACAGAAGTTTGGGACTGCCACCTCTTAAGTTGCCAGGCTATATAACATGATATAAATAGATTAAGTATACCTTGTTCTTTGAGAAAATGGCAAATGCAAACAAAGCCTATCCAAATCCGTCTGATCCTGTTGGATAAGTTGGATCAGGTTCTACACTGAGTATTTGTGAAACAAACACAAAATAAGCAAAGTTTAGGGAAAAAATATGCAATAAAGTGTTTGCAGCAGTGTTCTATACCAGACTGCACAATTTTACATGTTGGCCTTGGCTTTTTATGTGAATGGGTAGATTTTCAGTTATTTCAGCTCAGCTGAGGGATTTGTTTATTTATTTATTTATTTTTTTTTTTTTTTATTTTTTTTTTTTTTTTTTTGCAGGGAGTTGAACAGCTTGACATTATGCTATAAAATGGCTAACATTAAAACACGGAGCTCTGTGTCAAACGGCAACTCAGATATGACCATGTAAGTATTACTGTTATAATTATCCTAAAGTATTGGTAAGGATGTAAATATAAAATGATAAAATTTGCTGTCCAACCTCATTTTGCTTTTAATAGGAGTTTTGGGGAAATAGATTTTAATGACTAAAACCATAACTATTCAGACACTGTAAATCTTTACCTCATCCTAAAATGTCAGTATATTTTATTTGAAACAAAGCACCTTATGTAGAGCTGTGGGCTGCATGTCTGGAAACAGTAAGATCAATAAACAGTTGCAGATTATGGTTCCAGATAAGAAGGGGTACCAGGAATATATATGTTTTTTTTTTATTTCTCCACAAAAACATACTTTGTGGGTACCATTAGAAGTGCCTCATTGATGCGCTTCTAATGAGTACCCACAGTTTATGTTTTCATGGAGAAATAAGAAAAATATCAACAATTTTTGTTGAAAAAAGTGTCGTAGCTGAAGCTATGGCAAATAATCTTTCTGAAATACAAGATTTGAGAAGTAAAATTACCTTATCTCAAACATCTAATGTTCATATTGAGAACTGTCTGTGTGTCTTGGTACAGATAACCATTAAAAGCACCAGTCGTAACAGCAGCAGAAAATAAGGCTTGACATTTCATGTGAATCATCTGCCTTCCATGCCATTCACATGAAATATAAAGATAGACAGATATTTCACATGAAGTGTGAAGTCTTATTTCTTTTGAAAAAAAAAAAATCAAAATGTTGTTTGCTAGAGTTATGATTAGTCTTTAAGAGTTAAGTCTCTGCCCTTTGCATAAGGTAATGTGTTCCCAGAAAAATGGATCTTTAGGGCATATTCTTGTACAAGGTCTTGATCACACTGTGATGCTGCATATATTATTTGATGGTACAGCTCAAGTAACATTTTTTCTTGTGACTAAGTTCTCATGAAATATATTCTACTACAGAAAACACCATACTTTTATATAGCATACAAGAATTCTGTATTGCTTTTATTTGTAGGACTGATTTGTCTAATAATTTACCATATCCCTTGAATCCTGGGAGGGAGAATGCCTATCACCAGGGGTCTCCAGCCCCAGTGCCAACGGGGACAATGGCAAGGGTTGGCCCACCACAGAGAACTCTCAGTAGTTTATCAACAAATGCTATAACACGTAAGTACAATTGGATATCTTAATTGCCACCAAGATTTTTACAGAAAAAAAAGAGCTTTAGATAGAGTTACAGATGAAGAAAGGATGTTTGTGTTTGAGTGAGCCGGGCTCCATAGAGCAGTCGGTAGCGTGTCTTACCGCAGGTCACAAGTTCGAATAACAGCTCGACTTGGAAATTTCTACGATCATACATCCCCTTCTACGGATTCCAGAAGGGCAGTTGTCAGTTATTGGAGAAAGTATGCACACAAATACTGGTTAACCACTTTGAGGACTAGGTCTGTCCAAAAATAGTGTGAGCAGGGTAACTGACCAGCTTGACATGACTATAATAGTGTTGACTGGGCCATAAAACTCCAACTTCATCTCTTACAATTGTGTTTGAGTGAATATTTTTCTTTTTTCTTCATGGAAACATAATTGCCTGGTGTGGCTTTCTAGCATCATCTCTCTGAACGTTTTTTATACCCTGCCACACAATAGTGGCGTGGTATTATGGTTACGCGTTTGACATCCGTATGTGCATCTATCCCTCAGTCCGTATTTTGTTTCCAGATGATAACTCTAGTAAAAATCAATGGATTTTCACCAAACTTGATATGTGCATTGATATTGTGGCAATCTGGTTTGGGATTGCTGATGGGCAAATTTCGTCAAATTTTGACATGAGTTATCTGCCAGAGCCACATTCATAGTTTGGTATTTGGATGATAACTTGTGTAAATATCAAGGGATTTTAATCAAACTTGGTACTTGCATTGATATTAAAGAGATCTTGTTTGGGATTGCTAACGGGCAAATTTCGTCAATGTTTGACAGAGTTATCTGCCCACGACTCTATAATGGTAGGTTATTATAGTTAAAAGTTTTTATTGGATTAGATGAACAACATATTTTTAATTGTAAAATTGGCAAATGCATTCCATTGTACCTTGAAAATAGAACTGAACTAGAGCCCAGAACAATGGCAGTTGGAGTACTGGGTTTTATTTTGACCTTAATAATGCTTAAGATGAAATTCGCAGACCATGACTGGATAATTTTCCTCAAGAAAATAGGGCTTGACATTTTATTCAAATTGTCTCTGATAGAACATGTTCAAAAGTGATTGGAGTATCAGGTCCTACTTTTAGGGGCTAAAATATGATGTGCAATGTGGGAAAACGGCCCTCATGCCATGTGCAACACAAAGGTTCTGACCAGCCTGCACAAATGTGCAAGCTGGTCAAGGCCTTCTTAGTCTGCAAATTACAGGGTTCATACATGTCAGGAAAATATCAGGGAAATTTCTTTTTCATGATCAGAGAATTGTCAGGGAATTCTATGATGTGTCAGGGAGAAAAGAAAATTTGCAAAAATATCAGGAAAATGTCAGGGAATTTTACATTTCAGCCTTATGAAGCTAGAATGTTTGGTCCAGATGTATCTTTCTTGCTAAATTCATAAAATTTTTGGCTCCGATATTGTCAGGAAAATTTGAATTTATATCAGGGAAATGTCATGGAAAAGTCAGGGAATTTTGGGCAGGATTAAATGCATGAACCCTGAATTACATAAGAGCCCTTTTTGTGCATTGCACATCCTATGATATTTAACCTTTCCTAAGTGAAAAGTTATGATCAAGGCATAGATAGACAACAAAGGCCCAGGTCAGCCCTGGCATTCGTATAGTCTTAATGTAGCCTTTTCTATTCATTACAGAATCACTGGATATTGTAGAATATATTGATTTAATATGAACATAGGCAATGCCTATAGGCGAGCTCGCAATGCAGTATGCTTTGAAAAACCACTAATTGCAGTTACAGTGGATAATATTAAAGCCAAAAATCGTCCAAAAAAAAAAAAAGTATAAGACCCAAGCTATCCCGTTAAAATTTTGGTACCAGAATCTGGTACCAGATTTTCCCAGTTTGTCCTGGCAAATACAGATAGATCTGCCACATTAAATGAGAACCTGACAAATTGCAAACAAAATGTTTATTTCTGGTTTCGTTTGATGGCAACTGCTGTACCGTAGAGCTTGCTCATGCAGGCCTTCGGTGTATGCCCCATGTGGCCTGCAGCAGCGAGGTCGCTACAAAAAAAAATTAGATAGATTGCTTGAATGCACAAACTAATCTTGCTGTTCCTATGTACCCACAAAGACACCCGGTGTCACCTTTATGCAGCTGAAATGTATCAGTTACCAATATAAAGTTTATTTTGATTGTAACCCTACTGTATTTCTTGTTTTAATTTCTTTCAGCTTTATCTGGGGTTGCATGGCAACTCAGCCCAAAGCTTGAGACGATGAATCAGTTAAAAAATGTAAGTTTCAGCTCATCACCAGGGCCTAGTTGTTCAAAGCTTAACAAAGTTGTTAGCTAACGTGGAGTTAAAATTCCTATCTTGAAATATGGCAAATACATTCAATTTGATATTTTTTGCTGAAAAATGCGAGTGGCTTTTGCATTGCAAAAGCTACTCACATTTTTGCAGCAAGAATATCAATGTATTTGAAAATACCTTAGCTGCAGCAGTTAACCGGTTTGTCATTAATGAGCTCATTAAGCTAACAATGCTTTGAACAACTCGGCTCAGTTTAATTATTGCCATTTAACCCTTACCACTCTATGGACAAATTCAGCAGACGACAAATTTATACTCTCATTTTTTTACCCGGAAATAGGCTTTGACATCTCATGCAAATTGTCTCCTCAGTAGACAATTTGCATAAAATGTCAAAGCCTATTTTCTGGGAAATATAAGAAAAATATTTCAGATTGCCGTCTGCTGACATGTTTACCCGGCAGGCTATGCAGTAGTTACAGACTCATGCCATGTTATAAAAAGTAATTCACATAGATTTCTGTATACATGTAGGTTGGATGGGTTTGGGGTAGGATAAAAAATAAAAAAGGTTACTGCCGCTCATATTTGTGCATCTTTGAGGTGTCACTGTTTTGTCGTCTTTCCTGGTCATTATCAAGGGAGGCAAGTGTCAAAATTGTTTATTTGCATTCTTCTGAAAAGGGGTTCACTCTAAAAGGAAAGAATTTGTTCCAGAAGGGAGCAAGTTCATTCCTTTAGAGTAGATCTCTTTTCAGAAGGGGATTGGTGTACAGGAGAGCAAACTGGAAAATACAAAAGTTGTCTCTCTTATCAAAAATGGCAGGAAATCAGTTCATTTTTAGTCAACTGAATATTATTTAAACATGTTAGAGGAACCATGGTGGGTTGGCATTTGATCTAGTTTTTAGAGTTAATACAGTAATTATCATCTTAAAGCATGCTAAAGATTTAACTCATTAAACCAATATAGTCTTGAGACCTCTAAAAGGGTATTTAGCAAACAGTGCACCCAGATCAGAACACTGCATCTGATCAGGAGCTCCACTGTTTGCAAATGGTTTAGACATTCTTCTCTAGGAATATGTAAATCTCACACATGTAGTTAGACATACCTAAAATCGAAATTGAAATTAGACTCTTCCAGTATGGGAGAGTTCATTCAGTCTACAATGGGTTAATGACGGAATATCTTCAGTGGATTCTTCCATCAGAATTGTTGGAAGGGTCCATTATCTATTAAAAAGTTTGTTATGATAGGACTGGAAACACTTGGTAAATTTTTCACCATGTCCGCCAAAGGAGACAACTTTTGTGACCTCCCTGGAAAGTGTATCTATTTCACTTAATTGCTTCTGTTATTCACAAATTGCTAATGTCATGGCAAACTATGTAGATCCTGATCAGATGCAGGATTTGCAACATCTGATCTGGGTCTGCACTGATTGCCAAATGTTTTTATTGATGCTCTTAAAGCAGACATGGGTTAATAGGCCATTTTCATGTGTGCTGGGTTTCATAGCAACTGTGTGAATTGATTGAATGAAATCTTATGCTTATTGTAAATGGATACACCAGAAAGAGTTTTCAGCCATTTTGAAAATGGAGGCATTTGTTTTTTTTGTGTTTTTTTTTTGTTTTTTTTTTTTTTTGGGGGGGGGGGGGGGGGGGCGGGGAGGGGGTGCAGATAGGAAGTTGCCTCCCTTGTTCTTGAAATCTTTCAAAACTGGGGGCTACTTTTAGTACTTAGAGCAAATTCTATCATTTTAGAGTAGCCCATATTGAGAAGGGAGACATGAGTTTCCATGTCAGAGTTAATTCCTTTGGAGATTATCCATTCCCTTAAATGAATCAATTAAAAGAAACATAACCATTAAAGTGCTAACCATAACTGCAGCAGATGCCACTTTTTTTTAATTATGATTTTCCAGTGAAACTAATGCTTGACATTTCATTTGAATTGTCTGCCTAGCAGACAATTAACATTAAATGCTAACTCTTACCGTCTCTAAAAAACGATAACAAAAATTAAAATGCCATCTACAATGTATCACAATTTTGCTTGAAGTAGCACTTTAATGTTTAATAACTATTCAGTATAATTATTATGTTCCCTGATGAAACATGAAACTTTAAATGTTTCAAATTATCCATAGCCCTAGATAAGTGCTTTTAGGCAATTTTTTTTCTTACACATATGTTGTGGGTACTCACTAAAAGTGCCTTGGTGTGGGGCTTATAATCAGTACCCACAACAGATGTTTTTGTGGAGAAATAAGAAAAATATTGAAACCTGGTTGAAAAAAGCACTTACCTTCAAAACATTTTGGTTAAATAGTGCCTTTTCCAGAGCTGTTACTTGTTTCTTTCAGATAAGTATACCAGAGATACGATACAAGAGTCTTATGGAAATAGAAAATGAGGTATGAGATTACTTCTCTTGTTTATGAAGATTTCAGTTCTATCACAAGAAAAAGTAACTTATGTGCATAACTTAGATAAAATGGGATTTTTTCACCAAAATTATTTATTGATTTTTCATATTATTACATGAAAACATTCTGTTCTTTGTATCATTAACAATATCTTGCTGATGCATCTAATGAGTACCCACATGAGAAATATGAGAAATTAGAAAAATACTTATCTGGCTATCCATCTTATCTTTGTTTGTGTTAGTTTGTGTTAAAGTTTTACGGCCCAGTCAACCCAATGGGGTCATGTGGAGCGTGGTCAGTTTTCCTAACCACACATTTACTGGGCAGGCTTAGTCCTCTATGCGGTTAACCAGTATTGTGCGCATTCTTTCACCAGAAACAGACAACTGCCCATCTTGAATTAGCAGAAGGGAGAGAATGACCGTAGAAAATATTTCACGATCAATCTCCATGAAAGAATAATGCCGACTTGGTGGGGGTCGAACAAGCAACCTCCTGATCACCAGTCGTACGCCACCGAGATCCATCTTATACAGAGCTATGTACATTGTATGTGCATCAGCCCATCAGATTTTTGCCTTCATTGTTCAGTTGAATCCCGACATGCCCTGTGCAAACAGTGTAGCTCCAGATCATTAGGCTTCTGCAGAAGCCAACTGATCCGGGTCAACACTGTTTGTCATTCAGTTTGTAAATTAATATTAAAATCTGTATGAAGAAATCCAACTGGCTGATAATTAGAAGTGGAAAGTGGGCGTGGCGTCTAAATTCATTCAGCATGACAGGGGTTAATATGCAAATGTTTTATAATCACATCAACTGTATTTCAATCATTTGGACAACAATATGGTGTCATAATAAATGCTGATATGACGTGCAAGGGAACATGTTACTTTTCTAAGAAGCATTCTGCCCCGAGCTGGATCAGCAGAAGGCAGCTAAAGTGAAGGGGCTCTGTGGATAGCTAAGGCTCCATGCCCATAGTTCAGTAAAAGTAGGGGTCGTAGCTCCAGATAAGAGGGGCTATTGGGTAAATATTTTTCTTGTATTTTTCTTATTTCTCTGTGAAATATGTTGTGGGTACTCATTAGAAGTGCCTCAGTGAAGCACTTCTTATGACTACCACAACATATGTTTTAATGGAGAAATAAGAAAAATATTTTGGTTTATAAAACTGCCTTATCTGGAGTTATGGTATCAGGTTTTGTGCAAAAATAAGAAAAAATCAAATTTTTGGTTGAAAGAAGCGTAGTATCTCGAACTATAAAGCTTTTAAGGTAACAGCAAAAAACTAATCGGGGGTGGTTGGGTGAAGCAAAGGTGTCATATATCTTACCTCACCAGGGCATCTAACTGATATTGGCTTACAGTTGGGCAAGGCTTTCTATCCTTGTAGCAGGCAAGGGTAGAGAGGGAAATGTTTTTATTTCTTCTGTTTCTTCACTTTCATTCATTTTCCTTTCTCCCCTATCCCTCTCTTTCATCTCCTCTACTATCTCTTCTATCTCTCTTCTCCTTTCTCAGGGTGATGACACAAAATGACCCATAAGGGTTGACGTGTTATAAACCCCAACATGAACAAACAAACAAAGACTAATCAGGGTCTTTGCTGTCCCCATTTCCTAGAATGCTTTGTGCACCATTCATGTTATTACAGAATTTTGAAACTAAGTTTTGTTATATTTCCTGACTACATTAGATTTAATAGTGGTTTCGATAAGAGGGGTATCTGATCAAATATTTTTTCTTCACTAAACACACTTCAACATGTTTTCATAAAATAACATGTTTTCATAAAAAAAAAAAAAAAAAAAAAAGTAAATTGCAAGGATTTTTCACAACAAACAGGACTTATCTGCTGGTCAGGAGTATGTTTTAATACATAAATTTCTATTTTCTATTTCAGTATAGCTACCTTTTTGACCTGGAAAAGACCGTTAACTGAGTTCCTCATGATGACAATGAGAAAACAGGTGCTCAAATGACAGATTCTGAAAAGACAGTATTGTTACCATATTAACCCTAAGTAGTTGGACCCACAAGCTTGAGCAAACAGTGCAGACCCAGATCAGATGCCACATAATGTGGCATCTGATCTGGGTCTACACTGTTTGCTAATCATCCAGCAGTTTTTAGGCAAATTAGGAAGTATAGTCATACCTGTGTTAAACAAGCTTCTAAGGGTCTGGGAAAACCAGAAAGTGGTTGCTTAAGACCGGTGCTTGCTTAATAAAGGTAAATTTACTCGTATTTGACTTTTAAGGGATCTGAAAATATGCCTTCTTAATAGAGGTGATAGTTTAATGCTGGTGACCTTTAACAAAGGTTTGACTGCAGTACAATAGATTTGTTCAAAAATTTAGGACGAATATGTAAGGAGATAAGGTGTCCCATTATTTAGGCTAAGTATGTTACTTAGGTTAGCTTTGAAATTACATGTGTAATATAGAAATTTTATCAAACTGTGTCATAATAAACTGAATTTTTTTATTGTTACAAATATATATATATACATGTACCATGTAGCTAAGTCACTAAAATTGATTTTTTTTTCAAATAACAAACACTTGGCATGCTGGGCATAAATTTCAGCAGACATTATTTTGAAATAAAGATATCTCTCTTCCTTTTCCTAGAAAAAAAGGGTTTGACATTTCAATGAAAGATTGCAACTAAAGGAAGTGTCAAGCCCTATCATTTGGAGAAAGATAAGAAATGTATTGTCAATTTTCATCTGCTGAAATTGCTTAGGGAGTGCTAAAGGCCATCAAGCTACTGTTGGTTCTAGCAGTCTGATCAACAACTGTGTTGTTTGCTTATGTAATGTGTGAACTTCGATGCTTCTTTCAAAGCAAACAACATGGATCATGATTAGACTGCTGGGATGATCAGGCTCATCTGGGTCTGTGATGATCACATTTATCTTAAGTTGGTTGATTTTTCATTTTCAGTTTGAAAAGGGCATAATATGATGCACAATGCACGAAAAGGGCCCATATGCAATTTGCAGGCAATGCAGGCTCTGATCAGCATGTGCTTTTATGCAGGCTGATCAGGGCCTTTGTTACCCGCTTACAGAATCAATAGATACTGTAGTGTATGTCGATAAATACCACGCTCGACATGACCCCATTAACTGGGCCGTAAAACCTCAACACAAACATGTCGATAAAAAGAGAATGCTCAAATCAGACTGCACGAATGTGCATGCTGTTCACAAGTAAGGGCCTTTTTCTCACTTTGTAGATGAACAATGGGAAAAGGGTCCCTATTACATTTATGGTCAATGAAGCATAGCTCTTGATAGTATGCTTTTTTTTTTTCAATCCAAAAGTACTGATATTTTTCTTATTTTTCCACGAATACATATGTTGTGGTTACTCACAAGAAGTGCCTCTGGGAGGTGTTTCTAATGAGTACCCACAACATAAGTTTTTGTGGAGAAAGAAGAAAAATAGTTACCTGATACTCACTCTTATCTAGACTATGAATTGAAAGGCCACATCGGCATGCTCACAGATGGTCGCATCAAGGTCTTCACTGTCTAAGCCTTGGTGGGTCAGATGGGCATTCAACTGGTGATCAGGAGGTTGAAGGTTTGATTCCCGTAGAGTCTGGCAACTTTCATTTGTGAAAGTTGATCAAGAAATATTTTTCACAGTCAATCCTCCCCCTCTGCTGATTCAAGAAGAGCATTGTCAGTTTCTGGCCAAAGAATATGCACAAGTTCTGGGTATCGGCTTAAAAGACTGAGTCTGCCCAGGAAAAGAGTGGTTAGGTAAACTATATAATAATAATCATCTGGTTAAGGCACTTTTTTCAGTTCAAAAGTATTGATATTTTTTCTTATTTCTCCACAAAAACATATGTTGTGAGTACTCATTAGAAGTGCCTCACTGAGGTGCTTCTAATGAGTACCCACAACATATGTTTTCATGGAGAAATAAGAAAAATATTAACCTGATACCCACCCTTATCTAGGCCTATGTATATATTCTACTATACCCAGTGATTCTGTAAACTGAAAATGAAGGCCTAGATCAGTCTGTACAAATGAGAAGGCTCTAAACTGGCCCTTCATTGTATGTATATAAGAAGTACCATATCTACCTTAACCTTTGTGCCAATGGCAACTGCAGCAGACGGCATTTTTTTTTTTTTATACACAAAAGAATTTTCATAGAAAGAAGTTGACATTTCATGTGAATCATCTGCCAGACAATTCACATGAAATGTCAAGAATTATTTTCTATGAAAAATGAAAATAATAGAATGTTGTCTGCTACCTTAATTAGCTCTACTGTAGGTGGAGCTTATCCCACAGGGGGACTGTCTGGCATCTATACATTTGTCCTTACATCTGTCTATTAAAAATTTCTCTTTATCGCACATCTCCTACGAGACCATTGGTCAGATATCTTTGAAACTTGTCTGGGATGTTCCTCTAGTGACCTAGTTGTACATGCCTGAATTTGGTTCTGGTCCATCAATAAATATGGCCTCCCTCAGCCATCTTGTAATATAGCTATATTTAGTAGCAAATCAACCTCTTCTCTTCACTTGCCTCACCTTTAAAAAAAAAAAAAAAAATAATAAATAAAACAAAATGGTAGAGCAAGTGTTTCCTAGGAAACTCAGGTTCTTAAAGCAGCAATCACAACTGCAGCAGATGACCAAAACATATTGAAAGTAAGTCATGGCATTTCATGTGAATTGTTTGCCAGATGGATGATTCACGACTTATTTTCTATGAAAAAATAAAAAAAAGTTTAGAATGTTGTCAGCTACAGATTTTGATTGGCACTTTGAAGGATAAGTATTGAGACAGATGGCCTGAGTAAACTGTAGACCCAGATCAGGCACGCTGAACACAGCGTATGATCAGGTCTATGCAGGCCTTGGTGGCACAGTTGGATGCATGTAAGACTGGTGATTAAGAAGTTGCGGGTACAACCCCCGGCGTGTCGGCAACAGTTTTGTAGATTGATCATGAAATAGTTTCTACAGTCATTCTTTCACTTCTGCAGTGAGTCTGCTGATTCAAGAAGGGCAGTTGTCAATTTTTGGCGAAAGAATGTGCACAATACTGGTTAACCGCTAAGAGGACTAAGCCTGCCTAGTAAAAGTGTGGTTAGGTAAACTGAGCGTGCTCGACATAACCCCATTATGTTGACTGGGCAGAGCATTACAGGATAAAACCTCAACACAAACCAACAATGATCAGGTACCACAGTTATAAAACTTTTTTCATGCTCAACTCAGCTGGGCATGAAATTTTCTCTGCTAATAAATATGAAAATGCCAACAATAGTTGGTATTTTCATATTTATTAGCAGAGAAATTTTCATGCTCAGCTGTGTTTTATCAAAAAAGAATTTGCAATTGTTAGTAATTTGAGATTTATTAGCAAGACAAATTTCATGCTTAGCTGAGTTGAGCATGAAAAAAGTTTTATAACGTCTACATTATTTACTACTCATACAGAAGTTTTTCATACACATCAACAGGTAATAAAATGTACTAGTACATTTTAAGAGAACTGTGGTATGGTTTAATGTCTCAATATTTCAGGGCCCGGTTGTTCAAAGCATCGTTAGCTTAACGAGCTCGTTAAGGGTCATTTTGTTAACTGTTTTAGCGGATTCAATATACAATATTCTGATATTTTTTGCTGAAAAAATGTGAGTAGCTTTTGCACTGCAAAAGCTACTCACATTTTTTCAGCAAAAAATTTCAGCATATTTGCGTATCACTCGATGTAAATTTTAACGAATCGTTAACTAACGACATCGTTAGTTTTGAACAACTGGGCCCTGGTAAATAGAGTACCTTTTTTCATGACATGGCCTGTATTTTTTTTCTTCCTGTAGATTTAACCCTCTTCTTGCTGAACACAAAGTGCCCTGTCTTAGCAAACAGTGTAGATCCAGATCAGTTGGCTCCAAATCTGGATCTGCACTGTTTATCATTAAATATGTGAATTTCTAACAAAAACCCAAATCGTAATTGATTGGCTGGAAATTAGAAGTGGGGATGGCATCTGGGCATGGCATCTTAACTTATTCAGCATGACTAGGGATAAACTTGGCTCAGGTATTGATTTTTCAAGGGTGTAACACTAAATATTACAAAGGAGAAAATGTTGTGAAAGCATGTTTTCATCAAAGGTTTCTTTGATTCTACATTTCTTTGACATTTGGATAACAAGGTGGTGAAATATTTAAACCTGTTTACTCACTCTGCAGTAAGTACCCAGTCATTATCATGGTACCCTTGACGCTTAGCACTCTGGGTAAAATTTTCAGCTGATGACATATTGAAATATTTTTCTTATTTTTTCTAGAAAACAGGATTTGACATTTCATGCAAATTGTCTCCAAAGGAGCCAATATTGCATGAAATGTCAATTTCTGTTTTCTGAGAAGTATAAGAAAAATATTGATTTGTCATCTGCTGAATTATCCCAGAGAGGGGTAAAGGTTAACATGCTAATTGTAGATAATAGCAGATGACATGAAAGAAATATTTTCTTACTGTCCTTATAAAGTTATTAACCATTACCATTCTCTGGGCATTTTCAGCAGACGACAAATTGATGATATTTTTCTTATTTTTCCCAGAAAAAAGGATTTGACATTTCATGCAAATTGTCTCCTGAGGAGACAATTTGCATGAAATGTCATATCCTGCTTTCTGGGAAAAATAAGAAAAATATTTCAAAATGTTGTCTGCTGAAAATTTTACCCAGAGTGCTAAGCGTTAAAATCTGCTATTATTAGAATCATTTGAATATAGTGTTATGCCTTATTTTCTGAGAAAAAAAAATGTTACCTACCTTATCCTAAATATTAAGAATTGAAATTCAGATTTTGAGCTTTCACGGTATGAGAAAAACATTAAGTTATTTTAATTTCTGTGAAGCTCGAAGGCTTTTTGGAAACATTAGAATAGTTTTTCATCACATGAAAGCTCAAAATCTGAATTTCTTTTCTTATATTTATACTTTATATTATCAGGTTATTATCAGCTTTACCTTACATTTAAATTTGCTTGGTTTCCTAATATTTGGAATTAAATTTCATTTTACCGAATTCTTGGAACAGCTCGGTGGCAGATTTCCCATGCTTAATGTCATGGAGATAAGTGATGGATGTCATGCAAAATGTGACAGATGTTACACAAACATATGTAAAGAAAGAACATTACAGGTGGACGCTCACATAACCCCACCATATGCACGGCCTCGATCACGTGATAGCTTTGCATCAAGAAATGAACCTCAACAAGAATGGCTGTTTATCATAGACGATTACATTTAAAATGTAAATATTGGGATGCCATAAATCCTTATCGTACTTGTCCTAAAGTTTGAACAGGTCAATTTTACGACCAGGGCCCAGTTGTTCAAAGCTAACGACATCGTTAGCTAACGATTTGTTAAAATTTACATCAAGTGATATGCAAATATGCTGAAATTTTTTTTCTGAAAAAATGTGAGTAGCTGTGCAAAAGCTACTCACATTTTTTTCAGCAAAAAATATCAGAATATTGTGTATTTAATCTGCTAAAACAATTAACGAAATGACCCTTAACGAGCTCGTTAAGCTAACGACGCTTTGAACAACCGGGCCCTGCTGATGGTCCTAATAACTGCTGGATGAATGACAAACAGTGTAGACCCTGATGAGATGCTGCATATTGCAGCATCTTACCTGGGTCCACACAGTTTACTCAGGCTTATCAATTACAAAATTTGAATAAGCCCTTGTAACTACATATTTATTTTGTGGGATCTGATCTGGGTTTGCACTGATTGCTCGGGCCTTTCTGTCCCTATACTTATAGTAAATACAGTAATTTGTTAGTTGCTAATTTTTTTTATCAATACTGTATATTGCTTAACCCTTAAACTGCCAATCACAACAATTGTTGTCTGCTTTGTCATCTGCTTGTGATTTTAAAAGTCATTTTTGCAAACCGTGTGGACCCAGATCAGACTGCTCCTCTAGGAGCAGTCTGATCAGGGTCCACATGTTTGCCTGTTTGCAAAAATAAGTTTGAAAAATTTGCAAGAATATTCAGCAGACGACATAAACAGACATTTTCAGATGCAGGTTTTCTTGGAATTTTAAGGATTAAGTTTATGCATAGCTTTAAATAAAGGAAGTCTTCAGAAGATGTTTTTGTTATTTTTGCACCAAACTATTCATTATGCACCCGACAAAGACTCAAATCAGTCTGCGCATCTGTGCAGTCTGATCAGAGACTTAGTTGTTCACATCCTTGGCTATCCAAAATATGCCTAGTGAAGAGTCTGATCAGACTGCGCAAATGCCCAGGCTGATCTGAATCTTCCCTGGATGCACATGTCTGAAGGTACCTTTTCTGATGTGGCTTGTATCTTTAGGTGCTAATATAACAAAATTTGTCCTGAATTTTCACCTATGTAGGGCCTGACAAATCCATTGCCCAGCTGCCCGGGAAAAGTCCAAATTTTGGCTGGGCAAGTGATTTTTTATTTCACTTGCCTAGAAAAATGCATAGAATATATAGGGAATATTGTAATTCCAAGCCATTTTCAAGATGCCGTGGAATGCTGGGCAAGTGGCTGAAACTTGGATTTGTCAGGCCCTGCCTGTCTTCACCTGACCTGGAGCTATGCATTTTTATGAGAGTCTATGCATTTGTATACTCCTTATCAGGTTAGGTCTTACTGTGGTCTTGGTTGCTCACCAAATATATATGAGCCATTCCGACAATAATATACAGTCGAACTTCGATAGTTCGAACCCCTTTGGGACCATGAAAATTTGTTTGAGACAGCGGTAGTTCGAGCCGCGGAAGGTTACTGTTAGTGCCAAACCAGGAGGCACAATTGAGATAATTGTGGGATATCTTTTCGGTGTTCTATATTTTAAATGTATGTTGTATGCACTCATTAGAATTGCCTCATAGAGGCAATTCTAATGAGTACACACAGCATACATTTACAAGATAAAAGAAGAAAATCTCCCTAAATTATCCGTATATCGTATTTGGAGGAAATCCCTGCGGACTCAAGAACGTGTTGGACTCATCCATGGTAAACGAGCCATAGGGGTTCGAGCCACTGAAGTTCTACTGTAATATCATTAAATGGATGTTTTAATACTGGCCCTGTTACAGGTCAGAGGGCAGTCGTATTGGCCTGAGGATTGCTGTATTGGCCCAAGATGAAGCCGAGGGCCAATACAGCTATCCGAAGGCCCTTACGACTGGCTGAGGACCTGTAACAGGACCAGTATGAAAACATACATTTTATGAGATTTTTGTTTAAGTGTCGAAAGTCAATAAAACCTCTTTTTGAGTAGTTTTGTTCACGTTGCTTGCTTCACCATGCAGTTAGATATTGACTTTTTTTTTTGTAAAATATTGCTTTATTTGAATGGATAATCAGAAAGGCTTTCTGCAAATGTAGCGCCAACATCTGCAGGTATCTTGATGTACTCTAAGCACCAAACAGAAGACGTATCACTGTGTTTAAAGTCTCATCAGCTGGTTAATACCATAAAATATTGGCCCAGTTAATAACATAAAATATTGGCCCAGGCCAAAACTGTATTGCATTGTTATGATGAAGGTTGTTTGGCACATATTAGAACAATAATTAATCATCTGATTAAAGGCTCCATATTCCTCAAAAACAGACATTTTTTATCCAAGAAATGTTTGATAAGTTGATATATGGTATAAATACAATCATAAACATGGCATCTGACAGCCAGTAAAATTTCAGTTAGTCTCGCATCCTTGAACTGGATTAAAGAAGAAAGGATTTTTATTGTATCTCTGAATTAATGTTGGCAACATTAATTCAGAAGTACAATAAAAAATTTCATTTTTGATCCAGTTCAAAAACAGGAGGCTAACTGAAATTTTACAGGCTGTCACATGCCAAATTTTATGATTGTATTAATACCATATATCAATCTGTTACACTTTCTTGGATAATAAAGTATCTATTTTTAAGGAATATGGAGCCATTAATAAAGGCCAAAATTACATGTAGACAAAAAATGCCCAGATCAGTCAGCATATTTGCACAGTTTGGGGACTTCACTGTGTACTGGTACATGCTTCATTTTACAGTGATTTTGACGGGGAGAATATTAAGTTGGTACCTGTAAAATAACTGAAAAGAAAACATAAGTAAATAGAAAAAAGAAAACTTACATCATAGCTCCAGTTAAGAGGGTATATCAGGAAAATATTTTCTTATTTCTCCTACAAAAACATACGTTGTGGGTACTCATAAGAAGCGCCTGAGCAAGGCGCTTCTAATGGGTATGCACAACGTACATTTTCATAGAAAAATAAGAAAAATATCACCAATTTTTGGTTGAAAAAAGTATCTTATCTGGAACTGTGCTACACATCACATGATAAGCCCGGATCAATAAGATGGCACAGATGTTGTTTTTGTTTGTTTGTGTGTTTTTTTTGGTGTTTTTTAATGTTGTTGATTACTGTTTACGGTACAGTGTTAATTATATCAAAGCTCTGCATGCTGATGCATGATGACATTTTGAAAAAAATTTTCCAAGAAAATAGGCTTCAACATTCCATGCAAATTGTCTCCTAAGGAGACAATTTGCATGAAATGTCAAAGCCTATTTTCTAGGGAAAAAAATAAAAAAAATATTGTCAGTTTGTTGTCTGCTGAATTAACAAAGAGAAGAATAAAAATTAATTATATAAAATTTATTGTTGATGTGTTAGTGGACATTTTATCGGCTTTGTCGGTATAATCTTTCTCGTATCTAACGAAGACACTAGTGGATTACCTCACTTGTTCTGTTTAATCCATTTTAGACTGAATAAACTCTCCCACACGATATATATTGGAAGAGTCGAACATCAAACTAAGGTAGGTCGGGCTGTGTGATTTAAGATATTCTTACAGAAAAATGGCTAAACTATTTGCAGACAGTGGAGATGCTGATCAGATCTGAGTCTGCACTGTTTGCCAGTTACCCATTATCTCCAGACTAACTGGGTGAAGGGGACAGGGTACACTTTGTAAGTTTTCACCATTTTTAATAAGAGTAAAAACTTTTGTGACGTCCCTGAACATTAAGCCCCTTCTGAAAGGGATTTGCTCTAAAAGGAAAGAATTTGCTTTGAGTGAGATCAAATAGAAGGGAGAAAAAATAACTGACAGTTACTTCCCCTTATAGTGTATCCATTCCCCTTAAGGGAAATGACCACTTTTTCAAGGGAAGCAATTTAAATGTATGTTTCCAAGCTTGCTGTTCCCCACCCCGACACCCCCTTATCAAGGGAGTAATTTTTTCCCTATTAGAGTGGACTTGGTATGCGGGCAAGTAAACAGATACTCACAGAAGTTTTCTCTCTTGTAAAAAAAAAAAAAATAGCAGAAAATCTTACCATGTGTATCAAGTCATCTTAAATTGGCCAAAACATGCATTGTGAGTACTTTATTTCCTTTAACAGCCAGGGCCCAGTTGTTCAAAGCTAACGATATCATTAGTTAACGATTCGTTAAAATTTAAATCAAGTCATACGCAAATATGCTGAAATTTTTTGCTGAAAAAATGTGAGTAGTTTTTGCAGTGCAAAAGCTACTCGCATTTTTTCAGCAAAAAATATCAGAATATTGTGTATTGAATCTGCTAAAACAGTTAACGAAATGACCCTTAACGAGCTCGTTAAGCTAACGATGCTTTGAACAACTGGGCCCTGATGATTACCAGCTGGTACCCACAAGATGTGCTTTGTTGCAAACACAGGAGCTTGAAATTCGGTCAGAAATGCATGTTTAAATGGCCCAAATTGACTATCCTATAAGGCGGGCTGAAGGATATTTCGGCTTGCCTGATAGGATAGTCAATTTGCGCCATTTTGACATGCATCTCTGACCGAATTTCAATCTCCTGTGGTTGCAAATATAACAAAATTTATCTTCTGTATAGTTCTTTGATCAGAAGCTTTGGTGTATTTGATTTCTATAATTTTATTTAGCATTTCAGTTGAAAACTGTTTATAACTTCTGATAATATGTATATATTTAATGCTTAGCATGCTGGGTAAATAGATCAGCAGACAACACTTTGAAATATTGTTTTTCTCAGAAAATAGGCTTTTACATGTTATGCAGATTATCTCCCTAAGAGACAATTTGCATGAAATGTAAAGCCTTTTTCCCAATTTTTCCAGAAAAAAGGCAAATGGTCTCCCCAGAGATGATTTGCATGAAATGACAAGGCCTATTTTCTGGGAAAAATAAGAGAAATATTTCAAAGTGTGGTCTGCTGAATATGCTTAATCATGACATTTCAACATTTTACTTTTGAACAGTCAAGTTTATTTGGTGTATTATTTTTATAGTGATCTGTACACTTTATGGATTTTGTGGATGAAATGCACAGCCTATTGGTTGCTGGTGAACTTTCAATAGCTGTTTTGCAGATTCTGCAAATTGAACTAGATTGTGCAGTTGATGGCTTTCCAACACTAAATCCCCACACTCAATGCTAATGTAGCTAAAAGCATGATGAATGGATGGATAGCCGGACAGACTCTCTCGCTCACCCTTACCAGGAGGGGAAGCCATGTTGCAAGTTTGGTTAAGTTCTGTCCAGTAATTTAAGAGGAGATAGCGTGGTGGATGGACGGACAGACAAACAGTGACCTTTTGATCCCATGTGGGGCAGAGTGAAAAATAATGTTGCTCTCGCACACCCTTACGGCACAGGGAAGTCAGGTAGCAAGTTTGGTTAAATTCTGCCCAGTGGTTTAGGAGGAGATAGCATGACAGATGGATGGACGGACGGACAGAGGCATTTACAATATTCCCATGGCTAAAGCATGGGGATAAATATAGTACATGTACTTGGGTAGTTTGAAGATTCTAATCTAGCCACGGGTTGTCATTCCATACAGGCATTACCATAACAAAATGGATCTTTGGGATGTGCAGGCAACAGATTCATACAGTTTAGGAAAAGTCCATGTGACTTAGGGGTCAATACTCCTGACTGGATCACAAGGCCCTGGGTTCAAATCCCGCTGGAGGTTGAATTCAGCTCATGACTCTCATGACTCTACAGCACTTTATTGCACAGAGCCTCTCATTATCACCTCTTCATCTCAGTATGACTTAACTCTTGTCATGCTGAATAAATTAAGACACCACGTCCATGTCTAATTTTCGGCCAATCAGATTACTTAATCCAAATTCACAAACTTAATGGCAAACAGTGCAGATCCAGATCAGTTGGCTTCTTCAGAAGCCAACTGATCTGGATCTACACTGTTTACAAAGGCAGGGTATATCTGGGTTCAGCAGGACAAGGGTTAAGTGTAAGGAGCATTTTCTCACTTTGTATGAGGTATATCCATTTCTCATAGCACATATACCACTGAATTTTTTTTTTTTTTTTTTTTCAAGTAACAGCTTATTTGACGCACAATACAGGGAAAAAGGCTCTTATGCCAAATGCTGGCAGTCTAGCTCACATCAGCCTATGCATTCACATAGTCCAGTCAAAGTCTTCATTGCCTCTTTACAGAATACTGTAGATTATATCACTAGATAAGGTCCTGATAGGCCACACAGGTGTGTAGACTGATCTGGGCCTTCACTGTTCTCATACACGATAAGGGCTCTTTTCACTCATTGAAAATCATTTAAGTTAATGCAAATCATTTCAATTAATATCAAAAATCGATGTGCGTCAATGACTAGTAATATTAATCTTTTTATTTTACATGGTTGCCTGGTTTTTACCTAGTTATTAATGCCTAGCATGCTTGGTAAAAATTGCAGTAGAAGACATTTCAAAATATTTTTCTTATTTTTCACAGAAAATTGACATTTTATGCAAATTGTCTCCTAGGGATGTCAAAATTTATTTTCCAGGAAAAATAAGAAAAATATCAATTTGTCATCTGCTGAATTAACCAAGAGAGTGGTAACAGTTATTACCAACAGACCTTGAATTACCTGACTACCCGGTAAATGAAGTACACTGCTTCTATAGTTGGGCCATGAAAAAAGTGTTTTGTGATAAAACATTGTATCAGAAATGTTCATTAATGCATTTAACCCTTTAGGCTGCTATATGCAAATGCTTTTATGAAACATTTCAGCATGTTTTGAGCCATGTCCTGAAAAAAGAAGTCCTAATTGCATATGTAGTCTGCATATTGTCTCCTTAAAGAATCATTGGACACTATAGCATATATTGACACAAAGCAAAGACACTGATCAGAATACTGAGTCATTGCTTATAGCATAGGGCATAATGTCATCAAAAGCCCAGTTGTTCAAAACTAACAGTTGTTAGAGTTTCTGTCTTGAAATATGGCACATACATTGATAGTATTTGCTGAGAAAATGTGAGTAGCTTGCAAAAGCTACTCACATTTTTACATAAAAAATATCAATGTATTTGAAAATACCTTAGCTACAACAGTTAACGAGCTTGTTAATCCAACAATGCTTTGAAGAACTGGGCCCTGCTGTCAATGTCTTATGGTATTTTTCTCTGAACATCAGACATAGTGTTTCATAGCTCCAGATAAGAGGTGTGTGTTTTCATGGAGAAATAAGAAAAATATTAATACTTTTTGCTTGCAAAAAAGCCTAGTCTGGCACTATGGTCTTTCATTCATATTATTTCTGAATGTGAGTTGATAGATACTGAAAGATTCCAGTGCAATTTTGCAAAGGAGACAACTTTTGCAGACACAAACTTGCCTCCCTTGTATTTGAAACCTTTCAAGATTAAGAGCTACCTTAACCCATTTATGCCGAGTGGAATCTTCTACTTTATTTCTTTGGAAAGACCTATTTCCTATATAAGGGATGTCTGGTTAGTTTTTATTATTACAATGTTTCATAGAAATTTCTGAGCTTAATGCAAATAGTGAAGAACCTGATCAGATGCCGCATTCTGCGGTGTCTGATCTGGGTCTACACGGTTTGCCAATGTCCTTTTTATGGGACGCTAGGCTCAAATGGGTTAATTTACATGTCATGTAGCAAATTATGCTGAGTGGTATGAGGAGTAGCACTAATACTGAAGTTTGCCCTGGATTGGTTAGTGCAGGGCCAGGTAGATGGGGTTGGGGAGGGGATCAAGTTATTACTGTGTCAGAACATTGTCATGTAGTATATCAAATCAACAAGACGAAATATTTAGAAGTAAATGTCTAAGTTCCAGCGCAAATTTAGTTCAGGTTTACTTAGAGATATGGGACAAGGATATACTAAAGTTTAATAAATTTTCAATGTAACAGGTAAAAAAGAACAACAATGTGATTCTTTAATGTGTGCTTTTATTAAGGTTTGTTAAATTTCTTGAATGAAATGAGAACAAATTAGACATTAATCTGACAAGTATATAAAGCCAAAACATTTTACACGGAAAGACTAAAAATCGTGAGCGTGCAAAAGAAAAGACCTGTATGGGCTGTACTGTATTTTTATCAGGTATATAATGCCAAGAAATGTTTCGTGAAAAAATAAAAAAAAAAAAAACACTAAAAAAATGTGAGCGTGCAAACCACATGATTGGGCAAAATAAAGAACACACGGGGACTGTACTATATTTATTTTAATCTGAAGATGATTCATGTTGTATGAACTGTATTATAATATGCTCAATGTATGATTCTTGCAATTAATGCCTGCAGCATGTCAAACTCAGACTGATAGAAAAACCTACCAGTCAATGAAGACAGCATGCAAATGTGAACACGACTGGGCATAGCACTATGTATAATTATCATGGCAACCACAAAGATGGACCTTGCACCTGAAAAACCTTTTCAATTTATTTATAAAACATAGTTGACCATGCACCTGAATCAGTTTATTTATAAAACATAGGTGACCATGTACCTGAATGAAGATGGCATGTACATAACATATTCTGAATATGAGTGCTTTTTTGATGACTGACTATCGAGATATAAGCATTTAAAAACTTAACCGCAGCATAAGAGCACTTTACAGAAGTGTCCCAGATTTTGACCTCTAGCCCCATATCAAGGCTTGAACCCAGTGTCCATTCTTATAGAATCACAGAAGACCCTTACATGTACCCATGCTCCAACTATGAGTGCTTTCTGTTACTTGTCTGTTGAGATATGGACATTTAAAAAACTTTATTGCAGTGTAACGTGCACGTACACGTACAAGTTTTAGAACAGAATTAACAAAATTGATAAATACAACTAATAAAGCCAGTTTTACTTCATAATATTGGGTTTTGATGGAATCTCTACTGCATAGGTTTGTTAACCTGATGAAAGGTAATTATTATGCCTATGTTGAGAAAATTAAATATATGAGTAGGATAGACATCTTTATCACATTTGTAACTTTGCACTCAATAAATCCCATTTGTAGCTTTGCATGCCATTTTACACATAATACAGGTAAAATGTGCAATAATCATGCACATCTAAAGAAATGAAAAATACTGGTAGATCAACCTAAAAAATGTCACCATGAAGAGACGTACTGAATTTGGAAAAAAAAAAAAAAAAGTCACTGCATGGTTCAAACTCGTGCTCTCTGCGCGAGAGCTATCCGATGTTAATTTGTGTTACAAAATTACGGTACTTACCAATATTTACGATGCGGTTTTAAAAATCCTTTAACAGCTAATCAAACACGCTCCCATATGTAAAAAACCAAAGCTATATTAAGAGACTGGCGCGATTCATTTGCCGGTCAATAATAAAGAATAGGTCTTCACTGAAATGTTTGTCCTGGTGCAGTTCATCTCAGAAGTGTAGAATTTGTGATGGTATGCCATTGATGTGTCCAACTAGTTTTGTATATATTGTGCAGTTCATCTCAGAAGTGTAGAATTTATGGTGGTATGCCATTGATGTGTCCATCTAGTTTTGTATGTATTACTTTATTTTGGGTCACTTAACCCTTGTCCTGCTCAATAAATTAAGGTGCCACACCCACTTCTAATTTTCAGCCAGTCAAATTACTTGATATAAATTCAAATACTTAATGGCAAACAGGGCAGATCCAGGTCATTTGGCTTCTTCAGAAGCCAACTGATCTGGATCTACACTGTTTGCAAAGGCAGGGCAAATCCAGGTTCAGCCAGACTAGGGTTGAGTGAAAAGATCTTTGGACTTATATGAACAGCACATATACCCAGATCAGCCAGCATATCCACTTGGTCTGTTAAGGATCTTTGCAGTTAGTATAGTCTACAGTATCCAAAGATTCCATAAGCAGACAGTGAAGACCCTGATCAGACTACTCTGGTACAAAGGCTGATCTGGGTCTCCCTGGTTTGCATGTGAGCCAGACGTCTTTTTTGTTTGATGTAGCTTGTATACTACAACATTTTTGCCTCCAATAGATAGGTTGTTTTGTGGGTTTTTGGGGGTTTTTTTTGTTGTTGTTGTTTTTTGTTTTTTTTGTATTTTTATTGTACATAGTCTATAAATAAATAGCAATGTTTTCCCAAATCAAGTGTTTTTGAATGTTGTTGTTAACTCACCTGAGCTATGCTCAGGATGAGCTATAGTGATCACTTTTTGTCCCTCGTCCGTCCATCCAGGTATACGAATGGGCATATATCGTTTGTTTGTTTGTGCTGAGGTTTTACGGCCCAGTCAAACCATTTAGGTCATATAGAGTGCGGTCAGTGTACCTAACCACACGTTTACTGGGCAGGCTTAGTCCTCATAGCGGTTAACCAGTATTGTGCACATTTTTTTGCCAGAAACTGACAACTGCCCTTCTTGAATCAGCAGAAGGGAGAGAATGACCATAGAAAATATTTCATGATCAAACTCCACGAAAGAATGTTGCAGGCCTTGGCAGGGGTTTATCTCCAGTCGGACTGCGCATCCAACTGAGCCACCGAGGCCGGGGCATATATTGGGTTCACATGAATAGGGTACTTGCCATTTATTCCGTAAGTGACCGAAGTAAGTACCCAATAAATTTGAGGCACGTTGGGTATTTAGGTGTCTTGGGTATTTTGAGCCAAAAAATTAACACTGTATAGTACCCAACAAGTGTCCATCTGTAAGAATGTCTGTGCATCCATCCGTTAACATTTTCAAAAGACTTCTCCTCTGAAGCTGCTGAGCCAATTTTGCTCAAATTTCACATGGAGCCTCCTTAGGTGGGGGAACGAAAGATTGCTAAAATGGTCGCGGTCAGTTGACTGAAATGGCCGCCATGCCCGTAGATGGTAAAAACCTTTAAAAACTTCTTCTCCAGAACCGAGGATGCCTTGGGGCTGAATCTTTGCGCAAATCATCTGGGATGGGAGGTCTACCAAAGGTGTTAAAGTAATGGTTGTACATTGACATTTGACCTTTTTACAGCAATGTCAAATTTGCTTCCCTGTGCATTTGTATTTGAGCCATACATTTGTATGGGAAAAATGTTGAGAATTTCAAACCACTTCTCCTCTGAAGCCTCTGGGCCATTGTTGCTGAAATTTCATGTGGAGCCTCCTTGGGGCAGAGGAATGAAAGTACTAAAATGGTCACGGTCCATTGACCAAGATGGCCCCATGCCCAAGTATGGTAAAAACCTTTAAAAATCTTCTCCAGAGCAGAGGATGCTTTGGGGCTGAATCTTTGCACAAATCAATGAGGATGGGAGGTTAAAATGATGGTCGTACAATGACGTTTGAGGTCAAGTTTGCTTCCGTATGCGTTTGTATAGGCCCCATACATTTGATCAGAAAAAATATTGATAATTTCAAGTGACTTCTCCTCTGAAGCCTCTGGGCAAATGTTGCTCAAATTTCATGTGGAGCCTCCTTGGGGCAGGGGAACAAAAGATTGCTAAAATGGTTGTGGTCCATTGACCAAGATGGCTGCCATGCCCATATATGGTAAAAACATTTAAAAATCTTCTTCTCTAGAACCAAATAAGTCCAGGGGCCTAATCTTTACACAAATTATCAGGGACAGAAGAGCCACCAAAATTGCTAAAATGATGATCCTATGTTGATGTTTGACTTTTTTACGGCAAAGGTCAAATTTGCCTCCCCATGCATTTGTATGGGCCTTATACATTTATATGGGAAAAATGTTGAGAATGCATATTTTGGACATCTCTATAATCCAGTTGAATCGAAACTTGATGATGAGCATTAGGGTGCCTAGTAGTCACAATATAGCTAAATGAGCCGATAGAAAATCCAAGATGGCAGCCATAGCTGCCATCTTTCAACATGTCTTCCCAAATCTTCGGTCGCTTTGAGCTGAAACTTGCTCTGTAGCAACAGGATGACATCTGGATGGAAACAATCTAAAATTTTGTCACTTGGAAATCTAAGATGGCTGCAATGGTTCCACTCCATTGAACAAGATGGCCACCAGAGCTAAAAATAGAAAATCATCAAACAACATCAGATTCTCGTCCTTGGCCAATGGCCTGATTTCAAAATATTTGCACAGAAGTGTTCCTCTGATGGCCCTCTACCAAAATTGCTAAAATGGTT
Organism: Anodontia alba; assembly: GCA_964016985.1. NCBI lineage: Eukaryota > Metazoa > Mollusca > Bivalvia > Lucinida > Lucinidae > Anodontia > Anodontia alba. The sequence goes on along the minus strand of OZ024821.1, from coordinate 109,641,826 downwards.
CCGCTTGGCTGAACAAAATGGCGGCCAGAGCTAAAAATAGAAAAACCTTTAAAAGACATCTCCCCAGCCAGTGTCCTGATTTCAAAGTAATTTCAGAGAAGTGTTTCTCATATGGCCCTTTACCAAAATTGCTAAAATAGTTCCGCTTGGCTGAACAAAATGGCCACCAGAGCTAAAAATAGAAAAAAAAAACATTTAACCACATCTACTCCTTGGCCAGTGGTCTGATTTCACAGAAATGTTCCTCTTATCCCCTCTTTTTTGACTTATGGCCCTTTGAAAATTTCAGCATTTTAACCTTGTAAGCAAGATATCTCAAAAACTGTTTAAGTCATTGCCTTGAAGCTTGACAGACTGATAGGGAATGGTGAGTAAAAGACCTGATTAACTTACAGCTGTTAACTCAGGTGAGCATGGTGGCCCATGGGCCTCTTGTTCATGAGGTTATGAATGTCTTGCAAATTATAATTTTCTGTGAAAAATGTAAATTTTTACCATCAATTTTAGGCAAGGAATTTAGAAAAAAATACAAATACCTCTCAATATCTGGGTAATCATGAAAGTTTCTATGGTTCTTTCACTCTTTCACATTTCAAATCAGCACTACTCAGTTGTTTTCTCTTTTGCCCTGATAGCCCGGAGTCTGTCATGTATACAAATGCAAAGGTGTTTATTTATTGTAATAAGATATTTATTTATTGTAAGTAGTGCACCTTCCTTGCTCTTACTAATACTTAGTTATTGAAAGTTGAGAAAGAATAACTGCGGAAATTTCTTCAAGGCCACCTAGGACTTATAACCAAAGCCGTTCATTTTGTATGATCCTCTTACAAGGGTCCTTCAGCAATATTGTACTTCATTCATAATATATCTTGCTCATGCCGGCAGTAGGCAAATAATTGTATATCTAAATATAACTGTATATTTTATAAAGATTTGCATAAACGTTCACTTGCATGAATGAATTACCAAAGCAATGTTTTTTTTTTCAAAACAAATTGCTCTTCCTTCCTAATTAAATAAAATATGGCTTCTGTAAAACAAAACTTTACAATATGGCTACTTCTGCCTCTTTGTAGGCCTTGCATCTTCCTAATAATACTGAATACAATGGTATAGAAATATCACAGAAGCTGCAACAACACACCAAAGCATAGGCAGATTGCCTATGTTACTGTCAGAGGTCCTCTCAAAACTGGCACTGTCATCTAGTTGCAACCCACTGAAAGGTGCTGTGTGGCAGCCTTGAAAACACCCCATGCCAGCCTGTATTGAAATCTTTTCAATTCATCTCCTCCAAGGTCACCTAATGGATTTTCTCAAAACTTGCCAGGGATGTTTGCACAGGATCTAATTATATCTAGACATAACCATGCCTGGTACATCAAGCAGTATGGCTGCCAGTGGCCAGTGCTCTTTAATTATTTCCCAATATCACATTACTCAATCTACTGGAAGATTTGTTTTCAAAGTTGTGCCATGTTTAGTATAGACTTATAGGTCTTTAAGAAAATTATAACAACAGATGACTTAAACTGGTGGCAACTGCATCTAAATTTGACCCCACCTGGCAGCCCTGGCCCTATCCCCAAAAGGGGTCAGTAGGGGTCAACCTACATTGCCATATCTGGTGTCAAGTGAAAGCCAACCCATCCTTCATCCTGCCTTAACCCCTATCCCCAAAAGTGGCCTTTAGATTTCAGCCTCCAAACATAGCTATATTTGGTATCTAATAGGAACTTTGCTGAGGACTTTAACTTGAATGGGTCTCGTCTACATCCAGCCCACCCCAGATCCGACACTATATTTCCACCCAGCTTGCAGCGCTGATCCTGTCCCTACAGGGGTGATTGGAGCTCAGCATCAGGCATAGCCGTGTGTGGTGTCAAATCTAAACTGTTGATGAAGCCTTAAAGTAGAACAGTGTTTTCAGAGAAAAACATACGTCCCCCCACCAGTTTGAACAGACATATTGTTAAATAGATTGTATCTATAATAAACTCAAGGTCACAATATACCTATATGTAAGTTTGGTCAAAATTCGTCCATTCCTCAATGATATAGGGTGCTGACAAGCCATTTTCTAAAATCATAGCCCTTGTGTAATCTTGAAAATGGGATCAAGGTCACAAAAAATCTGATCAGTTTTTGTCTCTGTCTCAACAATATAGCTGTGCAAGTTTGGTCAAAATCCATCCATTGATTCAGCAGATAGCATGCAGACAAGCCATTATCCAACAATCTAAGCCCTCCTGCGACCTTGAAAATGGGATCAAGGTCACCAAAATAAAATTAGTTATTTTCCATGCCACAACAATTTGGCTGTGCAAGTTTAATTAAAATCCATCCATTCTTTCAAGAGATACAGTGCAGACAAGCCATTTTCCAACAATCTAAGACCTAGTGTGACCTTGAAAATGGGGTGAAGGTCACCAAACTCTAATCAGTTTTTTTCCATGTCACAACAATATGTACAAGTTATGTCAAAATCAATCCACCTTTAGGAGATAGGGTGCAGACAAGCCATTTACCAACAATCTACATGTAAGCCCTAGTCTGACCTTGAAAATGGGGTGAAGGTCACCAAAATATAATCAGTTCTGATGCATGTCCCAAAAATATAGCTGTGCAAGTCTGGTCGAAATCTACTCATTCCTTCAGGAGACAAGGTGCAGACAAGCCATTTTCCACCAATCTAAGCCTTAGTGTGACCTTGAAAATGGGGTCAAAATCTAATCAGTTCTTTTCCATGTCTCAACAATTATGTTTGGTCAAATCTATCCATTCATCTAGGAGATAGGTTGCAGACAAGCAATTTTCCAAAAATTTAAGCCTTACTGTGACCTTGAAAATGAGGTCAAGGTCACCAAAATCTAATCAGTTTTTTTCCATGTCTCAACAATATAGCTGTACAAGTTTGTACACGTCTTTTACATGTCCCAGCATTGTAGATGTGCAAGTTTGGTCAAAATCTATTCATTCCTACAAGAGATAGGGTGCAGACAAGCCATTTTCCAACAATCTAAGCCCTCCTGTGACCTTGGAAATGGGGTCAAGGTCACGAAAATCTAATCAGTTCTTTTACATGTCCCAGCAATATAGATTGCAAGTTTGGTTAAAATCTATTCATTCCTTCAAGAGATAGGATGCGGACAAGCCATTTTCCAACAATCTAAGCCCTCCTGTGACCTTGAAAATGGGGTCAAGGTTACCAAAATCTAATCAGCATTTTTCCCCCTCCCAATGATATATTTGTGTAAGTTTGGCTAAAATCCATCCATTCAATAAGGAGATAGAGTGCGGACAAGAGGCTACGCCCCATTTTCCAAAAATCTAAGCCCTCCTGTCACGTTGAAAATGGGGTCAAGGTCACCAAAATCTAAACAGCATTTTCCCCCTCCCAATGATATATTTGTGTAAGTTTGGCTAAAATTTGTCCATTCAATAAGGAGATAGAGTGCAGACATATGCAGGAATTCTCGTACTACAGGTACTAATCCGCACCAATCGGTCCACTTTGTGACGTCACAGCCTGTCGCTAGTTCTCAGACAGGTAATAGTATGGAAATGTATAGAATTATATAGGAGCCCATCGTTTAACTAATAAAATCATTAATTTTCAATAACACAAGATATTATTATAACCTCGCAATAGATGGAAAAATGTATCTGCTTCAATTTGATTCCAAATTTGTTGAAATAAAATAAATTTTAAAATGGCCCAGGTTGTAATGAATGCTACAAGGGTTTTTCCTTATTAAGTCTTTGTATTTTACAACAAAATTGAAAAATAGCCTTGATTCAATCGCCCAAAAGTCATATTTTTTAAAATTTCTCCGTTTGTTATAACCTCTCATTCGATAGATCTATTGAATATCTATAGTTAGGTAGTAAAATATTGAATAAATTATTTTATTAAAAATGGCCCACAGGTTGCAGAATATAGCTATATTTGAAAAATGCGGAGCGAAAATGTGTAATGATTACACAGACGCAGGTCTTGTGTACACATGATACTATAGAATGAATTGTAAAAGCGGTTGTAAGAATTGGAAAATAAAAAAGAAATTGGTATCCATTGATAGTATTATAAAGATTATTTAGCTTCAAAAAGGAAAACAAAGATATATATTTATAATAATATAAACTTATTTATTTATTTTTTGTCTATGTCGAATTATGTTTTTATTCGGCAACTTATTGAAGCTTTAATGAAAATTTGATATAATAATTTTTGATCATAAGAAAACTACAAACTGCTTAATTACTTGTTTTTTGTTTGTTTAATAACGAAAACAAAAATCCTTTTGTCGGGATACAAGAAAAATACCTAAATGCGCGGCCACTCTTGCGATGTTTTCTTAATAACAATTACTGCTAATGAGTGCCAATTATGTCCTTATCTTGACGAAAGAAAACAACGAAATCACTTTTTACATAATTGACATACATGCTTATGCGCAATTTTAATTGCACAAACAGAATCAAATCCAACATTTGATCTTTTTGCATACACTAGCACTTTAATTGACACGATTTGCTCATTTTAGATTCCTGTACATAAATAAGGACTAAAGTATATTGTTCATAATCATGGCTTCATCTAAGTGCGTGCATGTACAAAATAAATTTGACTATAAAAAACTGAATGAGGGTGAGGTTCTCTCTCTCTCAAGCGTTTTTCTCTAAATTTGTGACTAACACGAGTCTCTCCAAATAAAAGCAGCATTAAATATGATGTGCAACCATTGTAGTTCCAGATCAGCATGTGCATACATTTTTCTCTGATAGAATGTGCAAGCTCTATTCAACATGCGGTGTTAAATATGTATATCTAATAAATAATTTATAATATTTAAAAAATACATTAAAACAAAATGATAATTGATATTATTTTCAGAAATAATTATTGTAGTAATCTTTAGCTGTACATCATAATTCGGAAAATAAATAATCCTATGCTGGTCCTATTTTGTTTCATAAAATGGTTCTCTATCTAGGAAATTAAAACATAATAATACTAATGATATTACTATTATTATTATTTACTACTACTACTATTATTATTATGTTGTACATCACAATTCCGAAGAATAAATATTATTATGCTGGTCATATTCGAAATGTTTTATTTGTAAAATAGCCACATGGATAGTTTATACTATCGAACATGTGTATTTAGGGGTAAAATATTGCTATCGTATAAATCCTATTAGACACATTAAATTACTATCATATTGAAATTTGATCAAGTCGGTTTGGCTACCTGTTGACACAGCTTATACCTGCTATTTGAGTGGCAAACAGTGTAGACCTTGATAAGGTACTCTGTGATGTAATGTCTGATCAGGGTCACTGCCTTTTGTTATGGTGTTTTTATCAGAATACTGAGATTAAATACTATAAACCACTTTCTCAGTCAGATTCAATAAATTGTTCACACCTTTTCAAACATTAGCCTAAAGGCAATTGTTTCAAAAACAAACCTGGGATACCAGAAGATTCGATTCTACTCTTTACAACACTTGTCCTATTTTTTTAACAAGGCAATTATAGAACCAACTGATTTGTCTAAACATGGCTGGGTAAGTGTAAAATAGTGTAGATCCTGAACACACAATGCGTAATGTGACATCTGATCTGGATCTACACTGTTGGCACAGACCTCTCTGTCTAAAAGGTAGGGTAGTAACCCTGAACACACAATGCGTAATGTGACATCTGATCTGGATCTACACTGCTGGCACAGACCTCTCTGTCTAAAAGGTAGGGTAGTAGTAGCAGTCATAATCCAAGGAAAACGACATTTTATTCATATTTGCTAATTACCCAACACAGAAATAACACGAGTCTCTCCAAATAAAAGCAGCAACCATTGTAGTTCCATATCAGCATGTGCATACATTTTTCTCTAATAGATTGTGCAAGCTGTATTCAACATGCAGTATAGACTCTGATCAATATATTTCAGCGGACACACAGACTAATCAGTGTCTACATTGATCGCATAATTCAAAAGGCACATTTTTTTAAAAAATTCAATAATAATTGTTTCTTATTTTACTTGAAGGCACCTCAAAGTTCTTGAAACGATCAACAAAACATTTTACTTTCATTTATATTAGCATTAAAAAAAATGTTCAAACATATATAAATACAAGTTAAATAACAGCACGTTGTTTATTTTCTGGTTCCATTTGTCTACTCTTATTATCATTATCCAGTGGGAACTAGAAGCCTCAGGCCACTGGACAAGTTAATAATGGCTAGATCTATAACTCATGCAATAAAAACAAGGTGGTCAAAACGCCAAATGAACATCAACATTTGAAAAGGACCATTATGACTATGATCTAAGAATATGGGCAAACAAAGCACCATCTTTAACTGTGTAACTAAAGAAACGCTGATTACTGTAGAATATATTGATTAACAGTGAAAATCCTGATCAGAGTGTGCAGATGCGCTGACTGATCTGGATCTTTAGTGTTTGCACAATACATAATTTCCCTTTTTTCATAATCTGACACAACTGCCCTTTATCTGAGACAGGTCACGGGGTCCTGCAATTCTTGAGATGAAAAGATAAAACTTGAAATAGCATATGCTACATTAATTTTTATGTAAGTTTTTTGACAGTTTGTCTATTTTTTTTCTTAAGTTTAAATGATTGTTAAACAACATTCATGCATCAAGGGAAAAGTGATGATGATATTCTTATTTTTCCCAGAAAGTAGGCTTTGACATGTCATGCGAATTGTCTCCAATAGGGACAGTTTGTATGGACTGTCAAACCTTTTTTTTCTTTTCTTTTTTGTGGGGGTGGGGATGGGTAAAAATTTTAACCCTTAATCTTTTCCACTCTCTGGGCTAATTCAGCAGCAATAAACTGGTGATATTTGTTGAATTTTCCCCAGAAAATAGGACTTGATATTTTATGCAAATTGTTTGCAATGGAGATGCTTTGCATGAAATGTCAAACCATTTCCTTTTTAGGGGTGGGGTGATATTTGATCCCTTAACATTTATCACTTTCTGGGCTAATTCAGCATGCGATAAAGTGGTTATTGTTTATCCAGAAAATAGGATTTGACACTTCATGCAAATAGCCTTCATTGGAGACAATATTCATGAAATGTCAAATCCTGTTTTGAAAATAAAACATACAGAGGAATTGTTCAGGATATGTATTTGATGATTGTATTTTTTTCTCTCCATAAAAACATAAGTTGTGGGTACTCATTAGATGAGCCTCACCAAGGTTCTTCAAATAAGTACTCATTACATGTTTTTGCTTCACCGAGGTGCATCAAATTAATACCTACAACATATGTTTTAATGGAGAAAATTATCCCAATTTTTTTTATTCATTCATTCATTTGTTTTTAAATTATTTATACTTAATTAAATTTTCCTATTTGTTTTCTCCAGGTGAAATGATCGTTTTTCTTTCAAATATTGTACCGAACCATCATCAGTAATACAACCTTAATTAATTTACTCATTTGTTTTTCTTAGATTAACTATTGTTCTTCATTTTAAAATCTTACTGAATTACCATTCATTAAATATAACACATTTTTTAATTTATTAATTACTCTTGTTTTCTTAGGTTAAACTATTGAAATTCGTTTAAAAATCATATTGAATTATCTATAACTAAATACAACGCTTTTTATTTAATTTGAAATAATAATAATAACAATAATAATAATAATAATTGATTTTCATCAATTAATCAATATTTTGTTATTATCATTATTAATTAATTCTTAGGTTAAACTATTGATATTCTTTTGAAAATCATACTGAATAATCTGCTGAAATTCATTCATTCATTGTAACTCGGACCTAGTCCAGTGTATATTGGGTCCAAGATTCTAAAGAGCATCCATACATGATTTAATCTGAATTGTAGTAGTACTGTAGGTGTGTGACACTGGGTTGATTACACACCAACTACACAGGTAAGACGACGCTTACGGTCCTCCGATCAAAGGGAATTAATCGAAGCCTATCTAAAATGGAATATCGATAACCTGAGTGACAGTTCCTGTAGTACGAGAATTCCTGGTAGTGACAAGAGGCTACGCCCCATTTTCCAACAATCTAAGCCCTCTTGTGACCTTGAAAATGTGGTCAAGGTCACCAAAATCTAATCAGCATTTTTCCCCCTCCCAATGATATATTTGTGTAAGTTTGGCCAAAATCTGTCCATTCAGTAAGGAGATAGAGTGCAGACAAGTGGCGACGCCGACGCCGACAGGATCCGCACTAAAACAATATGTCTCCCCCCTCCCCCCCTCCCCCATGGTGGGGGACATAATAAAAGTAGAGTCAAATTGGCCTCACCTGCACTTAGCCCTGACCCCATCTCCAGAAGAGGTCATTAGGGGTTAACTTCCAAATATTACCATGTTTGGTGTCATCTGTACTAAGTCTCACCCACGCTTAGCCCTGACCTCCACCCACAAAAGGTTCAGCAGGAATCAACCTCCAAACGTACTCATGTGTGACTTAAATGGGTCCTACCTACACCCAATTTTGACCCTGTTCCACTCAAAGGGATGATTATGAGCAACATCCAAATATAGCAATATTTGTTGAATCCAAGCTCTTGACGAGAACATGAACAGTAGGTGACTTGAATGACTTCACACATACACCTAGCCCCAGTACCACCCAAAATAGAGACCGAGGTCATTAAATATCAACCGCCATATATTGCCATGTTTGTTGTCAAGATGGAGGTATTGATGAGAATTTTAATAACATGGCAAATACCGTTAGGCTCCCCAACACTCAGTCCTGACCCAACCCCAGAAGGGTTTTTATGCCCCCGCCATTTGTATGGCGGGTGCGGGGGAGGGGGTAGCATATAATGTTTAGGTTGTGCATACGTGTGTATGTGGGTACGTTATTCCGCCTAGTCTGATCAGAGTTCGCTGTGCGCTCAGTGGGTAGCTGAGGACCCAAACTTTCTTCATGCAGACAGCGAAGACTGATCTGACTGGGCGGATGCTCATGCCGATCTGAATCTTCGCTGTAGGTTTTGTCATGCGCTAGTTCATGTTATTTTACTTCATAGACCATGGTTAACCCATTTTAGTCTGGAGACCCCGAAAAGAGTAATTGGCAAACAGTGCAGACCCAGATCAGATGCCACACAATGCAGTGTCTGATCAGGGTCTTCATTGTTTGCAAATGTTTTAGCAACTTTTCTCTAGGAACATCTAAATCGCACAGCCTGACTTACCTAAAATTGAAATTCGACTCTGCCAATATGTAGCGTGAGGGGAGTTTATTCAGCCTAAAACGGTTAAAAAAAAAAAGAAAAAAAAAAAAGAATATTCTAGAGGCCAGTCAATCTAGGTCGTTTTATCTACTGTATTTGAAACCAAATTACGTGTAAATATAGGATTACTATTTTCACTTTGAACAGAAATAAGTAGACATACTTATTTTCAGCTTTGACATCATGTGATATAATATTTTGAAAGGTGATTATATCTATGAAAATGTACAGTCAGAAGATTGGTCAAACATAAAATTGAATGGTGGCAAACAATCGACCGACTCACATAAATATAGTCCAAGCAAAATTTGTAGCAGACGACATTCTAATTTTTTTGCTTTTTTTTTTTTTTTCTGAGAAAACAAGTCCTGATATTTCATGTGAATCGGCTGCCTGGCAGACGATTCACATGAAATGTCAAGACATGTTTTCTTCTGAAAATAAAAAAAAATCAAATTTATCCTATGCTTTAGTTGTGATTGGCGCTTAAAGGGGTTACTATAAATTACGTACATGTATTTCTAAAGAAACTTAATGGTCACTAGAAAACTAAGTAACAAACATTTGAAACAGGGTCAACCCTTAAAAGCTAATCACAACTACAGCAGTCATTATTGCATAGAGCCGTCCGTCGTCTCATGACTTAAATAATGTTGAAAAGACGTCAAACATGAAATGATCATCATCATCAACTACAGCAGACACTTTTGATTTTTTTTTTTTTTTTTTTTTTTTTTTTTTTTCAGAGAAATAAGGCTTGACATTTCTCGATTCCCGTAAAATGGTAAGTCTTATTTTCTTTGAAAAATAACATCAAGTTGAGAATGTCGTCTGCTACAAATTTGCTTTGCGCTTTCAGGGTAACGCCCTATCATTCAAAGTTTTATGCTGTTAAGTCGCCGTTGATGTTCAATATTTCTTCTTCAAGGCCTGGTCCAACTGCGAAGACCCGGAATAGAATGGTTTCAGTAATCGCACTTGACTAACAGACTGTCGTTGGACATTTCGCTTTTCGCACACGACTAACAGACCATCGTTCGGGCATTTCGCTAATCGCACATGACAAACAGACCATCGCAATCGCACGTGACTAACGGACCGTCTTTTGGACATTTCGCAAACCGCACATGACTAACAGACCATCGTTTCGACATTTCGCTAATCGCACATGACTAACAGGCCATCGTTTGGACAAAGAGTGCATTTCTCTGAAGGAATGCTTTTGGATAAAATTTGATAATTTCGAATTAAAAATGAGTCAGCGCTTGACAAAACCTACAAGATGGCATGTGCGCCCAGCCAAGACTGAGATCAGCCTGGGCATCCGCCCAGTCTGATCGGAGTCTTCGCTGTCGGCATGGAGACATGGACTTCCTTGGCTATCCCAAATGCGCCCAGTGAAGACTGTGATTAGACAGCGAAGCGCAGGCTGATCTGAATCATCTCTAGGCGCACAAGTCCGAAGGCATGTTTACTGACGTTGAGGCTCAGTTATCCCAGTAAGCATTCTTTATAAATCTATAGCGGGCCGTTATCGGCCCGTCAGGGTAACTGACGGGCCGATAACGGCTCGCTATAGATTTATAAAGAATGCTAGCTGGGATGTTGTTGTTTCAAACGGACATGACCTTCACAGTTCACCGTGCTGCAAGAATGTAGTCACGATGCACATTTTGTAAACACTGCGCACTAACTTAAGTCAGAAATGCATGACTTGTCGTGAAAAGAATCGTGACGCCAGATATTCGGTGACAAGAATGTTAATTTCTTCCATCATTGTACTCGTAATGTTCTAGGTTAAAAGTTTTTTTTTTAAACTTGGTAACGCAATATGATTTGTATAAATACAGCTCAACACTTGCCCTGCTGAAGCCGGATATGTCCTGTCTTTGCAAACAGTGTAGATCCAGATCAGTTGGCTTCTGAAGCCAACTGATCTGTAGCTGCACTCTTTTTCATAAAGTTTGTGAATTTTTATCAGTAACCTGATCAAATAGTCTGATTGGCTGAAAATTAGAAGTGGATGTGGCAGCTTAATTTATTCAGCAGGACAAAGGTTAAATATTTTAACCATGTGATTCCCGACGCTATAAAAGAGACTGTATGCTATAGGCGGACAGCAAAGACTCATATCAACCTGTGCATTCTCATATAGTCTGTTCAAGTCCATCATTCTGTTTATCGATACATTCTGCAGTACCCATTGCTTCAGTAAACATGAAAAGAAGGCTCTGACCATTACGAAAACATGCCTATTCAAATATACTGAAAATTTTACCACCAAAAAAAAGAGAAAATTTTCAGATTAAAAAATCTGATATTTTTCATATTTCTGCTCAAAACATAGATTGTGGGTACTCGTTAACGAGGCGGTTCTAACGAGTACCCACAATCTATGTTCTAAGTAGAAATAAGAAAATAATGTATACCCCTATAAACCTCAGTTTTACTATATAAAAGTGGGGTTTGAGGGGGTCAAAATTATATAGGCGTGTTTTCGTGATGGAAATTTCGCGAATACGCAGCTGATCTGGGCTCTCGTTTCCTGCATATGGCAGCATGGGCTTTTCTGACGTTGCGCCTAATATTATTAAGATTTTCTAAAAAGAGGATCTTACACGAGTGGTTATTTTATATGAAATTTATTAAACGAGCCTTCGGCGAGTTTCATAAATTTCATATGAACTGACCACGAGTGTAAGATTCTGTTGAATTTTATCGCCTTTAAAGTTGACAATTGTTCAACAGAAAATGCATGGTTGACATGGACGTCGTCTTGACGTTACTTGTTCCCGCCAAAGTGTTATGTAACGTGTGGTCAAACAATTTTTATGACATGACGTTATCAACTGAATAATAGCGACGTCATATGATAAATTAATTTTCTTTTTCAGTAAACTACAGCCACTGCATATTGAAATATGTTTGTTTATTTTCCCCGTAAAACAGGATTTAATATTTCATGCAAATTGCCTTCAGTGGAGACAATTTGCATGAAATGTTGAATCCTGTTTTCTAGGGGAAGTAAGACAAATAGCAATTTGTTGTCTGCTGAATTTGCCTAGTGAGTGGTAAACGTCAAATTCTATGCTGTTTACAGTTTGCAAAAGGCCGTTTTCTAGTAGTGATTTTTTTTTATGATAAATAAAATTAATAAGAAAGTAAATAAAACGACCACAAAAATCCAATAAACAGTTTTTTTTTGTTTTTTTTTTACTTTCATACGTGTACTTATGCCATATACGTGCGACGAATGCCAAAATTAAGGCGCGCATGCGTTTTCGTACCTGTAGCAATTGCTCTCTTACTGTACGACTTGATTGCAGAATAAATCTACGTACTTATCCAAAGTTCAGTAAAACCTCGATGACTCAAACACCAATGGTTCGTTTACCTTGGATTACTCGAACTCGTTTTTTTGTCCCTACGAAATTCTTCCGATAATTCAAGAAGGCATATATAATTAGGGAAATCTTATTGATCACGAAATTGTATGTTATGTGTACTCATTAGAATCGCCTCGTCGAGACGATGGTAATGAGTACACTCAACATATCATATTTTATAGAAAATCGAGAATACTTCCCTAAATTATCACCATTTGTTTCCTGACCTGGTTCCATGATTAACCCTTGAACTACCCATGTCTCGAATAAATTTCCATGGACCAATACATGCTCATGAATTCAAAATATCGTCTGCTGATTTTTTTTTACAAGGCACGCTAAACGTCAATTGTTCAAAAACGATACGTGCCCCTTTTTTTGGTAGATATTGAATTGCCTAGATGATCTTCGCTTTACGCGAGTAGGTTATGCACACCTTTTCTCGTGTCCAGCTTTATTTTTTACATGACCTTTCAAGCAAAACGAAAATTGAATATCTACATAAAAAAGGGCAAATCGTAAAGATCTAGAACACTGCGTGTCTATATCTTCTCTGTCACATAACAGGGTCATATATTTACGAAGGCTGTAAATATGCTCATAGCGTGAAGGTAAATCGAGAAGACCTCAGCTACACTGCACAGACTGGTCCAGGTGTTTGGGAACATGATATGTTGGTTTTCTACCAGTGAGGCTCAAGGACTGAAGGTCGCACGTATCAAGTTTTTGAACAATTGACGTTTAGCATGCCTTGTAAAAAAATCAGCAGACGACATTTTGATTTTTTTTTTTTTTTTTTTTTTTTTGATTTTTTTTTCACAGAAAATAGGTGTTGATTTTACATGCAAATTGTCAACTTCTCAATGGGGGAAAATTTGCATGTAATGTTGAAGTCTGCTTACTGTAAATAATAATAATAATATATAGTCAGCTGAATTTGCCCAGTGGTAAAGGTTAATTGACCTACTCAACTTACATATCATCAGGCGACATTTTAAAATAGTTTATTTATTTATTTATTTATTGTTTTTTTTTTATTGTTCAGAAAACAGGACTTGATACTTCTTATAAATTATCGCATGTAATATCTAATTTATTTTCTGGAAAACAATAAGAGAGAGAGAGAGAGAAAGAGAGAGAGTAAGATAACAAAAAAAAAAATTGTCTCGTGAGCGACAATGGTTACATTCTTTTTTTTTTTTCTAAAGATAGGTATCCGGGCTATTATAGTAATTATATCTTGAAACTTGTTAGTAATATTTGGTACTCGAAGGGCGGGCGTACTGTTTAATAGTCACTGATTTCACATTTACAATGACTGAATCACATGAAATCAATTTGCTAAAAAAAAGTCACAACTGTAACACCGTACATTCTAACGAATCGGACACTTTTACCATACTTGTCCTAAAAGTTGACTATTTCCATTTTATTCACCGTTGTTGTGCTGGATAAGTGGTAAACAGTGTAGACCCTGATCAGACGCTGCGTACTGTGGCGCATGATCTGGGTCTACACTGTTTGCTCGGGTCTGTCTGTGAAAACTTAGGTATATACGGTACCTTAGGTTAACATCGCATTTTTTAAATGTGATAAAATCTGAGCCGCGAACGAAGAAAATAATCTTATGAGGGTCTTCCAGGGAAGACTAGGGTCTGCCTGCTCATGTGCTCCGCGCAATCTGAAAAAAAAAAAAAAAAAAAAAAAGAAAGAAAAAATCGTCGCTTTCGGAGACCTGTGTAAGCGTTACACCTTTGGCTATCCATAGATCGGCGAAGATTGATCAGACTGTGCGGATGCTAAGTCTTTGCTAGGTGCACATGTATGTTATAAAGTACCGAGTAAAGTACATTATTCCTTCGTGAAGCTGAAGGTACATATATCAAACTTTACCACTGTCTAGGTACGTTCACCAGACGACAAATTCATGATTTTTTTTCCTCATTTGCCAAGAAAATAGGCTCTGCCACTTCATGCAAATTGTCTCCCAGGAGACTATTTGCATGAAAAATCAAAGCTTTTTTTTTTTTTTTTTTTTTTTTTTTTTTCCGGGTGGAGCGGGGTCGCCTGCTGAATTTTTTACCCAGCATGCTAAGCGTTTAAGAAATAGTCACGATTTCTAAATATCTGTATAAACTTTTCATAAAGCTTAAAAATGAGATTAGATTAGATTAGATTCAGGAACGTTGATAATGTAGTACATTTCGAGGGTTGAGCGCAAGACTGGCGTAAGTCAGATGATTGTTTTTCCCCAAACCTAATCTCCTCACCATGAAGGCGTTATGAAGATTACAACATTTCTTTCTGTAAACAATGAAAATTTAGGTGCCATTGCTCGTATGAGCAATGGCACCTAAATTTGCATTGTTTACAAAGGGGTCCAAGTTGCCCCTAAACAAGGGTTTCAAAAATACGTTTGAGTTACCATAGTCTTGCGCTCAACCCTCGATTTAGCGCTTGCCTGCTGAGTTAGTATGCAGTCCTGGAGAGAATTTTCTAATGCCTGTACTTGAGAAAGTGTATATTTCACTTCATTCAGCTGAACCGTAAAGTCAGAGGTGCGCCCCTCGAAGATTCAGATCAGCCTGCGCATTCACAGTCTGGTCAGAATCTTCACAGGGCGCTTTTTCGATCGCCAAAGCTATAGAGGATCTTACACGAGTGGTCATTTCATATGAAATTTATGAAACGAGCATTCGGCGATTTTATTAAATTTCATGTGAAATGATCACGAGTGTAAGATTCCGTTTATCACATGACTATTTTTAATTGAATTTTATCGCCTTTAAAGTTAACAATTGTTCAGCAGAAAATGCATGGTTGACGTGGACGTCGTCATAACGTTACTTGTTACGTAAAAGTGTTATGTAACGTGTGGTCATGCGATTTTTATGACGACGTTTCGCCACTAAATAACAGCGTCGTCATATGATAAACAAAGTTTCTTCATGCGGACAACAAAGGCTCTGATCAGACTGTGCGGATGCGCAGACTGATTTGAGTCTTCATCCTGTCAGAAGGTACGTCTTCTCACGTTTCGGCTTTATTAACCACGACGGTCTTTGGGGCACCATTTAGACCTTTGAAATTGGTGCCGAGTCTTCATGTTGACCCGTCTTCAACTGCCTTTTGTGAACCTATGAAGCAAAGATCGGTCCATTCCTTGCTTTTGTCATCTTCTTTCTGCTCCTTTTCTGATCTCTTTACCATGCCTTCCTGAATTGCCTTTGTTATGTCAGAGGAAAGCGAAATGTGACCAGGATGAGAAGCTCTTCATGCCAAACAACGGCATCGGGTTTGCTTGCGTACTAATTTTAATTCGTTCTGGTTTTACATTTTATGCGTATATGACTTATCATTGTAACCGTTTCATTACAGAACCAAGTTAGTGCACCATTTTGACGTAAATGACCCTTATGGGTTGATGCGTCGTTAAAACTGAACTCATTAGCATTGCTTGCGTACTTCATCTTTGGTGATATGTACTTTGGTGATGTGGTCTAAGTACGAGATGTTCAATGCGGTAGCATCTCATTTCGAAGGCCTGGTCCCGAGGTTATAAAACTTTTTTCATGCTCAACTCAACTGAGCATGAAATTTGTCATGCTAATAAATCTCAGAATATTAACAGTTGCAAATTCTATTTTGCTAAACAAAGCTGAGCATGAAATTTTCTCTGCTAATAGTTGGCATTTTCATATTTATTATCAGAGAAAATTTCATACTCAGCTGAGTTGCCATGATTATGAAAAAAGTTTTATAACCTCAGGACCTGGATTCTTTGCTTGAGTTCTGCAGTTAACGTCCATGTCTCGTAAGCTTTCAGGAAGGTGGAACCAAAGAACACATCAGCTAGAGTATTCAGTTTTGCTAATACCGCAGTTGTCTGGGCAATCCTTGACAGAATCTCTGTTATTTTGAGCCGTCGTCATCTGTGATTGCTCCTAGGGGTTTGAAACTCTATACTGTTCCAGACCTGATGAACTGTAAAAGATTCCTGTAGATTTTACGTTAAATACTGGCAACTGGCCGCCAGCGCTTTTACCGTAATTTTTTACGGGGGCCCGCAGAACTTTCGCAGGAATTTCCTCGTAGGATGGTAAGGATGTGTAAGCTTAAGATACGGTGCGGTAGCTCGCATCCCTACTATGTCCTATATATTACCTACCTTGCCCTACACTGCCCTGCCATGCGTAATTATGACTAGGTAATTTACAGACGCCCGTAAAATTTAGGGTACATGTACTGGCAGCCGTTGCCAGGATTTACCGTAAGATCTACGGGGATCTTTTCACAGTATGCCATTTAACGCTATCAAACTCAAGTTCATCTGGATTAATCGTCATCACTTTTGACTTCTGTGGTACGATTTCCATTTTATAAACCTGTGATTTGATTTTCATTTTGTAGACCTGTGTGTGTGTGTGTGTGTGTGTGTGTGTGTGTGTGTGTGCGCGCGCGCGCGCGTGTGTGTGTGTTTTCGAGACGATCAACCAACCCGTCAAGCTCTTTCTTCTTTCTAGCGATTTCAGCAATATCATTGCCAGTCAGAACTTCATTGTTGCTCTGCCTGTATTGCTGATATTCCCCTCATGCTCTGCTAACGCATCAGCCAATATCCTTCGAGGAAGATTTTGTAGAGTGTTGGTGTCATAAATCACCTCTCTGCCTTACCCCGACTGTTGTCCTGAACCAAGTGCCTGCGGTGCCACTGTACAGGACACGGGAGTGCTCTGGGAGGCTTTACTGAACACTCGCTCAGTGACACGGACCATATTGGCATTAACTCTTTCAACCCGGCAGACCAAAGCAGATACCTGTGCAAACAGTGTAGATCCTGGTGAGACAGCTCGTAACGAGCCGTCTCATCAAGATCTATACTGTTTGCCATTCTGTTTTCGAGTTTAGACCGAAATCCCTATTTACAGCAGTGGACATGTCCAATTTCAAGGATGGAAGAGTTCACTTTAGACACTCAGAGATGAAAGGATTAATCTTGCATTTTCTTGTTGTTATCTGAAAGGTTTATTCAGGTTCACAGGTTTACAAAAACATGCAAACAGCAAGAGAGTCTTAAATACATGGGCTGTCATTCAAGGCGGTAGCATTGTGTTGCAAAATTACAGAAAATACTGAAACTGCATGAAGCATAACATAGCATACTCTCAGTCAAGTCATGAGGGAGAACGACATATCAAGGTATAAACTATGCCGCTTTTGAATTATCGGTACATGCATACGCCCAGACGCACAATTTTTATATGTGCGTCTGGGCGCATGCATGTGTTATCTTCATACAGTAAATTTTTATTTTACTTATAAGCACTTAAACAAAGATATGACCTTATCCAGAAAAGAAAATATGCATACAGAGCACATTTGACTTATTGCAAGTGCTTGTTTAAATATAATTTGAACAAGTGGAAATACATCAACATTATATACTACGGAACATATCTGAGAAGAAACAAATGTCGGGTAAAACACAATCATTCCCACGTACACAGGCAAATACATGCGCGCGCACGTGTGTGAATATGTAAATATATGAACAAGCTAACACACGAATACTCATATGAGCTCACTCGTGTGTATGCATGTACATTATTTGAATAAACAAATTATTTACCAGCGACACAAGGAACGTAATGCTATATATATAATGATAACTGATGACGCCTTGGTCATCCAACAACTTCCGGGTAGCAGGAACGTGCCTGCACGCACACGCGCATAAAAATCAATATATGCACGTCCGCCTGCATGCATATCTACTCTGTGGCCACTTTATGGTCGCTTAATACTCCATGACCGAAGTTTTGCCGTAATATAAGCAAAAATATCGTTACTCTCTCTCTCTCTCTCTCTCTCTCTCTCTCTCTCTCTCTGATACACTATTTACAACATACTATTACAGCATTCCGTTTATGTTCGCATGATATAGCAGAAAGGTTCAGGTAAGTCCGGGAACAGCATTCGCAGCCATCCGCAGATAAACGATCACTGGAACATCGCATCTCGTGCGACTAACTACTAACAGACATTATATGTATGCGTCAATCAGATAGATAGATAGATAGATAGATAGATAGATAGATAGATAGATAGATAGATAGATAGATAGATAGATAGATAGATAGATAGATGGATGGATGGATGGATGGATAGATAGATAGATAGATAGATAGATAGATAGATAGATAGATAGATAGATAGACGTCTCATCATTTCATATACGAACAAGAACGTTATCAAAAAAAAATATAAAACTGGCCTTCGGTTCTTTACAATAAGAGCTGGTAAATAAACAAACAAATAATACGATAAACAAACAATTAACATACCATATCAAATACATACATGTCATATCATAAAGAGATGAACAACATACACAGGCCGTGCCTCATACCAATACAACATAACGAACCCGCGTGACCAAAAGAGCATGTGGCAGATACCGGTGTCCAAAAGGCTTCATGCCACATGTCGAAGGCTTTTCTAAAATAAATTCCTCTAAATATTACATATCCTAAACTAAAAACATCCCTAAATCTCTCATATCCTCAGTTTCCTCAGTCAGCGACGGAACGCGGCGTCTGATCAGGGTCTGCAATGTTTGCATTGAATTACATCATTACGAAAACACGCCTATTCAAATATGCTGAAGATTTTACCCCCAAAAAATGAAAAAAATTCAGATAAAAATTCTGATATTTTTCATATCTCTGCTCAAAACATAGATTGTGGGTACCCGTTAGAAACGCCTCGGCGAGGCGGTTCTAACAAGTACCGACAATCTATATTTTGAGTAGAAATAAGAAAAAAAATGTATACCCCTGTAAACCCCAGTTTTACTACAAAAAGTGGGGGGTTTAAGGGGGTCAACATTATATAGGCATGTTTTCGTGATGTGAAGTTAAGGGTTAAATGAAACTGTCTTAAATCCCCGTTCAGGACCATTTTCCCAGCATACACTTAGAGACAATCGACCCACCAGTGCTTTCAATGCTTTGATTCTCATTGTACACATATCGTATTAACATTAAGTATTCAGACAACTTAACTCCTTAACATACTTGTTGTAAACTTAAACCCTTAAAGCGCTGCTGAAGCAAATTTGTAGCAGACGAATTTCTAAAACTGGTTTTATTTTTCAGACAAAATAAGACATGACATTTCATGTGAATCTGGTTTTATTTTTCAGACAAAATAAGACATGACATGGGCTGACGATTCACATGAAATATCAAGCCTTAGTTTCTCTGAAAATATAAAAAAATCAAAGTGTCGTCTGCTGTAGTTGCAATTAGCGCTTTAAGAGTCAGCAATGTCATTTCAACTGGATAAGTAGCAAACAGTGTACAGTCGACACCTCGTTCTGTATCGCCTGATCTGGGTCTACGATGTTTGCTCAGACCTGACTGTTCCAGCAAGGAAAATACGGTTATAAAAGATGAATTAAATCGTCTTTAATATGCAGTAGGTGCCCCGGGTATGTGCAGCCAACCTTTAAGTACACGTGACCGACAGACTAAACTGGTTTTCTCTTCATCAGGTGTAAATACTGTTTTGATACAAAGAAACTCAAAACCAGCTTAAGTTTCGTATTGAATAGTCAGTCATGCGTACGAACAAGTCTCGTCACGGGTTCAACAGATACTGAGAAATATTATCGGAGATAGTGCCACGAGCTTTCGTCAAAAAACGACTCCCCATCCAACTATTTATTTATACTCGAAGAGGCTACTTTGCTGCATGAAAAAAAAAAAAAAAAAAAAAAAAAAAAAGAATCTTGAAATTTTTTATCAACACCTCATTAATATACACCAACTATCTTTACACACCTGGTAATCTCATAAGGGGTAGCCGGTGGTTATGCACTCAAAATCTTTACGCGAGCTTCCGGCCATGACTTACGAGACATCCAAATGTCAACAAACGGGTAAGTTCTACAGATTTATTGATTTTTAGTCATTTTCATGGACATATTTAAAAAAAATCGGACAATGCTATTCCCAACAACTTTCATTTCTGTGAGGTCTTGGAAAAAAAAAAAAGCGGCTAATTTTTAATTTAATTTCACCCGGAGAAGGGTAGTCCGATATTCCTGTTTAGATTTTTTTTGCAAGTGCAAAATGAAGGTACTTTCAGCTATTTGGGCTATGGAATACTTACTTCACATTATATCAAACCCCTTACGGAGGCATAAACCCTTAATTAAGATTTTGAGTGCATAACCACCGGCTACCCCTCACGAGATTACCAACTGTGCTTTATTAAACTGATAAATGGAGGTAAATTTCAGAAAATTTCGAAAATGACGTGCAGATTTTTGTCTAATTAGCAATCTTCATTGATAATAAAAAAAAAAAAAAAAAAAAAGAAACTTCAAAAGATGTTTATGTACCAGCGGCGTTTTGCCCGAACGGAATTGTTTTTACGCACAGCCTATAAAAATCTACAAAAACATCTCCCAAGTATCGCTTCCAGTTTGGAGGCTACTCTTAAAGGAAAGAATTTGCTCCCTCTGGTAGGAAAGAATTAGATACCTCACAGGGAGTTGGGAGCTGTTTTCCTTAATAGAAAGACTTTGCTCCCTCACAGGGGATACTCTTAAAGGAAAGAATTTGCTCCCTGCTGGAGCAAATTCTTTCCTTAAGAGTAGCCCCCATGATAAAGGAGGAACTCACATTTTATGTTAGATGATTTCTAATGTAAATATTTTCCTTACGCAGATAAGTAGTAAGCGTAATGAGCGCTATCTGTACCAGAAACTGTCCGCGTCTGCAAGCTAATTAATCCACTATTTTTTTTTTTATTTTATTTTTTTTAAGTACCTCTGATCTTGTGGAGACCATGTATTAGATTAGCCTTGTGCAATACTCATACGATAAATGTTAAATAATATTGTTTTACATTTATTCACTGTTGATAATGTATGTTGTTGTGTCCATTGACTTTCACAAGTTCTTTATATATTGTATCCATGGGCGTAGCAGTCATTACCACTACGAAAACACGCCTATTCAAATATACTGAAAATTTCACCACACAAAACTGAAAGTTTTCAGGTAAAAATGCCGATATGTTTTTCATATTTCTGTTTAAAACATATATTGTGGTTACTCGTTAGAACGGTGAGGCGGTTCTAACGAGTACCCACAATTTATGTTTTGAGCAGAAATAAGAAAACATAATGTATACCCCGTAAACCCCAGTTTTACTATATTAAAGTGGGGTTTAAGGGGTCAAAATTATATAGGTATGTTTTCGTGATGACAAGTGTGTAACATGCGTTATGAAAATATTAAGAGACATCAACTAAGATAACACTCTTACTTCTTTACAATAGGGGTTGCCCTTAAAGAAAAGAATTTATCGCTTCCAAAATAGGGGCTTCTCATAAAGAAAAGAACTTGCCTCCTCTGGGAGTAATTGTTTTCCTTTAAGAGTAGCTGCTGTGTTGGAAGAGATACTAGGGAGAATTTTTTTTTCTTCAAGATTTTTATTAGGTGTGCGTAAAAATTAATTCCGTTATGGCTACGCCACTGGTATTTGTTTTTTCCAAATCTAGAGATTTCGATGATATGTGAAAGCTTGGTACACTGGGTAAAAATAATCCTCGCATCTGCGGTTCGTGTACAGGCGTCCTACTTCCCACCGTCTTACTTGTTAGACCTGGTAAATACAACACACCAACCCTATTCATACAAATGAATACAAACTAAACTATTTTTAGCAGATCGTGACGAAGAAATGCTCCAGTTGCTTTCAATAAGTCAATTTACGGGTACATAACCAAACTGATTTAGCCCATTAATACACATATTTACAGAGCTGCGGGTAGGCGAAAGAGTTGTTTGACAACTGTACTTTTCTTTCGGATATACTGTCAAACAAACAAGTTGGATATTTCTTGACTGGTTGGTGGTTTTTGACAGGTGAGATATGATTTGCGTTACTTTTAATGTTGTTGTTGTTGATGATGATGTTATTATTATGCATCAGCGATACATGATCTTGTTTATTGTTGTTGTCACTATTATTATTACTCGTATATATAGGAGTGACTAGAGATGGAACATACATATCGGTAACACTGGTGTTTGTTTGTTTGAGGTTTAGCTCACTGTCAGCAATCTTTCAGCCATGTCATGTCAGATGCGAGTTTCTCCAGATGGTGTGGGAGCTGATGCCCTTTTATATAATTAATTGCCTTACACCTGGCGGACACATGGTATATACACAACGTCGCACCAACGTCGACGCATCGACGTTGATGCGCTGTTGTCTCAACTTTGTGTGCCTGCGGGGAGTATCGCGCCCCAAAACTACCACACCAGTGGCGTACTACCAGAACGAAATTATTTTTCTTTTATAAGATACAAAGTACAAGAAGAAGCTTTATTTCGTCTCGGTTTTGGTACAACAAATAGCGTTACCCAGCAAACACACAACGTCGTAAAAACGTCGTTTGGACGTCGTTGCGACGTCATAACGACGCTATCATGACGTTGTGTATTTACTGGGTAGATACAATAGCTATTTTACCTTTTGTCTACCTTTTGTCTTCTGGGAAACTTCTTAAGCCCGTACGGCTTATAATTCCCCTCAGCTCTCATTTTATCTGTCTGTGCTTCCGGTTAATTAGGAACTTCCCTAGTATATGTTGGTCTGGTCAAACCTTCTATCACTCCACAGTTTGTCTAGTTTTGTCTTGAACTCTAGAACAGTCTTGGAATTTACAACGTGGGATGGCAAGCTATTCCAAACTGGGATATTTCTGACTGCGAATGAATTCAATTTAATAGACTTGTTAGCACGGGGTTTATGTAATTTTAGGTTATGACCTCTCAAGTGACTATTGTCGGTGAAGGTAAAAAACACACTCATATCAATGTCGTCTATATTGTGAACTATCTTAAACACTTGTATTATATCAAATCTCCTTCGACGATAGTCCAGTGTAGGAAGATTCAACTCCATTAAACGTTCTTTGATAAGAGAATAAATTAATCTTAAAAACTTTTACTTAAATTTTTAACAAATTTCTAAGTCCGTGAGCTTGACCTGTAGGTCATAAGCAGGGATGGGGATAGTGTTCAATAAAATTTGGGACCAACATCTATAATCATACCAAATATAAACTAAATCCACCTTTGGGTTTAGAAAATATACGGACTTAAAAACTTTGACGTAAAGCTTTTAACGTTTTTTTGTTAACGCCGACACCGACGCCAACGCCGACGCCGGGATAGTGCAATAGTTCTTGCTGTGCTTACGTACGGGCGAGCCAAATCATTTGCAGGATATTGTATACAAATATATAGCATACACACCTTGCTTTCTGCATTTGTGGGTTGCGTTATGATAACACCCCAACAAACGCGCAACGCCACAAGAACGTCGTTTAGACATGACGTCTCGATCACGTCAGAATAACGTTACAACGTTGAACTTTTTCAGAGCTGAATTCTCATGACCAATTATGGTATATGCGCAAAGTTCCTTTCCAAATCAGCGTTAAGAAGGACAGTTGTCAGTTTCTGGCGAAAAATGTGCAACATGAAACCATCAATGAAACATGACTTTTATGCGACGTTGACTGCTAAAACATCATCTGCCCGTTTGGTGTAACTCAGGGCGTCAACGCAGTTCAAAGTTTTCAATAACGGGTTTCGACATACCAACATATAAAAAAAATATAGTTGACCTACATACTAACAAGACAAATCATCTATACAAACAATAGCGATCGATCTTCAACTACGGTAACCCGACACTACAATATTTTCATGGGCTTCTCTGACGCGCTGTTGTTTTTGTATGCATAAGAGTTCCTGTGTAAAACCAGATCTATATTGTTTTAATGAGTTACTCAATAATACCTTAACAACATAACATCTTGAAATCAGATCGATCGCCAGAATTTATTTTCTGACACTAATGGAAACCAAGGCTGCTGTATTCATAGCGTTAACCGAAGATTCTGAGCGAAGATTAAACGTAAACTGCATTAGCGCTAAGCATGCTTGATAAATTTTTAGCGGACGACATTTTGAAATATTTCTTTTATTTTTCCAAGAAAAAAGGGTTGACATTTCATGCAAATGGTCTCCTCAGGAGATAATATGCATGAAATGTCAGACCCTGGGTTCTCGGAGACATTAAAAAAAAAATCTGTTTTTTTTTTGTTTTTTTTTTTATTATTATTATTCTAATTTATGTATTTTTTTCCTGACAATATAACAAATACAAATATTTCTTAAACATGTGAGCACATGTATAATAACGTGTATAAGAAATATATAAACCACCCATGTATTTTTCATTTGTCAAAAAGATCTATAGCTACCACTGACACTTTTTCCCATCACATTAACACAGCTATGCAACATGAAAGATAGGTAGGAAATATATATGCAATATGCAAGTTTCACAGTTGTAAAATAGCCTTTTTTTTTTCTCAGGTGAAAACATCCATAACGTGTACTAGTGAAAAATGTTATCATATTTTCGTCTGCTGAAGGCAAACGTGGCGAGAACACGCCTATATAATTTTGACCCCCTTAAACCCCACTTTTATATGGTATATGGTAAAACTGGGGTTTACAGGGGTATACATTATTTTTTTTATTTCTGCTCAAAAACATACATTGCGGGTACTCGTTAGAACCGCCTCGTCGAGGCGGTTTTAACGAGTACCCGCAATCTATGTTTTGAGCAGAAATATGAAAAATATCAGAATTTTTTTATCTGATTTTTTTTCATTTTCTGGTGGTAAACTTTTCAGTATATTTGAATAGATATGTTTTCGTAATTTGGACACCTCAATGCAAAATCATATAGGTACAGTTGGGTCTATAGGCGTTGGCGAAATACGAGCCATGTTAGTGATATGCTGGATGATTTACAGCGGCCAACACCAGAGAATCGGAAACAGTTTTTTTTTTTTTTTTTTTTTTACCTTTTTCTTTTCATAAAACCACATCGATACAGATCGTCGATAAGATTCAGTATCTGATCCCATTATCAGGTTTCACAAAGCAAATGGGGGCAGTCCATCATGACCAGTATCAAAATCAATGTCAGATTCTGTTTAAGGTTTTCTGCCATATTTTACAAAGGTGATAACTTACGTCACTTTCTATATGCTGTGCTTTTCTGCACACCAATTCCTTTCTGAAAAGGATCTGCTCTAAAAGGTATTAATCATTTGGCCCTCTTTAAGAAGGAAGGCAAATAATTCTGCCTTAAGTTTGACAGCTGCTTCCTCTGGAAGTGTATTATTTCCCTTTAAGTGCACATTCTCCTCCGTAGTTTTCTTCTCCGGTTTAGTTTTTCTCCACAAACAGCAGAGCAGCTCAAAGCCTTTTTTTCATGCTCAGCTTAGGTGAGCATGATTTTTTACCTGCTATTAAATCTCAAATTACTAACAACTGCACGTTCTTTCTTGCTAAACATAGCTGAGTATGACAATTTCTCTGCAATTATTGTTGGCATTTTCATATTTAGAAGCAGAGAAAATTTCATGCTCAGCTGAGTTGAGCATGAAAAAAATTTAATAACCTCGGGGCCAGATTTTCTTGTTATTCCATATATTACTTTTAGTTTTGCTAGTGCTGCAGTTGTCTCAGCTGTCTAAAACAGAATCTCTCGTTTGGAGCCATCATCAGATGTGATGGGGCCTAGGAATTTGAAACTCAAAGCTATTTCCAGTCGGGTGCTATTCACTCTGATACTAAGCTCTTTTGTCTCCTCTAGTCCGATTTCCGTTTTGTAGGCATTGGTGGTTTTATCGAGACAAATCAGTCAGTCCTTTAAGCTCATTCTTCTCTCTGGCGATTCTAGAAATTTCATCTGCGAATCGCCGACCTCGGTGACTCAGTCGGATGCGCGTCCAACTAGTGATCAGGAGGTCGCGGGTTCGATCCACACCGGGTGTCCGGCAACATTCTTTCGTGGAGATTGATCATAAGATATTTTTTACGGTCATTCTCTCCCTTCCGCTAATTCAAGAAGGACAGTTGTCACTTTCTTGCGAAAGAATGTGCATAAGTACTGGTTAACCTCTTAGAGGGCTAAACCCTCCCAGATAAAAATGTGGTAAGGTAAACTGACCGGCTCGACATGACCTTAACAGAGTTGACTGGGTCATTAAACTCTTGACTTCTTGATGCGGTGCCACTGAACAGGACTGCGCTAGTGGCTTCACTGTACAGTTGCTCAGTGACACGGATATATTTCGTTATATCACAAAAACATGCCTATATAATATTGACCCCCTTAAACCACACTTTTATACAGTAAAACGGGTTTACAGGTGTATACATTTTTTCTTATTTCTTCTCAAACAAATAGATTGTGGGTACTCGTTAGAACCGCCTCGGCGAGGCGGTTCTAACGAGTACCCACAATCTATGTTTTAAAGCAGAAATATAAAAATAGCAGAGTTTTTTTTTTTATCTGAAAATTTTCAGTTTTTGGAGGTGAAATGTTCCATATATATTTGAATAGGCATGTTTTCGTAATGATGATTTATCATAAGGATCCATGCCACACCTGCGAAGGCTTTCTTCAAGTTTGTAAAGACTTTATAAATTTTGCTGATATTGAAAGTATTTCTCGCACAGATATGTCTGAGACTGAATATTTGTTCCGTAGTACTTCTTTCTGGCCCGAACCCGCTTGCACCTTCTGTCTGAAGTAGAGTACTCGTTTGGATGGCTAATGAGATTGATCGCTCTATAGTTCTAGCACTGCTGTGAGTTTCCTTTCCTTGGGAGTTTAATCATCATTGACTGAATCCATGGGATTGTTCGTTTGCCTGTTTTCAATATGGCAACGATCATGATTTCTCCTACAGCGTGAACTAGTGCTACTGGTATGTTATCCCATTGAAGACAAGAGACCCCTAAACGAGTAACTGGCAACCAGTGCAGACCCAGATCTAGAACGCGGCGTCTGATCTGGGCCTCCACTGTTTGCAAAAAGTTCAGCCCTTTTCTATAGAAATATCTATATAATATAGCCTGACATACCTAAAATCGAAAATGGACCCTTCCAATATATAGCGTGGGAGAGTTTATTCAGTCTTTAATGGGTTATCAGCTCCTGCTGACTTTCCCTACTTCAATGACTTGATGACTGCTTTAGCTTAGCGAAGGACTGGGTAGTAGTCCTCATCTGAACTTGTTGGACACTCTTAGAACTGTCGGATCTCCATCAGCTTTGGGGTTATAAAGTACTGAACAGTACTCTGTCCATCTATAAAGACTTGTTCTTCAGAGAGGTGTTTCCTTGCTTTGTCTTGGATCGTGGCGGACGTTTTTAAGTCTTTTACCAGTTAATAAGCTTTCTTGGTTTTGTTCCTGCTGAAGCATGTCTTGATATTTTGACTAACGTTCTATCCAGTTCGCCATGGGTTGCTTCATCTCCTTTCGGATCCTTAAGTTTATCGCTCTGTATTTTACGTCAAACTCCATGTTCGTGTTTCTATCTCTGAGTTTTCTTTCGTCATCTAGCTAATGACCTTCGTGTTCTACGCATGCTTTCGCTTTGCGATGTTGTTTGTCAAGGACCTCCTTGGTTGTGTCAGTCACTGCTCAGTTGAAGTTGGCAATTATGGAATCAATATCAATATTTTCGAGATCAATAATTATGAGTGGTTCAAATCTCCCATGGGGGTGGTCGGGGGGGGGGGGGTGCGAAGGTGTCGTGTATCTTACGTCGCCGGGGCTTACAGTTGGGCAAGGCCTGCTCTCCTTGTAGCAGGTAATGGTAGAGGGGGAATGTTTTTATTTCTGTTTCTTCACTTTCATTCCTGTTCCTCTTTCTTCCGTGTCCTCTCTTTCATCTCCTATCTTTTCTCCTTTTCTCTGTGAGACAATACAAAATGACCCACAAGGGTTGACGTTTCGTTAAACCAGAACACAATCAATCAATCGAATCTCCCTCCTATGGTTGCTTGGAATGTGTCTACCACAGCTGGGCCTTTCAGTTTCTCCAGATCAACTCTGAACCGAGTTAGTGTTGCTAAATCGGTTTTCTGAAGCCGAGTTCCGAAAGTCATCATTAACAAATCATACTCGCTACCTATGTCCGTTCCTGGAGAGCGCCATGTTTAGGCAAATTCTACACTAGAAATGAACCGTTCCTCACCATGCTGTAATCAGTCCAGTTATGACAATTTCCACCTGGGCTGTATCTGGTTCATTTTTGTGATGTTTTTTGAATGCCTAGTGTGTCCTGAGTTCCTGAATTGGTCTGCTCCATCTTCGAATTTGGACAGGTTCATTTTTGAACATAAGAGTTTCTGTCTAAACTAAAAAAAAAAAAAAAAAAAAACAGAACGGGAAACATAATTGCAAACAGTGTAGATCCTGATGAGATGGCTTGGAACGAGCCATCTCATCAGGATGTGCACTGTTTGCTTAGTGCTTAGGCATCTGTGTTGGACTGTACAGACGATAGAATATTTTTGCTTGTTGTTCTTTTTTCTTTCTTTTTTTTTCTTTTTTTTTTCTTTTTTTGTCTAGAAAAAAGGCTTTGACACATTTCATGTAAATTGTAAGTAATTTATTCATGCAATAAGCCATATGGCCCATGAGCACATATACAAATTTCAACATACATGATATGCAGGATAGCGGACATACATTATACACAGTAAATTTCCATAAGAATCGATACCAATTGTCTCCCTGTTACTCAGTTGTCACCTGCTAAACTCACCCTCACCCTCTGCATGCAAAACGTTTAATCTCTTCAAATGAACAAAAGACGAAAATCAACATGCTTCATCAAACGGCGTTGACCTGGGTGAAACTGCTGCTAAGAGCAGTTTGGCCAGACATCGATACTGCCCTTGTTAACTAAATAGACTTATTGAACAAATACGGAAATGTTGTTTTTTTTTTTCGTTTTTTTTTTTTTGTTTTTTTTTTTTTTTTTGTTTTTGTTGTTTTTTTTTTATTCGAGAATTCTGTATTACCAGAACTCTCACTGGGATTTGATTAACATTTACCACTTTCTGGGCTTATTCAGCAGACGAAGAATTGACGATATTTGTTTTTATTTTTCCCAGAAAATAGACTTTGACATTTCATGCAAATTGTCTCCTAAGAGATAATTCGCATGAAATGTCAATGCCTATTTTCTGAGGAAAATAAGAAAAATATTTCCGTTTTACCCAGCATGTGAAGCGTTAATTGACCTTTCCAGGGCGACTGTTTCCTTCCAATCTCACTGTTTGCTAAATTCACTCTAAGCAGCCCTTCAGCAAACAAAAGCCAAACTATTTTCCTACTTACTCTAAATATTCAACCTGCTTCATCAAACGGTGTATACCCAAGCGGAACTGTTTGTAGGGGCAGTTTGATTAGGGCATGCACTGAGACACACCTAGAATGTTGCGGCAAGGTTTTTTCCCCGATAACTGTCAGTAGTACCTGAACTCTCAGTGGGATTGAAATTACGTCCCAGGCTAAAAAGTTGGGATTCCAAATATATCAATGAATACAACGTTCTTGAAAATTTGGAATAGAAGCACCGAAAGCAAGGACTTCAGAACTTTAGATTTGGAGTAAGTGATTTAATTAGTTTTCACAAACACAGTCCATGGTCGCAACGGTTAATCCTGGTTCTGCTGAACCTGAATATGCCCTTCTTTTACAAACAGTGCAGATCCAGATCTGGACTTGCACTGTTTGTCATTATGTATGTGAATTTGTATCAACAACCTGGATCGATTATTCTGATTGGCTGAAAATTAGAAGTGGGCGTCCACATTGCATCTTAATTTATTCAGCATGGAAAGGGCTAATTGTTTTTTTTTTTAGGAATCGTTTTTGGAACTTTTACATATTGATATTGATATGTACATGATAATAAGCATCAGCAAATTAGCTTTCGGCGAGTTAACCCATTGTAGACTGAATAAACTCTCCCACACTGTATATTGGAAAAGTCCAATTTTAATTTTAGGTACGTGAGGCTATGGGATTTAGATATTCCTAGAGAAAAATGGCTGAAGTATTTGTAAACAGTGAAGACACTGATCAGACGCCGCATTCAGCGGCGTCTGATCTGGGCCTGCACTGTTTGCCAATTACCCTTTTACGGGTCTCCCGACTACAATGGGTGAAGGTGTCTCAGTATTTACTCCTGCATAAACACCTCTCATGTTGTGGGCAAATTCAGCAGACGACAAACTGATGATATTTTTTTCTTATTTTTCCTATAAAACAGGATTTGACATTTCATGCACGTTGTCTCCAGTTGCAATTTACATGAAATGCCAAATCCAGTTTTCTGGGAAAAATAAGAAACTATTTGAAAATGTCTTCTGTTGAACTTTTTACCCAGCATGCAAAGTGTTATTTTTTTTCTAGGAAATAGGATCTGACATTACATTAGTTATTTGAAATGCCAAATATCGTTATCTGGGAAAAAATAAAATATTTCAATATGTCGTCTGCAGAAACTTTTATCCAGCATGCAAAATGTTATGTTTTTCGCGGAGATCTTTGAAAAGCTTCTTTTAGTATCAGATTTTGGTCGATAAAGATTTCGTGACTGAAAGAGAGACAGCAGTAATATTCGTAATCCAGACCAGGTAAATAAATTATTCATATTACACAGCACGCATCAGTGATCACAAATTTACAAGTGCTGAAATGTAAGGGTTCATATAACCGTATAGAAGCCACAACGTTTAGAAAATGTACCTTTGGCATGAGCGCTCAGCGAAGACTCAGATCAGCCTGCGCATTCTCGCAGTCTGATCAGAGTCTTCGTTGTTCTCATAAAGAAACTGCATCCTATCCAAAATGCGTCTAGTGATGATTTTGACCAGGCTGTGCGAATACGCAGGCTGATCTGAATCTTCGCTGGGCGCTTATGTCCGAATTTATGCTTTCTGATGTTTGGCTCATGTAGAAGCCACAAAGGTTAGAAATGTACCTTACGACGGGCTCAGCGGGGACTCGGATCATTCTGCGCATATGCACAGTTTGATCAGTCTTTATTTTCCGAATTATTTACAATCAGTGTGGTCAGCGAAGACACAGATCAGCCTGCGTGGATGCGCAGGTTGATTTGTGTCTTCGCTGAGCGCACATGTCAGTAAGGGACATTTTGTCACGTTCCGCCAAATATCGTGACTGAAAAACTATAGGCTGGGTATCGCCCCAAAATATGGAGGACAATCATCGTTTAGGAGATTATTTCGAGGGTTGAGCGCAAGATTAGTGTAAGTCAGATGGTTTTTTTTCCCCCAAACCTAATCTCCTCACCATGAAGGCGTTATGAAGATTACAACATTTCTTTCTGTAAACAATGAAAATTTAGGTGCCATTGCTCGTATGAGCAATGGCACCTAAATTTGCATTGTTTACAAAGGGGTCCAAGTTGCCCCTAAACAAGGGTTTCAAAAATATGTTTGAGTTACTATAGTCTTGCGCTCAACCCTCGATTTAGTGTTAAACCTTGTTTACACCAGCAAGGATTCATCTGTGCCACATAAAAAGGTATAAAAACTTAAAAATACCTTGGGCTCACATCGCACCAAATCTTTGTCACAGAAAATACGATAAAAAGGCTCTGTCACAATTTGCGTCACCGAGCAGAGCACATCATTACGAAAACATGCCTATTCAAATATGTAGAAAATTTCACCTCCAAAAACTGAAATTTTTCAGATAAAAAATCTCTGATATTTTTCATATTTTTGCGCAAAACATAGATTGTGGTTACTCGTTAGAACCGCCTCGGCGGGGCGGTTCCAACGACTACCCACAATATATGTTTTTCAGCAGAAATAGCCGAGGCGGTTCTAACGAGTAGCCACAATTTATGTTTTTGAGCAGAAATAAGAAAAATAAAGAACATCCCTGTAAACGCCAGTTTTACTATATAAAAGTGGGGATTAAGGGGGTCAAAATTATATAGGGACGTTTTCGCGATGTTTAATGTTGGAGAAATGTAACCTTGTCCGGTGACCTGTGACTTCTGGTTTTAAATAAAGCTGGAAACCTTATCCGAGTTTTCTCTGATGTTTTAGCGGCTTTTCCTTGTATTGATATTTGCCACTAAGTAAGTGGTAAATGTCAAAATAAACTGAAGAAAAGCCACTTGAACGTCAGAGAAGACTCTGACTACTGGGAACCAGAAGCCTCGGGTCCCCGACCAAGGATATAATTCGATCTGTAGCAAATTTCATCGGTGTAATAAAGTTTACCCCAAAAATATGATGAAAAAATGTGGCATACGGGTTTTCATTTTACACGTGCCTAGTTTCTTCAACAAACTTTGCACGTGGAAAACACGGCGTTATATATTAGGTGAGCCTGGTAACCGATGAAAATGAAGCCAGCTGTGAAAATCTAACGGTAACGGTGAGACAAACATTTACAGTGATTTTACCGGTATATTCTAAAGGTATTTTGTTATGTTTGTCTGTTAATGAACCGCTATCCGTATGGGGATGATTTTCCACTTCTACGGAGGATTCAACTGATCTGTCGCTTATTTTAAAATATAATGATTAAAAGTAAACAGGCACTGTGTAATCTAAACGCAATTCATGCAATAACTGTAAATAATTAAGGCTGTGTGTGTGTGGTGATAAAGAAGACTCCAACCTCTTACTTTTGTTCTCGGACCCATCAATACTGATGGGTCCGAGTTTTGTTACATTTTGGCGGAAAAATAAACAGATACGTTGTCATTTAGGCCTATGGAAATTGGAAAAGTTAAAAAAAAAAACAAAAAAAAAAACAACATCCTTCTCTTCTTCTCCAGGTATCAACAAATGTTTTCATGGATTATGAATACAATACATTTACAAGTGACATATGATAAGAGTTTCCTCGCATAGATTAGAAGTTGAAATGGGTAGATGGGCAAAGCCAAATAAAATTTTGTATGATAATAGAAAATGCAGGGTTTCATTTTGTCATCATGTGTTCACTTTATAAAGATCTTAGAAAAATTTACATTAAATGATATAACTGGCAAAGACCGAACATGCTGAAATTCTTAGAATTATTCGCTACGAAAAATATCACTATCATTAAAAATCTCAGCATATTTATTGAAAAGGCATTCAAATTAAGGGATCAGTCAGGAGTTAAAAAATAAACAGAGTTAGTAACTAAATGAATTACTATATAGTTTTCAGCTGGCGCCTCAGCTAATTCACCTATTTGTGCCTAGCGGCCCATACATTGTCCTCGCAGGAGCGTAGTCCGATGGGGACCGTTATTTGTTTGTTTGAGGTTTTACGGCCCAGTCAACCCAATGGGGCCATGTCGAGTGCGGTCAATTTACCTAACCACACGTTTACTGGGCAGGCTTAGTCCTCTAAGCGGTTAACCAGTATTGTGCACATTCTTTCGCCAGAAACTGACAAGATGGGGACCGTTACTATCCGTATATAAACCAGACCAACGAGCGGAGCGTGCGCTTGCGTGGTCTGGTTTGGATACTTTTCTAATACACTTTAATTGTTTTTCCTTTGCTTGTTCACAGGCGACATTATGTATCAAAAAAATCTTATATACAAATGTATGTAAATATATATTATTGTTAGTATAGAGAGAGAGTGTGTGTACATACCGGATTGAAAGAATTATCCCAATACACAACAATTATTCAGTCATAACACTGCAAAACCACCGGTAAGTTATCGAAGAAAGCGGTATTAATCGCTTCAAGTTGCATGGGTTAGTTACAGATTGCACGGACTGTTTTATCTGCACGTGGTCAGCCCTCACTGATTTCACGAATTTTCTCAGGCAATAACGGTCATAATGACCGATATTCCAGCTGTAACAAGCTTGATCGACTGCCCGCCTGTGGTTTGATGATCTGGAATGTGTGAGTGAGGTTGATGATGTAATGCACAAACAGTCAAAAGTCCTTAATTTTGAACGTATCAAAATGTCTGGTTTGCAATGAAAAAAAAAAAAATGAGTACAACGTCTTGTAGGTGTGGATGAGACCGTATCACATGTTCTCATGCTGAAAGCCACAACTTTTGAATATGTATATGTGTGTGTATATATGTATGTATATGTGTGTGTATGCAGGTGCATGCACGCATGTACACAGGAATATAATTTTCAACCATTAACAAAAAGATAGAAAAAAAAGTATCATTTAATTGTCAATCTCGCGCATGCATTTCAAACTGCTATTTCTCTGTGTAATTCTTATGCCATATTCCGTATGGATTGAGTGAACTAAAGTTGTCTACACATACTAATGTGAACAGAACGGTGTCTGATCAGGGTCTACACCCTTTGAATTTAATACGGGAATTGCTATGGAATATGGTAATAATGATATAAGCTAACCAGACACCCTTTTTTTTCGCTGGTCCGAAAAATTGGGGTGGAGGAGTCCACTCGGCATCAATAGATTATACGATACGAAGTCTGAAAAAATTGCACCTCTCCCGAATACATTGGAATACATTGGTATTGATTTTCAGGTAAATTTACTGTGTTTAATGTATGTTCGCTATCATGCATATCATGTATGTTGAAATTTGTATATGTGCTCATGGGCCATACGGCTTAATGCATGAATAAATTACTTACTTACTATGATATATGATTGACTTCTTGGTACACGAGGGAAAAGGGGGCGGGGTAGGAGTGGCGGTGAGAAGATGCCCCGCACCCCCACCAAAAAAAAAAAAAAAAAAAAAAAAAAAAAAAAGAAGAAGAAGAAAAAAAAAACAACAGTAGCAATGTAATTGTCTATAAAAGTTTCAGTAAAATGTGTTATTTTTATTGCGGTGGACCTCTCTAATTACCTACCATTATCATTACTGTCATGAAAACAAAATTTGGTAAATGGAAATGTTGTCCCCGCTTTCCCCCCCCCCCCCCCCCGCCCCCCCCCCCCCCCCCCCCCCCACGCTACCGCTAGTCCTTTTGCAAGCATTTGTATATCGTCTGCTTGGTGCAATAACAGTGAAACTTACATTTTGGCCATTTTTTTTTTTTTTTTGCATAAATGGTGCCTAAAGACATAATACAAACAGTAAATAAGTACTACAGCTAGATTCTGTCTAAATCTCGATTTATTAAGCAATTTGTAATTTTTTTTTTTTTTTTTTTTTTGGTAGTTACACCATTTCTGTCCTGAACAGTTGAAAAAAGTTGGCACAAAAACAGTGTAAGTGCACTTACACCCTTTTTGCGCCAACTTTTTAAAACCTCAAAAATTTTAAATTCTGCCTACTAGAATTTGCAACATGAGAGTGCATCTATCATGCAGAATGCCTTTAATTTACTACTTTACCATGTAAAATGTTAAAAAAAAATAATAATAAGGTTTGTGCACTTACACTGTTTTATCCTTGAGTGATGAGTGAGTGCACTAACACTGTTTTTGTGCCAATACACTCAGCGCAGAAAGTGTGTCTAAATTTAAATGCTTAACATTTTTATAAAGGCCATTTTTTCAAACAATAAACTTCACACACAAATGAGATAAATCAACATGAAGTTTAGTAACCAGCAGATAGGATGGTTTTCTTTACCATTTTTAAATAAAACAGTTTTTTTTCTCTCCTGAAAAGTTGCCATTTTGCACTTACACTGTTTTTTCCACCAAACAGATGATATGCATATTTTATACAATATAATGCAAGTGGCTTCCTGTGGCAGGGCGGGAAATGGTACCCTAGAAACAAACAAAAACAAACAAAAAAAAAAAAAAAGGGAGAATTATAGCTGTATTATATTGAATTGCTTTAACTGTTATGTTCTGACATAGTAGTCTGAGTATACACTATCATCCTTCCTATATGGCCATCTCCCTGCCGTATGCTGCTGAAATACAACCTCCTCCCAGTACTGTACAGAGGTAAATCCAGATTCAGTAATGTGCCTTTGGAAGGTGACTGTACAACACAAGTTATCAGTGCATACAGTTGATTATGTATAGTAGCAAATGAAGTGGAACCTAATGTTGAATACACTAGAGGGCTCCAGTTTAGTAGTCAAATAAACTGTCAATATGTTAAAAAAGCAGGCACCTTATCCAGACCTAGGCTTCCATATTAACGTACGCTAATGCACTCTGGGTAAAATTTTCAGCAGCCGATAATTTGAAATATCTTTCTTATTTTCCCCAGAAAACAGATTTGACATTTCATGCAGATTGTCTCCAATTTGCATGAAATGTCAGATCCTGTTTTCTGGGAAAAAATAAGAACAGTATTGCCAATTTGTCTACCACTGAATTCGTCCAGAGAATGGTAAAGATTATATGACAAATTAGGTAGAATTTTGGCCACGTTCTTACAGTGCTGTTTTCATATGAAATGAGCCAGATACAGTTTTTCCTATAAGATTGCATGTGCGCCCAGCGAAGACAGATCAGCCTGCGCATCAATCCGCACAGGCTGACTACAGTGTCCAACTGAAGACGCTTTGGGTCCTTGACTACACATTACGAAAACATGCCTATTCAAATATATTGAAAATTTCACCACAAAAAAATGAAAGTTGTCAGATAAAAATTCTGATATTGTTCATATTTCTGCTCAAAACATAGATTGTGGGTACTCGTTAAAACTATGAGCACCCACAATCTATGTTTTCGAGCAGAAATAAGAATAATAATATTTACCCCTGTAAATCCCAGTTTTCCTATATAAAAGTGGGGTTTACGGGGGTCAAAATAATATAGGTATGTTTTAGTGATGTCATAGAGTGCCCTGCGAAGACTGAGCAAACTGCAGAGTGCCCTGTAAAGACTCTGATCAGCTGCATGGATGTGCAGGCTGATCTGAGTCTTCACTGGGTGCTCAGGCAATCCAATTGTAAATGCTGTGCCCCAGCTCAGAGTAAAATCTTGCTGTTTTATAAAGCTTTATTTTTATATTTGTCCAGTTAGGATAAAGCACAGAATCTACAGCGATGAAGACGCTGGCGTTTTCATCTGTTTTGGTGGTGCTGTTAGTAGCTGGGTGTGAGGGTGGTGTAAACAGACAAAAGAGAGATCAGACGGGCTCATCCACGGGAGGAAGTCCTCCTATTCCTAACCTTATTAGTGCTGGTAAGTATTATTAACTCTTACCACTCTATAGACTAATCCGGGTGAGCAATTTCTGATGCACTTGGGCCTCTAGTTCTTATTTTTCCTAGAAATAGGATTTGATATTTCATGCAAATTGTCTGCCCAGAGATAATTAGCATGAAATGTCAGCCCTGTTTTCTGGTGGAAAAATAAAGAAAATATTTCAGTATGTCATCTGCTGAAAATTATGTCGTCTGCTGAAAATTTTACCTGGAGTGCTGGTGTAACTGTTGATCTGGATCAAACTATTCCTTTAGGAGCAGATGGTATAAACTCAGATCAAACTGCTTGTGATGTTCAAATGCTTAGATTAATTACAATTTACTGTATATTACTTGTATAAATAATTTTACCCCCATCTGACAAGATGAATATTCAGAATTCGGTGATTTTATTCTGACAATGGAATGAAAGAATGAGGAATTTTAAGTACATGTATGTCATGTGGCATTTTTAGAATTCTGTGAATTCATTCCACCAGTGGATGGAAGAATTAGAAATGTTTGGAATTCTAGAAAGAAATTTTAGAAATTCTGTGGTTAGAATAATAAAATAAATCTTAACCCTTGTCATGCTGAAAAAAATTATACCTCTGATTTTTAGCTCACCTGAGCTATGCTCAGGATTAGCTATAGTGATCACATTTCATCCGTGGTCCCTCCATTAACATTTTCAAATGATTTCTCTGTAGCCCCTTAGGCAATTTTGCTCAAATTTCATATGGAGCCTCCTTAGGTTGGGGGAACAAAAGATTGCTAAGATGGCCGTCATGCCCATATATGGTAAACACCTTTAAAAATCTTCTTCTCCAGAACCGAGGATGCCTTGGGGCTGAATCTTTGTGTAAATCATTGGGGATGCGGGGTCTACCAAAGTTGCTAAAATAATGGTCGTACATTGACATTTGACCTTTTTACAGCAAGACCAAGTTTGCTTCCTTATGCATCTGTATGGGAAAAATGTTCAGAATTTCAAACAACTTCTCCTCTGGAGCCTCTGGGCCATTGTTGCTCAAATTTCATTTGGAGCCTCTCTGGGGCAGGGGAATGAAAAATTGCTAAAATGGTTGGCGTTCATTGACCAAGATGTCCGCCATGCCCATATAGTGTAAAAATCTTTAAAAATCTTCTCCAGAACCAAGGATGACTTATGGCTGAATCTTTGTATAAATTATCAGGGACAGGAGGTCTACCGAAATAGCTAAAATAATGGTCGTACATTGACATTTGACCTTTTTATGGCGAGGTCAAGTGCTTCCCAATGGATTTGTATGGGAAAAAATGTTGAGAATTTGAAATGACTTCTCCTCTGGAGCCTCTGGGCCAATGTTGCTCAAATTTCATTTGGGGCAGGGAAATGAAAGATTGCTAAAATGGTTGCGATCCATTGACTAAGATGGCCTCCATGCCCATATATGATAAAACCCTTTAAAAATCTTCTTCTCCAGAACCAAGGATGCCTTGTAGCTGAATCTTTGCACAAATAATTGGGGACAGGAGGTCTACCAAAATTGCTAAAAAATGGTCATACATGGACATTTGACCTTTTTATGGCGAGGTCAAGTTTGCTTCTGTATGCATTTGTATGGGCCCCATAAATTTGTATGGAAAAATGTTGATAATTTCAAATGAATATCTCCTCTAAAGCCTCTGGGCCAGTGTTGCTCAAATTTCATGCAGAGCCTCCTTGGGCAGGAGAATGAAAGATTGCTAAAATGGGCGTGGTCTATTGATTAAAATGGCTGCCATGCCCATATATGGTAAAAAACCTTTAAAAATCTTCTTCTCCAGAACCAAATAAGCCCTGGGCCTTAATCTTGCACAAATTTTGGGGAACAGGAAATCTACCAAAATTACTTTTCTGTATTGATGTTTGACCTTTTTATGGCAAGGTCAAATTTGCTTCCCCATGCATTTGTGTGGGCCATATACATTTAAATTGGAAGTATCGAGGTGACTTGTAGATCAACAGTAGCTAACCTTGTTCTGATTGGAAATCTAAGATGGCCGTCATCTTGTTTATGTTTATTATATTTCCCTACTACTGTGCTAGCTGTTTACATGTACAAAATCATGATTCTTCAGAAACCACTTAGCCAATTTCCACCAAATTTCACATTGATCCTACTGTTGAAATGTGATTGATAGTTTATTCAAACGATCATGCTCCATTGACTGTCAGGCCCATATATTCTTCTTCAAAACTAAGAACTGCTCAAATGATGATCTTTTCATTAGTTGCGATGATAGGATTGGAAAAATGTTGTATAACATCTGCATATCTGCAGTAGCTATGCCACTCAGGTGAGCAAGCCATGGCCTGTGGGCCATTTGTATGAAAGTGTATAGACTGTGGGTACCTTTTGAGCACAACTTATCATGCATTGTATGAGAATATGCATGTGCTTTTGATGAAATTCCTAT
Source organism: Anodontia alba (assembly GCA_964016985.1). Taxonomy (NCBI): domain Eukaryota; kingdom Metazoa; phylum Mollusca; class Bivalvia; order Lucinida; family Lucinidae; genus Anodontia; species Anodontia alba. The sequence continues at coordinate 109,601,624 of OZ024821.1, read as the reverse complement.
ATTAATTTCTTTCACTGGAAACAAACATTGCTTTTTTGGGGGGAGGGGGTTGGGGGTGGGCTGGTACGACATCATCTTCACCAAAATTTGATCTATATTTAGACGTATAGTAAATTGTACTAGTTAAAATTTTAGAACAAGTATGGTAAGGAGTTGAATTGTCCTAATACTTAGGGTAAATAAGGTAATTATGGGATTTTTTTCTACTTCTCCATAAAATGATGTTGTAGGTACTGATAAGAAGTGCCATGCTTTTCATTAAAAAAAATTGTTTTGGGTACCCATTAGAAGCACCTCAACAAGGCATTTCTAATGATTACCCACAACATGTATTTTTGTGTAGAAAAAAGAAAAATATCAGGGCCCAGTTGTTCAAAACCAACGATGTCATTAGTTAACATATTGTTAAAACTTTAATCATTAAATATGGCCGATATTTTTGCTGAAAAAAAAATGTGAAAAGCTACTTACATTTTTTCAGCAAACATATCTGTGAATTAGATATTGTACTTGCTAGAACAGTTAATATTTTGACCACTAACAACCTCGTTAAGATAATGACACTTTGAACAACTGGGCCCAGTACTTTTCAGCTGAAAGAGAATATCTTACCTGGAGCAATGCTTTGTTGTACAAATAGCCTACTGTGTATTTTGAACAAGTGTACTTTGTTCAAATTTTATTTACATTATTTATATTTACTAGAATTCATAGGTACCATGATCTAAATACTGGGTTAGACGGGCCTGAGCAAACTGTGTAGACCCAGATCAGATGCCACAAACTGTGAAAACTGCGGCATCTGATCGGGTCTACATTGTTTGCCAATTTCACTCATCCAGCACTATTTTAAACACATCAACGGGTAGTAAAATAGACCTTTTTTTCAAATTTTAGGACAAGTATGGTAAGGAGTTAATGTGTCACAATACTTAGGGTAAATATGATATATAGCAGAATAATACTTGTTGCCCACATTGGTAGGTTACCATACAGTACGTATGTCGTGCATTCAATGCTTTTATACACAGATTGAGAACTGTATAAGCATCGAAAACTGTAGCAGACACTATCCTATATGTTTTTGTTGTTGTTGTGTATTTGTTTGTTTGTTTGGGTTTTTTTTTTTTAGAAAATAAGGCTTGACATTTTATGTGAAATAATAAAATACAAAAAAAAAAATCATTAACCTTCTAAGTGCAAATCACAACTGCAGCAGACAACTTTCTATTTTTCTTTTTTTTTTTTGGTATATTTTATATAGAGTAAGTAAGGCTTGAGATTTCAGATTAAGATTTCTTAAAATGTCACATTACAAAGACACGCCTATTCAAATATATAGAAAATTTCACCTCCAAAAACTGAAAATTTTTTAAATAAAAAACTCTGATATTTTTCATATTTCTGCTCAAAACATAGATTGTTGTTAGAACTGCCTTGGCAAGGCAGTTCTAATGAGTACCCACAATCTGTGTTTTCGAGCAGAAATAAGAAAAATAATGTATACCCCTGTAAACCCCAGTTTTACTATATAAAAGTGGGGTTTAATTGGGTCAAAATTATATAGGAATGTTTTCATGATGGGTCTTATTTTCTCTAAAAAAAAAAAAAAAAAAATGAGAATGTCTTCTGTTGCAAAAGCTTGCGGCTTAAAGATTTAAAATGTGTCTTTTGCTATTTTGACTGGCACTTGAACAGTTAGTTTTATTCTGACAGGACCTAAATGTGGGAAGGGTTATATACCGTTTCCTGGATGGAATGAAGAGAATGAGTGTAGCGCTGACAACTGTCAACAGCCTGGCACATGTGTAATTTACGACAACCAGGGGTCCTCAACATGCTGCATAGGTAGGTATCATATTTTTCATCAATATTTGAGCAAAATTGCCTCAACAGCAAACAAAATAGACCCAAACAGAGGCTTATAGTTCTATGGAGCTATGAGCCTTGAAATGACTTACAGGAGGAAAGTGCCATCTCACTGGCAAGCTGACTCCAGCAGTGATTGGCATTAATGCGTTTGTATAACCCTTGCTGCAAATTAAGAAGATCAGATTAAGACATGATGTCAGATTTTATAACCATTACTGTGGTCTTTTAACCTTAACCACTCTCTGGACAAAGTCAGCATTCCCCAAAAAAATAGGGTTTGTCATTTCATGCAAACTGTCTATAAAGCATGAAATGTCAAAACCTGTATTTTGGGGGGAAAATAAAAGAAAAAAAATGTTACCTGATGAAATTTTACCCTGCATGCTAAGTGTTAACCAGCTTTTTACTGGGCAGCTGGCATGTAAATTATTGTTTCTGTAAACATTTAATGTAGTACTGTTGAGGTGACAGTTATTATCATAAAAGTTCCTTCAAGAGAACTTAATTGTATTCTTGATAAGTTCTCAAATTCTAAGCCAATCAGATGATAGGCAACCTGCACAGAACATGTTTTGTATTCTATACTGGGAGCTGATAGTCCCATTAGCAGAATTATAAGCCTTTGACCCAAATCAAACTGCTTTTGAGCTGGGCTCCATTGCACAGTCGGTTGGGCATCTGACTGCACAAGATCAAGGTGTTGCAAGTTTAAATCCCAGCATGGCCACATAACTTTTGTGGCAATCGATCATGGAATGATTTCACTGATCATTCTACCCTTCCACTGATCAAGAAGGGCAGTTGTCAGTTACATATTTGCCTGATATCACCCACTTCTAATTTTCAGCCAATCAGATTACTTGATTCAGGTTGTTGACACAAATTTACTTACTGAATAACAAACAGTGCAGATCCAGATCAGTTGGTTTCATCAGAAGCAAACTGATCTGGATCCACACTGTTTGCTAAGGCAGGGCATATCCGGGTTCAGCATGACTAGGGTTAAAGCACATTTTTTCAGCCAAAAAATATCGAAATTTTTTTATATATATTTCCATGAAAACATGTTGTGGTACTGTAAAACACTTGTATTTGGCGGTCATTTTATTTTGGCACTATTAGCAGTCAAGGATAAAATGCCAAAATGAAAAAAAACAACAAAAAAAAAACAAAAAACGCTAATAAAAATCAAACAACGTAAGGGAAGAATAACAAACTTGCAGAAATTATATTCCCGATATACATCGCAAGTAAAAAGGTAAAAAGTACTATGTTGCATCAGTCAGTCAGGGGCATATTACCTATGACAAAAGAAAAAATGTAATTACTTCTTTAGCACTTCTTTAGCACTGAAAATAAAAAAAAAAAAAAAAAAAAAAAAGATAACAATCTGCCATAAGCCTGCTCAACAGGGTAAATACTCCTTAACAGTAATTGTCAAAAATTGCAAGTATAATTGGTAATTGATTGATGGCCTCACCAAGAAAGAAAACTACAACCAGAAATAATTTGAAATATGTTTTATTGAGTAAATAAGACTTAGTTATACCATGGTTTGTGCGCATGTATGATGCGATAATGCACAAGTGTAAGTGAGTGCATTATCACAAGTACATGCTCAGAACCATGGTAAAATTGATTTATCATATAGAACTGATTTGTATTAACTCACACACCAAGAACAATGCAGTTTGGAAAACAGTTGAAAGTCACTGTGTATGACTTTCAAAATCACCGTGTAGAACCCGCATACATAAGACACACAGTGCTGCATCAGAAATCACAGATTTTTTTTAGAAGTAGAAAATCGGCTAAAAGGTCCATTGATTAAAGCTGCCAAAATTTGCTGCTGCCAAATTTATTTATTTCACAGTACTCATTAGAAGTGCCTCATTGAAGCACTTTAAATGAGTACCACAACATATGTTTTTGTGGAGAAATAAGAAAAATATTTGCCCGATATCCCTTCTTATCTGATTATTTCTCCACACAAAAACAAAACAAAAAACAACAACCCAAAAACATATGTTGTGGGAACTCATTAGAAGTGCCATGCCAAGGCACTTCTAATAAGTACCCACAACGTATGTTTTCATGGAAAAAATAAGAAAAATATTATGTGGATAACCTCTCTTATCTTGACCTATGAAATTTATGTGAATATGGACCTTAGCTTTTGTCACCATTGGAGATAATTTGCTTGAAATGTCAAAGCCTGTTTTCTGTGCAAAATAAGAGAACTGTTTCAATATGTTGTCGGCTGAAAAAATCACTCGGTAAAATCAACATTGCTGTGCCATTTTCATGAAACCTAGCCATAGCAATATACATATAGACATGATAAGTCACACTATTTTAGTGGGACTCACTTTTTGGGTCCATAAATCCAGTTTTATGGGCTGTCTCACTATTTTTTTTTTCAGAAATTTCGCTATATATTTAATAATAAAAATAGGGATCTCTCTAATTTTTCTCCAGAATCTCATCAATCTTTATTTTAAGAACTTAACCTAGTCCTGCTGAACCCAAATATGCCATGCCTTTGCAAACATTGTAGATCCAGATCAGTTGGCTTCTTCAGAATCCAACTGATCTGGATCAACACTGTTTGTCATTAGGTGAATGAATTTGTATCAATAACCTGGGTCAATTAATCTGATTGGCTGAAAATTAGAAGTGGCCATGGCATTTTAATTTATTCAGCATGGCAAGGGTCAAATGTTCTGTACATATAGGTTTCACTACCAAGTTGATTGGACGCTTAAATTGTTTACCATACTTGTCCTAAAATTTGAACAAGTTTATTTTACTACACGTTGACGTTGCCACTGGATGAGTGGCAAACAGTATAGACCCTGATCAGATGCCACATTCTGTGGCATCTGATCTGGTTCTACACTGTTTGCTCAGACCTGTCTTTCCTTCTTAAGGGAAATATGGTATTCTCTATCTCATATCATTGTTATTTTATTTTCCTGCCAGATATAAAGACTAATAATCCGTGTGAAACTGGGATGCCTCATCCAGTAGGTCCAAGCTGTAATGCAAATAACTGTGAAGGAACATGCACTGCTATCAGTGGATTACTGACTTTGCAAGTCTGCTGCTTAGGTATAGTAAGATTTTTCCATTCTGACCTGGGGTTAAATTATGCATCTCTCTTGGATGCATTCATTTTTAGCTCACCTGAGCTGAAGGCTCAGGTGAGCTATTGTGATCACTCACCGTCCGTCGTCGTCATCGTCCGTATGTCCGTCCGTCCGTCTGTCTGTCTGTCCGTCCTTCCACAATCTTTAAACAACATCTCCTCCTAAACCACTGATTGGATTTGACCAAACTTCACAGGAATGATCCTTGGTTGGTCCTCTTCCAAAGTTGTTCAAATAGTTCTGGTCCGTTGCATATCTAGGTCACAGGAGCTAAAAATAGATTTTTTAACTAAAAACTTAAAAAATCTTCTTGTCAGAAACCACTGGACCAATTTCAATATAATTTTGCAGAAATGTTCCTTTGGTGATCCTCTACCAAGATTGTTCAAGTCATTTGGATTCGTCAAAAAACATGGCCACCAGGGGGCGGGGCTTATTTTCCCTATATATTTATATAGAAAACTTTAAAAATCGTCTTGTCAGAAACCACCTGACCGATTTCAATATAATTTTGCAGAAATGTTCCTTCGGTGATCCTCTACCAAGATTGTTCAAGCCATTTGGATTCGTCGAAAAACATGGCCGCCAGGGGGCGGGGCTTATTTTCCCCATATATCTATATAGGAAACTTTAAAAATCTTCTTGTCAGAAACCACTGGACCGATTTCAATATAATTTTGCAGAAGTATTCCTTTGGTGATCCTTTACCAAGATTGTTCAAGCCATTTGGATTCGTCAAAAAACATGGCCACTAGGGGGGCGGGGCTTATTTTCCATATATATCTATATAGAAAACTTTAAAAATTTTCTTGTCAGAAATCACTAGACCAATTTCAATATAATTATGCAGAAATGTTTGTTCAGTGATCCTCTAACAAGATTGTTCAAGCCATTTGTTTTCGTCAAAAAACATGGCCGCCAGGGGGGCGGGGCTTATTTTCCCTATGTCTCTATATAGAAAACTTTAAAAATCTTCTTGTCCGAAACCACTGGATCGATTTCAATATAATTTTGCAGAAATGTTCCTTCGGTGATTCTTTACCAAGATTGTTCAAGCCATTTGAGTTCGTCAAAAAACATGGCCGCCAGGGGGCGGGGCTTATTTTCCTTATATATCTATATAGAAAACTTTAAAAATCTTCTTGTCAGAAACCACTGGACTGATTTCAATATAATTTTGCAGAAATGTTCCTTTTGTGATATTCTACCAAGATTGTTCAAGCCATTTGGATTCATCAAAAAACATGGCTGCTAGGGGTGCGGGGCTTATTTTCCCTATATATCTGTATAGAAAACTTTAAAAATCTTCATGTCAGAAATCACTAGACCGATTTCAATATTATTTTGCAGAAATGTTCCTTCGGTGATCCTCTACCAAGATTGTTCAAGCCATTTGTTTTTCGTCAAAAAACATGGCCGCCAGGGGGCGGGGCTTATTTTCCCTATGTATCTATATAGAAAACTTTAAAAATCTTCTTGTCAGAAACCACTGGATTGATTTCAATATAATTTTGCAGAAATGTTTCTTTGGTGATCCTCCACCAAGATTGTTCAAGCCATTTGGATTCGTCAAAAAACATGGCCGCCAGGGGGCAGGGCTTATTTTCCTTATATATCTATATAGAAAACTTTAAAAATCTTCTTGTCAGAAACCACTGGACAGATTTCAATATAATTTTGCAGAAATGTTTCTTCGGTGATCCTCTACCAAGATTGTTCAAGCCGCCATGATTCGTCAAAAAACATGGCCGCTAGGGGGCGGGGTTTATTTTCCCAATATATCTATATTGAAAACTTTAAAAATCTTCTTGTCATAAACGACTAGACAGATTTCAATATAACTTGGCAGAAATGTTTCCTTAGTGACCCTCTATCAAGATTGTTCAAGTCGTCATGATTTGTCAAAAAACATGGCCGCGAGGGGGGGTGGGGGGGTGGGGGGGGGCTTATTTTCCCTATATATCTATATAGAAAACTTTAAAAAATCTTGTCGTCAGAAACCACAGGACCGATTTCAATTTAACTTCGCAGAAATGTTTCCTTGGTGACCCTTTATCAAGATTGTTCAAGCCATTATGATTTGTCAAAAAACAGGGCCACTAGGGGGCTGAGCTTATTTTCACTATATATCTACATGTATATAGAAAATTTTAATGATCTTCTTTTCAGAAACCACTGAATGTAACATTGCAGGAATGTTTCTTATGTAACCCTATGTCAAGATTGTTCAAGCCGTCATGATTCGTCCAAAAATGTGGCCGCCACGGGGCGGGGCTTATTTTCCTTATATATCTATATAGAAAACTTTAAAATTCTTCTTGTCAGAAACCACTGGACCAATTTCATTATAACTTGGCAGAAATATTTCCTTGTTGACCCTCTACCAAGATTGTTTAAGTAATCATGATTTGTCAAAAAACATGGCTGCCGGGGGTGGGGAGGGGGGGGTGGGGGCAGGGCTTATTTTCCCTATATATATCTATATATAAACATTTAAAAATCTTTTTGTCATAAACGACTGGACCAATTTCAATACAACTTGGCAGGAATGTTTCTTTGGTGACCCTCTACAAAGATTGTTCAAGCCGTCATGATTTGTCAAAAAACATGGGGTTTATTTTCCCTATATATCTATATAGAAAACTTTAAAAATCTTCTTGTAAGAAACAGTTGGACCGAGTTCAATGTAACTTTGCGGGAATGTTGCTTTGGTGACCTTCTACCAAGATTGTTCAAGCCTTTATGATACGTCAAAAACCATGGCCCTCAGGGGGCCGGGGCTTATTTTTCATATATATCTTCATAGAAAACTTTAAAATTCTTCTTGTCAAATACCCCCCTACAGATTTCAATATTACTTGGCTGGAATGTTGCTTTGGTGACCGTCTACCAAGATTGTTCATCAAAAAACGTGGCTGCCATGGGTTGGGGCTTATTTTCCCTATACATGTATATCTAAACAGAAAACTTTAAAAATCTTCTTGTCAGAAACCACTGAACATATTTCAGTATAACTTGGCAGGAATGTTCCTTTGGTGACCCTCTACCAAGTTTGTTCAAGCTGTCATGATTCGTCAAAAAACATGGCCGTTAGGGGGTAGTGCTTTATAGCTATATAAAACACCGAGGTCGGCAACATTCTTTCGTGGAGATTGATCATGAAATATTTTCTACGGTCATTCTCTCCCTTCCGCTGATTCAAGAAGGGCAGTTGTCAGTTTCTGGCGAAAGAATGTGCACAATACTGGTTAACCGCTTAGAGGACTAAGCCTGCCCAGTAAACGTGTGGTTAGGTAAACAGACCGCGCTCGACATGACCCCATTGGGTTGACTGGGCCGTAAAACCTCAACACAAACAAACAAAACACTTTAAACCACTGGACCAATTTCAATATAACTTGGCAGAAATGTCCCTTTGGTGACCCTCTTTTAAGATTCAGTTCATCAAGATGTGTTAAAAAAACATGGACGGGGGTGTGGTGGGGGAGGGGTGGGGGGGGTGGTGGGGTGCGGTTGGTGCTATAAAATTTATACAAAAATCCTAGAGCAGTGAACTTGGCTGAAACTTCAACAGTAAATATGCAAATCTGTTTGCTCAGGTGAGCGATATAGGACCATCATGGTCCTCTTGTTGATATTGGTACTTAGATAATAGTTGCTTTTTCACCTCTAAAAAATAAACCTTGAAATTGGCCACTTTTGATGGCACAGCTGGATGCACACCCCACTGATGATGAGAAGATTGTGGGGTTGATCCTTGCCAGGTCCAGCAAAATTCTTTCGTGGAGATTGATCATGAAATATTTTCTGCGATCATTCTCAATCCCCCTTCTGCTGATTCAAGAAGAGCAGTTGTGAGTTTCTGGATAAAAAAAAAATTGCACAAGTACTGGGCCCAGGGCCTAGTTGTTCAAAGCGTCGTTAGCT